>OZ007598.1:148218628-148756128 GCA_963931845.1 Maratus michaelseni | reverse complement strand
TCGAAGTCACCTTCATTTCTGTCAGGATACAGGATTGAGTCACACTTCCCCAAGCATCTGTCATCAGGTGTATAGCGTCAAGAACAGAAATTTTAAGATCCTGATCTTTTTCATTTCTCTCTAACATCATGAGAATCAATTGCTTTCTATAATAGCATTTGACACCTTGATCGAGAGTCTGTAACACTGAGGTTGAGTTAGGCGGTAAAAAAACAAGTTTTATGGTTTTTTTTTTTAATTGCTGACTTGGGGTGAGCAGAACAATTATCAATGATGAGTGCAATCTTTCTTTTCTGTTTTTGAAGCACCTTATCCCACTCGTGCAAATAAGATAAAAATAATTCAGAAGTCATCCATGCCTTTTTGTTTGATTTGTAAGTCACTGGGAGACATTTTACCCCTTTAAAGCATCTTGAATTTGCAGATTCACCGACGATAAAAAGTTTTTTCTTCTCTTTCCTGACATGTTGCAACATATTAACACAGTTAAACGATTTTTCAGCAACTTACCGCTCATACATTTTTCACCTTTAAACTTCATCGTTTGATAAGGAGTTAGATTGTAAAAGACGCCAGCCTCATCGGCATTGTAGATGTTATCGTCAGCATAATTTTCACATACATCTTTGCATGTGCAATCTAACCAGTTTTTCACATCATTGTCGTTCACACTGGAGGCTTCGCCGATGATTTTTCTTGCATAGATGTTATGACGTTGCTTGAAACGATGTTGCCATCCATTAGAGCAAGAAAAACCTGTGTAATCTAGCTGAGCTGTAAATTTTTCCGCTTGGATTTTTATGATAGGCCCAGTTATCGGTAAACAAGAATTCCGTTGCTAAACAAACCATTTTAATAGGCGCTTCATCCAAGTCCTCTTTTTCACATTTCTTCAACCGTTTGGAATTGGTCACATTTGCTTCATATGCTTTCATTGACTCCTTATTTTTTAAGAGTTGACACAGTTCAAGAAGAAAGTCAATATTGCTTACATATTGTAACATTTTTTTCACCTTTATCCAAGAGTTTTATAATTTCCGTTTTTTCTCTTACGGATAAAACTTTTATTTTCGACATTTTAAACAGCAGAATAAAAAACACGCTCTCAAGAAAAGGCACAAGCCGAAAATAATTTTTTCTTACACGTAGTTCTGAAACCGGTTATTACACCTGATTTCGATTGGGTCAAACCATTGATGGGAGGAGTCGTTAAGAACGACGTCACTTGACACCGTCCCTAACCCCCCCCCACCTCCCCTGCATTCGCCATCTTTAACCGCTGTAAAGCACCAAGTGATTTGGAATTCCATTCTTTGTGAGTTAGGATTCTTTCATTCTCTCCCGTACCCTTCCTGGAAAAGTACAATAGGACTGGCATCCAGTTAACACCGCCTCCCTTCCAAGAATCTATGCATGTCTCTGATGATTGCACCTGTTGTTGGCTAACTTTAAAGAATGTTTATTTTTAATTTACAACAGGGGTGGGGAAATTCTTCGAAAACTGTATGTTTTTCTTTTTTTAAATTATTTCTGTAATTATTTCATGCTTTCATAATTATTTCCCTTGTTAAATCCGAGCAAAATACAAAAATTTGCTCGCTAAAAGAGTATATTTCAATACATTCATTAACATTAAACCAAGCAAAAGACTCCATTTTCCTCGCTAAATGCAGAATCTCGTTAAATGCATGCTCGCTATAAACGGACTCGACTGTACTACTGAATACTGCTAAAGTATATTGATAAAACTTGGGTTGTTTCTTTATAAAATGTCTTATTTCATTAAATAAATTATTTTTTATATATTTAATGTAAAATTCTAAAATGAAGATTGAATCATATTATCAAAGGAAAATTAATAATACAGCTAAATTAAAAAGGCAATTGTTATAATTAAAGAGTAAAAACATACCTTATATTGTGTTTTTTTAGTAGTAATATTTTATGTGTGAATTCACGACTATTACAAAAGTTGGCACATTGTAAGTATATTTTCACGAAAAAAAAAAGCTAAATATTTTTTCTAAAGTTCATATTTATATTGTTAAATGTAACCTTTTTTTGCAAACTTTATTATTATTTTTAATTATTTACTTCTAATAACATAATTGCAAACTCTTTTAATCCAATTTATTTTAATTACAGGCAGCTGTTTGGTGAAGGACTGAATTGGGCTGGATGTTCTATGATTATGTTGCTGGGACAACAAAGGCGATTTGAAGCTCTTGATTTTTGTTACCACATCTTGCGGGTGCAAAGAATTGATGGTAAAGATGAAGTTGTAAAAGGCATTGTAAGTAGTTCCTTTCATTAATTTCATCATTTTCAGATGTAAATTTCTTAATACACATTACCACTCAAAAATATTTGACCTACTTGTGGTAATACAAAAGTTATACATGAACTGTGCTGAAATTTTGCATGAATATTTAAAATATGTTCATTGAGAAGAATCAACTCAACAGAATAAATCGCAGGTAATTTTCCAAATTACCTGCGATTTATTCTGTTGAGCTGATTCAGATATCAGACCAGATGTCTTGATCAATAAGGTTAACTGGATGAATTAGGTTCTCCAGATTCAATCGAGATGACTCAGTTGATAGAGCACTGGCAGCTTCAGCCAAGAGACCCCAGGTTCTAATCCTGGCCCAGATATTTTTCGTCCAGTTGAAAAATTACAACTGATATAATTTTCATTGTATATATACATATTACAATATTTAAAATATATTCCGCCAAGATGAACATTATTCTATATAAAATTTCCTTTTAATAATATTCCATCTATTATACCGGCTTATTAAATTAAAATCCCATCTTAAATTAAACAATCAATCTCCATATGTAAAGGTATTAGATCTTAATCCACTTACTAATATTTATTCCAAATTGCTTAAATACAAAATGGCGTTAACTATTTATATTCCTAAAATAAAAAACCCTTTTATTATTTAAATCCTTATTAAATTTCACTATAATTTTCCGTATTATCAAATCCCTCTAAATTCTTTACTTAGTTTGCTAAAATGTCATAACCTTAAATTATCCCATTCTAAAAACTTATTTATTTAAATTCATTCTTTTAATAAAATATCAAAAGGTATCTTACAATATTTCAAAGTTTTAATATTCTAATTTTTATTTTGCATTAATAAATATTAAACAATATATTAAATAATATATTCATTTCTTTTTTTCTGTTTTGCTTTGAAAATATCATCTGAAATCTATTTGTGGCAACTCTCGAAATCAAATCTTAAAATTATGTTTATAAGAAAGAATTATATCTGTTTTGAGGCTTTAGAAGATTCCCGATTTTTTCTTTTCCCGCATGGAAGTCAATTTGATTCAAAATCAATACAAAAGAACTGTTTATTAAATCCCTTTAAAAACCTTATGATTAGAAGAAACAGTCACGTAACGTATGTTGTAGTCTTACGCAAACCCAGTTAAAAGTTAAAACCCGATGCACACTCTGATTTTCAGTAGAATTTTGACGTGTGGCATTGGCTAAAAGGAGCTGGAGCAAAATCAAGAGGGAGTTAGATAGTGTGTTACGATACTAAAGACGGGGACGGCCTTGGGAGAGCAGTGGAATGTTGTCATTGAAGAGTTTGTTAATTGATGTGTTCTTCTGTAGAGAGTAATGAAATTTATCGATAACTAACAAGATCATTTTCCCGGAGTCGGACATGTTTTAAAGACTGTCATCTTTGTGTTTCTTAAAATCTATCTACACTGCTCGGCTGCTGAGATGAAAATTAATTTACGATGGAATTTAAATTAAGTCTTTGTTAGATATTTCTTCCATTTGTGACAAAATGCCACATATATATATTTTTATTTCTTTATTTTTTTTTCTAATGCATTTTTCATTTTTATGTTTGCAGCCACTTAAAAGGATGGTTGACCGTATCAGACGATTTCAAGTGCTAAACAGTCAGATATTTGCTATCTTGAACAAGTATATGAAATCAAGTGACACAGATAACTTGCCTGTAGAACATGTGAGGTGTTTCCAACCACCTGTTCACCAGTCTATTGCGGCAGTAGCTGGCCCACAAACTGCAACCACCATTTATATGCGACCTGATGGAATATCCAAATAAACTATCATGTGAATTCAATTGCAGTTTTTTTTTTAGGTATTGCTTAGCCAAAAAATGAACAATATTACTGTCTTTTTTTATCCAGACTTTCATATTAGTGAAACAGTATATAACAGTTTTTATGCAGGGTTTGTACAAAGTATAAATGTTCCCTTTTAAGTTATTCTAAATAAGAGAACTCCAATTTTCAAAAACTTATTATTGTATTTAAAATATCCCTTTTCCCCCTCTATCTCTCTTCCCAATTTTTATAAGGTTTTAGGACTCCATTTTTCTGAAAATTGTTATTGGAGTATATATGTGTAAGAGTCAAAACGAGAGGATGAAAAAGCTGAATGATAAATTTTGAGAATTAACTATTAAAATCTGTTTGTTTTTGCATTTTTTAATGTTTTTTAAGAAGATTTTTCTGAAATTGAAGATTTTAATCTGATGCTTGAAATGATGAAAGAGAGAAATAATTTATTCTTGTTTGACTCTTGGTAAAATGCCTGCTAATTCATATATGTATCTTATTAACCCTCTCACTTGAAAAATTGTTAATTATTTTGTGATAATAATTTTCTAAGTTGGAAGATTTTAAATTATTGATGAGAGATATATGTAATTTATTATTGTTTGACTCTTGGTAAAATACCTGCTAATTCATTTATGTATCTTATTAATTCTCTTGTGTGAAAAAAAAATATTAAATATTGTGTATTACTTTGTGATTCTAATTTTCTAAAATTTTAAATTTTAAACTGGTGCTTAAAATTATGAAAGAGAAATGAGTTATTTATTCTTGTCTGACTCTTGGTAAAATGCTTGCTAATTCATATATGTATCTTACCAACTCTCTCACTTGAAAAATTAAATTATCTTATTTAGTTTCAGTAACATGTTATCTTATTTTCTTAACTCTTTCCCTTTGTTAAGGAATTTAAGCTTTTGTTCTGAATGTGTCAGAAATACATAAAAAAAATTGTAAGTTGTACAAACTTTTAATGCTAGATTTAAGTGTTAGGTAATATTTTAGAAGTCTGCCGGAAGGAAAAGTTGTTTAAGCTCATTCGTTCGTTACATTGCCACAATAAACTGAATGATATAGGTCATTTTCAAATAAATTGCTTGTTATTTTCCAGAGCTAAAATTAATTTGAAAAACTTATGAGTGTTACTTTTTAAAAATATTAATCAAAATCATCAATTGTTAAACTTTTTATTATTATTAATTTAAGAAAGAAATCACTAATGCAGCACATTTTTACATTTAACACTAAGTTAATTTTTGTGTGATTTCAATCTTAAAGTGGTGGTTTATTTAAAATAAACAGCATACTCATTTAGATACAGTTGACTGTTACAGCAAAAAGGTTTAAAAAATATTTCATTTCTTATTCAAAATTTTTATTATCTTACTGTTGGAAAATGAGACAGTAATAAATATTTTGTACATAAATGGAATAATACCATATAATTATGTGTAAGTGTATAACAGTATATACCACATGCCCAGTAACAGAAATGGTACAGGATGGCAGAAGGCACTGCAGATTATTCTAGACCTTGTAGATTAATCTAACAGCATGAAAAGAAATACTGGGCTTAAAGAAATTGCTAAAATTTACTTTCATTGTCTAGATTTATAGTATCCCTTTATTGTATTTTCTTTGTAAGTGCAAATTTTGCTTATTTCATAAGTTACTAATATTTCATATGATAGTCGACTTAGTGCACCATTGTTGGGTGACAGATAAATTTTAGTTTGCTGCAGATTGACATGGAAAATTCTGCTACTTAGACCACATGCACGGTTTGTGCAACAACCAAAGAGGAGTTAGCACTACATCTAAATGAATATACTTCTCATATACTTTAAATTTCATTATTTATTTATTTATTTATTTTCTTAAGGTTAATTATCATTAAATAACATCTTTTTCTTTTATTAATTTGTACAAACCTTGTATATAATTTTTATGCTTAGAAGTGAATGTAGCTGTTTCATGAAGATTGTTCATCAAAACATGTGTATATTTTGCAATAAGGAAGTCACTTTGTATGTACTGTAAATAAGAAGTTTTCTACTTTCATTCTCTATATTCTTTACTGGGAATACAATATATGTCTGTATCTGTTTCAAATTAACTATCATACAACTTGTCACTGCCTTTTGTTTCATGTATGAGAATCATATGACATGAATTGTCAACTTGTTTTTTTCTCCTCAGAAAGATAATGAAATTTGATATATGGGTCATTCAACTATTCTTTGCACTTCTTCCTGTCCCTCATAATTTTTTTTTTTTTTTTATCTGTTTTAAATCTATTTATTATAATATTTATTTATTCTAAGACTAGGTAGATCATTCATCCACACTTTAGCCGTTCAAAATTTTGAAATAATTCATAATATCTTTATTTTTTCATGGTAACAGCAGTTGAGAAACTTTCGGACATCATGGACCACCGAAATCACAATTGTCAAATTATGCAGATCACTAATATGGGTTTCTGAAAAATATAAATATATATGTACAATAATGATCGAAGAACTTCTGTTTTATTAATATGAAATGCACATATTTAATGTAATAAAATTGTAAATGCATTCTAGGGTTAGTCGGAAAATAAGTTTTCCTAGGCTACTATGCACAGTGTTTTCATTCCACACAAGTAATATATTGCAGGGAAGTAGCCTTACTTTATTTTTCCACATAACCAGCAAGGACATTGGTGCATTTGTCATAACTTTTTATCAAACTAAAAACCCTTGGCAAAAAAAAATGCATTACCTTTATATGAGAGAAATTTTTTGCAGCTGTCTTCCCATCTTCATTGGTTCCAAATTGCCTTCCTCTGAGCACCTTTAAAAATATAAATATTCTTCAGATTTGTTGGTGAACCACTATTTGACGACTTCTAACATAGGAGACAAATATAGACTTTAATGAAGTGAAAAAAAGTCTTAAAAACAAAAAAATGCATTGCTGGTGGTGATTAGCATATCTAAAACGTCATTTATTTATCTCAGTAACCCTGTCAAATAAATTTTTGACATTAATTATTTTTACATTTTCAATAAAAAAAAAAGAAAAGAAATTAACTTATCTTTTGAATCAAAGAAAAGTTTATTGACCAATATATCTTTTTCTATGTGTACATATAGTTTTCTCAACTAATGTTTTTCTACTTTCAAAGAATGCCTAAATAAAATTTGAAGATTTTTAGATAAACATTTCTAATGTATTTAAAAGCATAAATGCCATAAGTTTGTTAATTTTATGATTTGGTGGGAAGAAAACACGCTGTTTGAGTTATAATGCATTTTAAAATATGTATGATGATTTCATGATTTGCTAGACAAATATTTATAATAAAATATAAAATATTAACCAAATCCTAAAAATCAGGATATAATTTTAAAGTAGCAAGAAATACCGTATTTACTCTTTTTATAATGCACACCACTTTATATTAACGGCAGCAAAACTAGGAATTTAAAGAAAATTCTATAAAAATCCTTATTCAAAAGAAATAAACTTGGAACATAAATTTCCCTACTTGTTTGTTTACCATACCATAAAATTATGATTTTTGCAATATATACCTTTCTCACATTGGAAACTTTGTATTAAAATATTTATCAGCATTGAAAATATAATACTACTAGTAATTAGTAAAAATTGTGACCCCCTCCCCCCCCCCCTCACAGTAGAAAAAAGGTTCTGTACATTTCTTCTGTTTTTAAAGCGTGTGAATATGATGGGCAAAAGGACAAGCTGCATCATCAGTTTAAGCTGCAAGTTTTACATTCTACTAAAGCAAATGGCAAGGCAACATAGCTACATCTTAGGAATTCAATGTTAGCAAGTCTTTCATACCATTATGGAGGAAGGAAGAAGAAAAACTGAAAAAAGATCTTTTGCAAAAACGTTGATTCACATACTTAATAAAAATATGTATCGCTTTATATAGTTTTTTGGAAATATCCCATGTATAATGTGCAATCTGCTTTTTATACCTAAAATTTTAGAAAAAAGTGTGTATTAAGTAAATGTACTATTATATATTTAACAAAAATCATAATATTCAGAGAGACGATGCATATTTGGCAGCTCTGAATAATACATTGGTGACTACATTATTTCATATTTATAATATTGGATGCTAATCTTTAATCTTATATTCAGAATTATTATGACATTTCCAATTCATTTAATTGTTACTTAAATTGTTGGAATCAAGTATTTTTAACATTGGCAGTAATTCCTGGCACCTCTAAGGCACGACCTGAAAAAACAGTTTTAAAGACTATCTAAAACTATATTCTATAATTTAAATTTTTAATGAACTTTTTATTTGTTTCATTTTATAGTTGCCAAGTTTCCTGATTTTTGAGCAACCTTATTTCCATATGGAATTATCGGCTTTATTTAATGGCAAAATTTTCCATTTAAATGAAACAAAGGTTACTATTTGGAAATAGTGGTATCCAAAAATTCAGCAACTATGGTTTTAAACATTGATTGAGTGATTTGTTGTAATATAGATTGTTTAGTTAAATATTGTAGCAGACTGCTCTTTGAGCATAGCTTTGAATCTCTCATCTTGGCCAGCAGATGCTATGCTATGTTGCTAGCAGGCCTAATAATGTCAAAAATAACTTCTAGGAATATAAATTGCTTCCCTTAATAAATAATAGGAGGGTGGGGGGGGGGGGGTGGGGGGTAAAAATTCCCTCATATTTTCTTGCATTTTTACAGAAATTGAAATAAAAGACACAATCTAAAAGTGGTGTGTTTTATTTAAAATTGTCTTGTTGAGATATTAGTAATTTGTGAATCAGTGCAGGAATAATGAATAATTTATGTATTTTTTGCTCAACTAAAACTGTGTTTAAAACGTCTCAACAAACAGTGCTATGTGTGATCCCCTGGATACTATGTGAATCCTCTGGTTGACTTGTAATATATGATATATATTAATGTGAGTTAACTAAGAGAATTGGGGAAATGATTAATATTCTAGAAATATTTATTTTCAAAAAGAGGAAAAAATATGTTTAGAAGAGTTGAATTTGTGTAAAATATGTACATTTTGTAAGTTGTTATTCTTTATCATTTTTTCTAGAACTTTTTTCTTTTCTTATATTATTTTTAAATTCTTTATTTTTCTTATTATTTTGTATTAATGTCAGATATGATATTTATAGCCATTTACTTGTAAAATATGTCATATTTTTTAAGATGAATTAGTCATAATTTGCTTACAATTGAAAATTTGGTGTGCTTGTAACTGAAGAATAAAAAGTGTAATGTTTTACTATTTTGCGATTGATTTTCATGCGTAATTTTACTAAATATTTCATTGTTATAGTTTAGTTTGTGTTAGGAGCTTTTTCATTTAGCAATTACAAATGTGAATCATTTAGAGTTTGTACAAGTTTTTAAGCCTCTTAACTTCTGAAATTGAGTATGTTCCATTTATTTTTTTTTTTTATGTTAAGGATTCAACAAATAAAAAAGCAAGTAAAATTTGAAAATAATTAGCGAAAAATTAACTTAAGTTTACATGAAACAACTTGGAATAATCTTTTCAAAATGGAAAAGAATTGATACTGAAACCCATGCTTTTTTTTTTTTTCTTCCAATGTTCCCAATATGTACAATTTTAACTGTTCAGTTGCATGGAATATCTTAAAAGATTATTATCAAAACCTGGTGAAATTTTTGTGGAACTACTTGATTTTTTATTTATTTGGTGGGGTAAGGGGGGGGGGGGGAGATGAAAACTTTTTTATAAGGATGCACTGATGCTAAACATGAATAAATAAACATCAAAATAATACATTTAAATATGCCAAGCTGGGAATTTCTTGTTTCTTTGAATCACTTTATTGTAAACAATGTCATAACGTATATTTGATCTTTCTGAGTTTAATTTCTTAAATTAAATAAATTATTTGGCTTAATATATTTTGTATAGGTTTTTGTGCTGTAATTTATCATTTATTAATAATAGGACTATTTTAATAGAATAATATTTCATTTTCCTTGATCTTTTTTTACTTTAAAAATCCATAAATAAAATAATAAATAAGTAACCATCTTTGATTTTTCGAATTTGGATAAGGTTTGGAGCAGCATGAAACATATCTGGAACGTTCCATTCAGAATTTAAATATTTTAAACAGAGACTGCCAACTCTGTAGCCTAACAATTTTATTGAAAATGGAGTGTCTTAAAATTTTTTACCCTTAGCAGAACTCTGTTTAAGAAGAATTTGGATCTTTTTAAGAATCCTTCACAAAATTCTTTGTGTTAAAAGGTCTTTATATAAAACTTTTTCATATCAAAAATGGACCCTTCACAAATTTCATCATCTTAAAATAAATTCAGACTTTGAAAACAGATGGTTGGTTTGTTGGTTGTGGGCGCTATGGTCATATTTTGTACATGAAGGCTAAATAGACCCTTAAAACATCTGGAACTGCCAAAAAACATTATCTAGCTATAAATGCATGCATACATGCCAGTCACTTTTTAAAAAAAAGAAATTATAACTTATTTTTATGTTTTGATTTATAACTACTTGACTATTTCTCTAGAAACTCTGTGAAACACTTCCAATGGTTTGAAGCTAGATGGGTCCCTAATGTTTTAACCCTTCTGGAAATATTTTGGTAACAGCCACAATGTCAGTCACACCATGCATTTATAATATTTCCTCTAGATATATCTTCAGTGTGATTAATATGGTTTTGTGCTCACCTGCTTGTGTAGTGGTTAGGACTTAGAGAGGATGCTAGTCAAGAGGTGTGAGGTTTGCATTTTGGTTGTAGCTTTGCCCTCTAAGCGTTTTGCCCGTATTTTTCAGTTCCCCAAAACAACTTAAATTGGCTCTAGACAAAAATATTTTTAACAAATTGTATTTTAAGATATATGTAAAATAAAGAGATATGAAGTGTATTTTAGAAACAAATGGGGAAAGAAAATTTAAATTATTTCAAGTTTTATGACTATTTTTATGAAAATGCAGGAAAGCCCTCAGATGCTCAGGGGGTTAGACATTCATAGTAGGTCATGTTTCGCTTTAAAAAAAAAGTCCTAATCTGCTTACTTGTGTGCAAAAGATGACCATAGCTATTCATGAGCATAAGACCAATAATTTTATTTCTTCAAAGTGCTTACAAGAGCTATCACAATTATTTAAATGAGTAAAGACTACTTTAAAATAATAATTTAAAAAGTGTAATAGAAAAGTAATGTTACTGTTTATCGCTTTTTAATAATTTTTGTCGCTATTTAGTTATTTGCCTTATATCAATTATCACTTTTATTACTTTTTTGAAGGTATCTAAGTTTGCATGCTTGTGTATAAAGTAGATGTTATGCATATAAATTTACATATATCTAAATTTAATGCAGGGCAATTCATTAAAACAGGGATATTTTAAAAATTCAGTTGTCTAAACAGGAACCTAAATATAATGCTAATTTCAGATTCACAAAGTTACAATTATATTTCTCACAAATATAAAAAGCATTCACAATTTTCACAAAAACAGGTCCTTATGAAGAAAGCTTACATGGTAGACCCCTGCTTAGTTATTCTGATGAAGATTTTTTTTTTCTTTGAGCAGAATAATTAAGGATACAAAACCTCAAGGAGGTCATTGGAAAAATTCTATTAACCCGGACAATTAAGTGTACAGATTCTTCTACATTAGGGGTCTTCAACCCTTGGCCTGCAGACCATGGGTAGCCCACTGTGTCATTTTGAATATTAAGAAACAAAAGCTTTCTGCAACATTGAAAAAGACTTATTAAGGCAAATGCCTCATTTATTTTTTTAATGAACAAGAAATCAGAAAAATGCTTTTCTGTACATATAGTTTTCCTATACACAAAGACAAATGCTGGCGAATTAAATTGGCTACTTTTGTACCATAAAAAGACGGAACTTTGTGAAACGGGAAATATGCTTTCTTATGTATCAATATGGTACTGTACTAAACAGCATTTTGCTGTGTTGTGTGCTACTAGACTGATTACTTTTATGTGTGTCCTTAACTGCAGGCTCTCCTAAAGCTGCTAACTGTCATTTCATCAGCTTAGCTTCTCTATAATTTTACCACTTACTTATTATTAGATGGAAATTTGTATTACAAATTTCTAGGAAAAAGCAATCAAGCTTTTTCTTAGCACTTTGTAATAAAATTAACATGCACAGCTCATGTGACTGAAGTTCAGACTTTTTATTTTTTGCTTGTTAGTTTTTTCAACTTGAATATTTTACATAAAAAAAAAGGGCTCTTAAGTTTACTTTTGTCTCATTTTAATAAACAGGACTTATGACATGTTTTTTATCTACCTCCCTGCGGCCCTCAGAATGACATCATGTGAAAAAGCTTGTTAAACATGCTTAAATATTTATTATTTAGGATTAATTGGGATGTGCATTATTATTAATGCAGGTATTAAATGAATGTACCAGACTTGGAGCAGTCACTTTTTTAATCACCGCTGTTTCCTTATGAAAATTTTTGTTTAAATTTATCTTGCAAATGTCATAGAAAGCTGCTTTCAGCTTTTTCTTGCAATTTTTGTAGTAATCTATCATGAAAATAATTTAAAAATATATTAGTGGTGACTATAAAAGAGACTTCTCCGAGGCCTGAATGTATTGCAATTTTATTCTAATGTCACTTTACTTCCTTTTTATAAAATATTAAAAACTTTGTAAAGGCTTGAAAATCTTTAATTGCTGTTCAAATTATCATGAATTTCATATTGAATTAGAGTAATTTATCATTTAAAAAGGGACTTTCCTTGTTATGCAGAAATATGGTTAAATTTGGAGTTTTCCTTTTAAATTCATTAGTTTTTCTAGTCAAAGGCTATGATTATTGAAATCATTTTCATAAAACTTTGCACAAAATATAAAACAAAATAACTCATTGAATATCATTTTCTCTTTTGTTGTATTTTAAATTAACATCTTGTATTTATATTCTTTGATATCTATTTTTGTTACTTTTAAAATGTGATGTTAAGTCTATATATTTTCTACATTTTAAATTAGAGTTTAATGTGTGTTAATGTTTTAATGCATGTCAAATCAAAGAATCTTTATCCATGCATTTCATATATATTTTTGTTACTATTGTACGTTTTATTCATGTAAGCTATTTATTTCTTTCTCCATTTAGTACATTTCTATTTACAAGCTTATTCTTGTTCTATTTGCTTCTTATTTTTGGAATTCTGTTATACCTGACAATCATTTAGTTATTTTATATTTTATTTTATAATTGCTTCTGTTAGAATATTATATATTTCGAAATAGAATTGCAAGTCCTTTATTGGTATTAAAATAAGAATGAAAAAATGTTTAAATCTGAATGAGTAATTTTAAAGGATTACTTAGAGTAATTAACAGGAAACATATTTTAAATAATCCGCATTTTGTATCTTGTATTTTTACTTAATCATTTGAAGCAGAATAAAGTAGTAATGTGAAAAAGTCTGGCTCAATTATTTTGCATTCGCAATTTTATTTATAAAACGAAACCATTTTATGGAATTGTCTCTATTTGTTCGTATAACTTAAATCTTTGCAAATTTTTCATACACCATACTTTTGAAAGAAATTTGAAAAAAGGGAAAAAGAGGAGGATAAATAAGCATTGATGTTTGCCAAGACCTTTGCCTTCAAAATTCCCCAAATGGAAAAATCTATTGGATTGATGTTGGCCATTCATTGGGAGAAATTAAATCAATGTTCTCCGCCCTAACTGTTCTCCGCAAGACTCTTGCACGTGTGATGGGCTGGTGCAGAGTCTTGCTGAAACACCCAATTTCATCCAGAAAAGTGTTTTCGAGCAAAAGGCTTGAGCATTTTCTGCCAAATATTGTCCTGATAAAATTGTTCATTGAGCCATCCAAAACTTTTTCCACACCCTGTACAATTTAGGTCTACTTTATTGGAAAGAAATGTGAAATTCTTTCCCAAAACTAAATATTTATGACTATGTAATTTTTAAAGAAAAAATATTTTGTGTATACAAAAGATCCAACCAAAAGTTTTCCAAAAGATCTTTAAATAAATCTTGGGGAATTCAGTCTTTTTACATGCAGAAATAAAGATCAGTGAATATGACATCATATTGACATAGTCATAAGAAATTTTTTTATAGCTAAAATGTATCTTTTCTTTTGGGAATGACATCATTTCCACCACCAGAATCATTCTGTCTTTTAAAAATAAAGATATTATTTAACAGAACTGTTTGAAAATATTTGAACTTTATTAATGCTGTTATTTTTCTTTTAAATATGACATTGTTGTCACAGGATAGCATGCTTCTGATTGGCGGAATGTATTCAGGCAAATTTGAATTTTATGTAATGGAGAAAAATAATATTTAAAACAATACCAAATCTATATGTCAGCTAAAAGAGTTTTCCTGATATCTGCAACTATGACATTGCAACTATAGATCAATTTACATGGTAAAACCTATGAAAACAGAACTTGTCTATAATGAAATCCTGCCTTTAAAGCTGTTCTCAAATCCAAAGAAGCTACTTTCTTACACAATTTTGAATTATTTTTTGTTCAGAAACAGATAAAATTGGCAGTTGTTCTTATTCAGAAACTATGGAATTGAAATGAGTTTTCCATTTTTTGATAAAGGCAGAAGATCTTTCAGAAGATGCCATCAAACTCTGCATTTTGAATCTAATTTCTGACGTTGCAGCCCGAGAATTGTGAAAAACGTGTCAAATGACCAAAATAAATTATAACAAACTCAATAAGTAATCTATTTATCAAAAAATTTAAAACTCACTCCTGACTCTCGTATTGTAAGTGTTCAGATAACTCAGTTTAATAATGGAAATCATATATCATTTCTGTTGTCAACATCCCTTTTACTATGTATTTACGAAAAGCACAACAATGAATGATGTATCATTCGAAGTATTTTTGAAGCAGCTTCTGACATAGTACACTCACATTTTGTTAAAATATTTTTTTATTAAAAATTTCTGTTAGTTAAAAATTAAATCTGCATTGTTTTCATAAATGAAATGAAAGGTTTCTTCAAATTAATGTTGCCACAAAAATAAAATACCTCATTATATGATCCTCCACAGTAATTATAAAAAATAAATAGACAAAAAAGATAAAGTATGATTTCTCTACACGTGTGTATTTTATATTTATGGTTAAAAAGCAAAATTGAAATGTTTAGAAGAAAAAGACACCATTGATCGATTGAAGCAGTTGTATTTCACATGTAGAATAAAAGGTATACTTTGTTATATTAGATTAAATTGTATTTTAAATGCATTCAATTTATTTTTCTTTGTTTCATGTTTTTCAAGAAGTTAATGTCATCATCTTCTAATGCAGTTAAAATACGAGCATGGCTTTTGCTATATTCAATCAGTTTTTACTGTAACTTTGATAGAATAAATGAGACGATATTCTGGTGTGACTAATGTTGTTTGCAGATATTTTTATCCTTAATTTTTCTTTAGAAGTTAAAAACTGCATCTAAAAAATATTGGATAGTGCTAAAAATTATTAGACTGCAGTGCGAAATCCTCGCAAGGGTCCACTGGTTATATTTTTTATTTCAGGAGGAAAAGTTAAAGAATTTGTTTTTTTCTCTTCATTATTATTAAGTAAAATTTACCATCTCCAATATATCTTTTAATTAATGATCTTATATTTAAAATTTTAAATTAAAAGCTTTGACAAGTAGTATTGATTAAATAAATTAAAATAATGTTCAATTTTTGTTAGTTTGTTATTACTGTTGATTTATAAGGCATATATACTGTAATATCAGGACAGCTGAGGTAGGAATCCCTCTTAAAAATTTAAATATAAAGTTTATTAAATAAGAATGGTTATATACAAAAATATTTACACTTGTAGATACCTATATACACTTTTACTATTATTTATGAACAACAATACTTCCATAAAACTACTCATATTACTTCTTAAAACAAAACCAATATTTACTCGGATGCGCTACTGACGTCCTACTCATAACAGAAAAACCTACCTCTGACACTCTCCTCCTCTCTTCACTTCAATTTACTTAAGTAAAAAAAAAAAAAGTTGGAAGGAGGTTGGTTGCATGACAGATACTAAGAAAAAGAAAAGTTGGTGATTATTTTCTAGGGAGGATAAATATTTATATACAAACTGTGATGCGGTCTATTGGTATTGTAATGCTCTTAAATGTTTATATTTGAGAAAACTAATAAAAGTAAACTTTCTTCATTTGTAAAATTTTTAAGAAAAGAAAAAAAAAAACTTGAGTTGCTCTTTCTTTGTATCTGAAAACTAAACTCTCAGGAAATTGTTTTGTTGTTTATATCCATGTAAAGAGAGTTATATGTATCCTGCCCCTAGCGCTATTACAAAAGGAGAGGTTTTCATTTCTTTTAACTATTGCTAACAAAAATTCTGACATGTTAATAATGTTATGAGCCTTTTTTTTTTTGGGGGGGGGGGTGGGGGGGTGGAACTTTTAAAGTTTTTTACTGCCAAGCTTTGACACATAGTATCTTGTACCTAATAAAGATGGAAAGCTGTCTAGATTGGATTTTTTTCCTGGTCCCTTGCGATTCTTCTTTATTGTATATCATAAGCTTACCTATTAAAATGTATACAATTCTTCTTACATAGTGATTTTTGTGTAACATTTAAATAAGAAGTGGGTCTTTGTCATTGCTTTATTTGTAGTTTTTCTTCCAAGGTTCTATGGAATGAATTGCCTGTGAAATTCATTTTAAAGGTAAACAATATTCCTTTTTTCCATTTCTATACATTTTCTCTTAACTGTAAGTGCTATAATAAAGAGTATTGCCACAGCTGCTGAAACTGCATATTTATATTTACTTCTTGATTGATCAATGTTACAAGATAAGTATAAAAATGCCAGTGCAGGGTAAAATTAATAGTAATTTATGAACACACAAGGGAAAAAAAGTACACAAAAATACAAATCTTATAAATTTATGAGACTGCTATAGTACACGTCATGCTTAAGTGTGTCCTAAAAAAATTCCCTGCTAAGCTTTGACACATTTACGGTTTCATTTCTATACATAAAAACATGAAACTTGTAAGTATGACTGTTGAAGTGATTTGGTGTCAAATAGTTTGGTGTTTTCATTTTTCAATAAATCAATTGCATCATGAGTTATGATTAGTGTCTCATGATGACCTTTATGGTGCTGTTGGATCTGAAAATTTGGTTAAAAATGCCAACTGCGACAGCATTTTTGAAAGAACATTTGCCTTCATCCAAAAATGGAAAAAGCTATTCGATTTCATAGTTTTTTAATAAGATCATCTGCCAATGTTATACACTTATGAACAAAAATGCAGGATGGTTAACCAACCTTGAAAAGTCACAGAATTTAATAACACTGAAAAAAAAAAAAAAAACGGGATTTCGATTAAAACATGGAAATATCAGATAATTTCGATTGGTACCTGTAAATGTCAATGCAATTTTGAAATTCACTGCTTCTGTTATGATTTCATGGTCTAGATGGTCAGAAACATCTCTTATATATTTTGCAAAATTTATAAAAGATGATGGTTTAGAAAAATAGTGATATTTTTCAGAGTAAATAAAACTATTTTTGTTTACAACTTTATTTTCCTTTTATGCTTTAATCCAGCGAAATATAATATTACATTGCATCATAATGGGTCAATTTAGTTTCCTGAAAATCTTCTTATTTGTATATTAGAAAAAAGTAAAAATTTTCAAGCATGTCGCATGAGAAAGTGGAGTTAAATGACATCGAAGAGTCAGGGGAAGTGATGCGGAAAAATCAGGAGAAAAAGGAAAAAAGTTCAAATGCTAACATTTTTTAAATGAATGAATATGTCATGCACAGGCCGAAATTTCCAGGCCCGGGCCCAGCCCGATACAAAAATTAAAAGTTCGGCCCGAGCCCGGCCCGGCTCGAGTGAATTTCTACAAAACATAATTTTTACGTTGATTTGGTTAAAAATTTGCCTTGTAGGAGGAGATCTAACCAAAAATTCCTATCTTAGCCTTTTTTTTTTCATGTTTATAATCTTCATTTTTATAGGCAAGCTGGAATATTTATTTTTTTAATAAATCTCTATTTGTTGTATGTATATGTTTAAGTTATCATCAATATTGTTAATCCATATTCCATTTATTGAAATGTTAAAAATCAGAAAAATGCTATACAGTAAAATCTTCTAAGATGGAATTGCATAGGGAAGGAAAAAAAAAATGAGTTATAGACAATTTGCCTTCTTAGCAGGTGTAAATGTATTATATATTCTTTTCTTACATATTAGTATATTCATTTTTAATGGATCAACACATTTTTCAATTTAAGACGGGATTCCATCATAAGCAGGTTCTTTTTCACACGTTTTACTATATTTTAATTTAGCCATATTTTAATAAGTGTATAAATCTACTATTCTTTAAAAAGAATAAATTTTAATGTTTAATTATAAAATAATGGCGATTTAAAAATGTATGCATGTTTTGAAAAGATTTTTATGCCAGATCTTATTTTACTGACCTTCGAACGGACCAGGCACGCCGAGACAATGATTTTCATACAGGTCAAAACCAGGACTAAAAATTTTGAGGCGTGAAGACTAGGAAGAATGAAACCAGTCCCGGCTCTGTACGGAAAAAATAATTTAAGGCACAGCCTTATCCTTCAGGAAAAAAGTAAAGCCCGGCCCGTAAAGAGTAATCACAAGGCCCGGCCTGAGCCTTCAGAAAAAAATATGGCCCGGCCCGAGTGCCGTGAAGAAAAATAGGCCCAAGCCCGGGCCGAGTACGGGCTTCGGGCCTTGGCCCGGCCCGTGCAGATCTCTAAATGTCAGAAAGAATTCAGTTCCGATTTGAGAAAAAGTTTTAGGGAGGGGGCACCCCTGCTTCCTCCATAAAGTATTTCCATTTCAGTCACAGTTATCAAAATTGGTTCATCCATTTTTGAAAATTATTCCTGAGAATATATATATTGAATAATAATAAATATGTGTAGTTGAATTCACTAACTTCTTTTTAATGTCAGTTAAAAACTCATCAATAAGGGGATATCCATTGATTATGAGGCGAATTTCGCGTTTTTTTTAACCCCTTCCTCGCCCTATGTCACAGGTTGTCACATTCGGATGACATTTCCACCCCTGTTGTTAGTTCACATTTTTAAAACTATTATTTAGAGCTAATTTTAATTTTTTTAAATGTAATTAATTTTTTGTTTTAGAAGCTATCTATTATTTACTAAAATAAATTCCAGGAAACCATCATCAAGTTCTTGCCTGTTGTTACTACAAGCTCTTGCAATTCAAAGGAAAAATTTGCCTAATACTTCTTGATTAAAAATATATACTGCTTTATGAACTTAACTTATGCTGCTTGCAAACAATGGTTGCCTAATTGTTTTCATACTTTAGATTAACATCAATGCCTGTTAACCATGTCCTCCCCCTGTCAAACTATGTCACACTTTGTGGACCCCTGCCTCCTTTTTAGCACTTTCCAACATAGTTGAAAAGCGATTATGAATTTGGTTTGTCCTCTGTCTGTCTGTCTGTGCTCTAACTCACATATATATACTCGGATTTCCATGCAATTGATATATGTTATTGAAGTTTACTATGGTATGTTCAGTATTGAAAATTAAGTGTGTAGGATCACGGCCAAACTCCATCTTTCTCCCTTCCCTCATAAGGGAAGGGGTCGAGTTTGGCTGTGGTAGGATTTACAGGGACAGTCAAAAGAATTCCATTACATTGTGGTGTATGGGGAAAATTTGTTTGAGGTGTATTTTAATGACGTTACACTATTTCAAACATTGAAATTGATATACCTCATTAAGGTACACTACAAGATGCTTATGGTAGAATATGGTGTGTGTAGCATTTAACATTCATTTACAGGCACACACAAAAGAATTTCTTTACATTACGGTCTATGGGGGGAAAAAACGTTTGCGGTGTATTTTAATGATGTTGCACTATTTCAAACATTGAAATTGATATACCTCACTAAGATACACTACAAAATGCTTACGGCAGAATATGGTGTGTATAGCATTTATCATTAATTTACAGGGACATACAAAAGAATTTGGTTACAGCACTGCCTATGAACAATAATTGTTAGAAGTGTGTTTCCAGTTGTGGTACGTGTTTTTAAATTTAACAACTTTTTAAAATTTTACTTGGTATGTACAAATTTTCTAGAAAGATTATATACAGTGATGTACAAAACATATCCAGTACATTGCCGCTTATTGATGGAAATTGCTGAAGGGGAATTTTTAACCTTGTTCTGTGTTTCCTAATTGAACTAAATTTTTACAAATTATGTAGTATATATATATAGAAATCTATAGATCATATGCAGGCTTGCACATAAGATTCGCATATTTTTCCTCCTGGCAATTGCTGAAATTTAGGTTTTCAAGTGTGTTATGTGTTTTCTAAATTGTTTATTTAGACATAATCTTTCGCATTATTAAGTGATGAAATTTTGTGTACAGTATTCTGAATGTGTTGGAAAATGTTTCATAATATATGCTGGACACATGATTTTTCTTCTGGTTAGAGTTTGATGTAATTAATCGATGGCCCCCAACCTTTATTATGATAAGAATAAAAAGTGGAAATACCTGTCCCACTTTCATTGTGACATCATGATGTAACCCACAATTAATATTTGATATCGGATATATGGGGAAAGCATGGAAATCTCTTCAGTATTGTATATTCCACTGAGTTATTGACACTGCCGTCCAAAAATTAAGGGACAGTGACCGGACGCTTTTGCTTTTTACACGGTTTGTCGAATATCTAGTGAAATTCTTGATAAATTGTCCTTGAACTTCCAGGATGTATAGCACATGTTTGACTTCAAGAACAGTATAAATAGTATACGGTAATTAAAAGATTAATATATTGCATTAATATAATGTATAGGCATTTGTGTCAAATAATTTGTAACTGTACATGCACGAACTATACCAAATATATTTTTTTTCATGATTTGGTAGTCAATTCTATAGAGTAACTCATATTAATCCATTTTCGGCCAAGCATAGAAATTTTATAAAATGTGGTATTATTTGCATAGAAATTTGCTTAAATTACATTCATTAAGACATCAAAAAAGTTTCGCGCATGAAAAATAATATTTTATTTAATTTGACGTTACCATTATTAATTTATTATTATTAATTTATTATTAAATTTAAATAAAATTTTTTAAGTTTTCTTATGGCATTTGTTTTATTTTTATTTTATTTACAGAGCTTGCAACTTTACTCCGCTATAAAAACATATGATTAATCTCAAGTGGAATAATTATACATTTTCAAAAAGTCGAATTTGTCAATAACCGTTTCAGGTAAAAAAGCAGCGTATTTTGAAAATTTCTCAACAGAAAGTGATTACTTCAATTGAATTACTAATATTTTATAGATGTCTCCAGAACCCTTAAAAATAGCAGAAAAATAAAATTAGTGAAAAATATACGTCACAGTGTTAATAAAAAAATATTAATTGAAATGGTGCGTTTACGCACCTTTGGCCGAAAATGGGTTAAAAGACCAGTCAAATATTCTGAAAACTCAGAAATATATCGGCAATACAGGGAGGTAATTGACAAATTAGGGAGGGGGGGGGGGGGATCCAATTGAATAATAAGAGATTGATAAAATCAGTAAAATTAAAAAAAATCAGTCAATAATAATAAAAAAAGAGTACTCGAACCCATACAGTTTTATCACTAGATTATTGGAGACAGAACCAAAAAGTTCCATTTGAGTAGAAATTATATCTGTAAATCTATTCCAGAAAAATGTTTATGCGTCGTCTCTATATTGAAACAGGATAAAACTTTCAATGCAACTTGCCTCTAGTTTTAATGACAGAAAACTAATATAGAATCTCAAATATAAGTTTGAAAGGAATTTTTATGAAAAGTTCCACAGATATTTTAATTTTTAAAATTGACCGTATTCTGGAACTCAACAGAGAAATCCTACTATAAGGTTCAAATTAAACTATATTTATTTGTTAAAATAAAACTTGCCTTTCTTTAGAATTTTGACAGGAAACACTGGCAATAAAACACAGTCAGAAAATGTTATGCAGAAAATAAATCAGATTCGTATCTTTCAAAATATGTGCTATGATTTAATAATAATACTGGCTTATATACTTCAAATAGTATCTCCTATTGAATCAAGAAACATCTGCTATGCTCATTCCTTTTATGGAATGAATGACTATTTAATTGATTGTATGGTTACTTCAAACTGCAATGCTGAGAGTTTTATAAGCATAACTCAAAAACAATTTGGTAGGATGAGCTGAAATTTTGTATATGCAAATAAGAAGTTTCTAGAAATTGTGAAATCCTACAAATTCTCTGGAAATGTAAAGTGTAACTTTGTTAATTTTATCGACAGATAATTTTTTCTAGAAATATAACGAAATAATTTATTCATTCTATTTACTGAATAAAAATGTAATCTGTAAATACTGTAAATCAAAATGTAAAAACTTTGAATACATACTTTTGAACATATATTTTATAGAGTAATGATAAGACTCTCAGATTACCCATTAGCTAGAGCAATTTGCATTCAACTTTGAAATCGCTTTTTCCTCTGTAAACTACATTTTTTATTTATTTTCTTATTTATTTTGAAAAGATATCTGAAAATAAGTCTTATTCTACAAATGAATCGATTATCTTGGTAAGTAACTCATAGATGGCAGCACTAAGCAGATAAATATACAATTCTTTTTGTAATATAGTCAACGTTGCATGCTTATTATTATTATTATTATCATTTTTCCTTAAAGTGTTATTTAGTCAATATTTTATTTTACTACGATTTTATATTTCTTATGCAGCGGATTATGCCAAATTTGTGGCTGTAATCTTTGGACAATTTTTTTTTTTAAAGTGCGTTTTCTTATGAGAATTATTGTTCAGTATATTCAAGGGACAATTTTATGAATAAAAACCATTTTTAATACATTCGTACATGTCAGTTTCCAGTAACTTTTTGGCAGAGTTTTTGAATGTATAGCTTCGTATTTTGGCAGAAATATTATCCAGAAATTAATCAATTTCATTATCTCTCTCTCTCTCTTTTTTTTCCGATTTATAATTTATGTTAAATTTGTATGAGAGCATGTATCTGTACATGCATATGTTTAATGTAAGAAATAACCATTTCTGTTTTCTATACTCAGCTTCATGTTGCTATGTAAATCTGAGTATTTTATAGCACTTCATTCATTACTAAGTCTTGCGAATAAAATGATTACATTTATAGGAATAGCCAACAGATGGCAGCACAGAAGAGGAATTTCAAGGACTGTTGAAAAAAAAATAACAACAACAAAAAGCATGTGACTTTTACGTGAACAAGTGAAACAGGAAGTTCGAAGAAGATAAATATTAGTAATTTATCTTCTTTGGGAAGTTGTTCTAAAGAATTATAACATTGCAGATCGTTCAATTATTTCAGGAATTGCTTACTAAAAATTACGAAAAGTAAGTTAGAGTAGTATAAGAACTCTACATAGCATATGAGCTTTTCTACTCATTCATTTCTGTTATAGTTTAATATTTTTCTTTGCTATCTTGGTATGTTATCGTTTATATGGGAAATCCCCTAATATGTATGTAGATTTTATAGAAATTTTGCTTATTTTTGTATCTATATCAAGCATTTTAATTACCAGAATGATAATGTCGTACAGATCACTTAATTAGTCTGTCTAATTTTTAGTTTTCACAATGAAATTAATATCTAAGCCAGGGATCTGTCCCGACTTTTATCATCAAGATACTTTTTTTTTTCTTTTGTGAAATTGTGACCAGCTTTTTTGTATTTGTGAAAAAAAAAAATAGTCATAATTTTGTGAATTTAAAATTATTATTATATTCAGGTACTTGTTTATAAATTTTTAACAAGTTCCTTTATCTATCTAAAAGCTTTTTTGGCAACTTCAGCTGTTTTGTGAAAGATCAGATTTTACTTTAAAATGATTAAATTTATGAAAGGTTCAGTTTGGAGATGGAAAAGTTATGTGAAAGTTTTTTTGTTTTACAGACAAAGAATTTTGTGAAAGGTCCTAAGATGAAATTTTTCTGAAGTGGCCTTTAAAGGACCCAATTTCTTCCTAAGCAGATCCCTGAAAGCACCAGTGATGAATCCAGGGAAGCGCAGGAGTAGTGCGGTAAGCTGTAGTTGTAAAAAAAAAAACCCACCAACAACAGAAAACAAACAAAGTATATAAGCTATAGGCAGAAGGTATGCACCAGGGTTACCAGCTTGACCCCCTTTTTAATTAAGAAAGTCTGAATCCATACCAGAAATTACGTATAGTAATTTTTGCTTAATTTAACGACAGACATTTCGTGATTATCTAAAGTAAAAATCCTTTCGGAGTTTTCGATATGAAATCAGAATTCTTGAAGGAAAAAGGAGACCAAACTGGCAACCCCGGTATACACTAGATACTAAGTATCTGTTTTAGCTTAATTTCAGAAGCAGAGGGAATACGGAGTTTCTTTTAAAAAATCCAGATGGTATACGGCATATACCACCGTATAACTGATACTCTCCACTGCAGCCCTCTGCCCAGCAGGAGGGACATCGCTATACGGAAGATTTTAAAATGTATACTTTATTTTGGCTATACACCTCTGCCCCGGAACTGCAGAAATTCTATAAACAAAAAGTCGGAATTCAACGTTGTTGTGTCTAAAAATCAAAATGCATGTATTTTTAATTACCTTATTGATACTTTAAGTTGCAAATCGTTGATTAAAAACTACATATACCGTTCTTTAAAGAGTTTGAAGTAAAGACAAAATGTAATTATATTCATTTTATGGACTTCCAAGGGAAATATGTAACATATTAAGATAACTATTTGATTTTTTTTTTAAAGAAAGTGTTTTTTTTTTTTTTTTTTTTTTTTTATAAAATCAAATATTTTTACCAGGATCAGGTATAAAGTATGTATTGTAGAGTTCTGGGGAAAAGTGATCACCCCCTACTAATTCTTCCGCAGATACTCGTATAAAAATGGGGCTGGTACCAATCGATTAGTAATAAAGTCTTCTACGTTTAAATTTTACTTGGGTCTACGTATAGAAAAAGTACCAAATGTGAAAAGTTTCAATACTAACACCTAATTTTAACATCATATTTGGATTTTCCAGTAAATTTTACTTCCGGTACCAAACAGAAAGTCAAGTACTCAGAGACGGATCTAGACTAAATTTTAGCCGGGGCAAGCTTGTAGATTTGCGCCCTCCCCCCCCCCCCTCTGCTCCCAAGAATATCAGAATAAAATTTGCGTAAACAATTGCTTAAGGAAGTAATATTAATGCTCAAAATCTGTATGCTTTACAAAAATAAATTCAATATGCAAGTTAAATGGTTTTAAATAAAAATTCTGATATAAAATATTTTTATAAAATTTTAGTAAAATTTCCCGCGGTTCTAATAATAATCTTTAAATGCTAAAACGGATACTTTGGTCTATCTCATTTTTTACTGCATAAACAATTCTAAAATTTGACTAATACTTTAAAAGTTTAAAAACAAATATTTCATATACAAAAATTTGAAAACACGCACTAAATATTCTGTTACAACTTTCACGGTTATACAACGAATGAAAATTAGATTGATGACCATGAGTCTGACTGCCAGAAATTACCTCTTAAAAGGGTAATAATATTCAGTTTTTTGTCAGCTATACTTGGTTGCTGAGTAAATGCTCCATTAATAGCTTTCAAAATATTTGTTATTGAACTTACATTAGAAATAAAGAAGCAAGCATTTTTTTAAGCAGGAAACATTTTTTCAAATAACTATAACTTTTTAAAAATTATAGTAGACCTGTTATAAACTTTATTCGTTATTGTATGTAAAAAGAAACAGGAGATTTGAAGCGAAAATATAAGCATGGCAAGAAATGTAAACAATCATGATGATCTCGATTAAAAGTAACTTTTAAATTTATTGCTATGTTAACCTACGCCGTTTAAATTTAATTAATGTACTTTTTTGCTTCAAAATTAATACAAGTGGCGTGACTGTGAAGTGTGAAGCACAACTTAAGTTAACATATTTTATTAGATAAATATTTCTAATGAAAGATTTAATTAATTTTTAAAAAAGTATAGGTGCGATATTTTGAAATCAAAATTTAAAAGGCTTATTAACAACTGATATACCTAAATAAAAACATAAAACTGATTCCAATGGATCGAAAACCTTTTTAACTACATAAATAAAATGGCTTTAAAGGAACAGAACGTGTTGAATTCTCAACAGAGTATAAGTTTCGTTTTCATTCTTTAATCAAAAATGTCTGTTAATTACAAGAATATCTAAATTTAGAAGAAATTGATAAAAAATTGATTTATAATTCTTTCCTTACATAGCAACTCAGTTATTGCATATAAAAGGAGATTTTTAGAACAGAAATAATACATATAAATTATTATATGGTGTAGCACGTATAAAAAAAAAAAAAGTAACTTGGTTGCTTATTTTCATGAATATCGCTTGGTTTAAGCCATAAGGACATGTGAAGCCTCCTTTTCTCTTTTTTTAACCTTCTTTCTGTAATAATCACCCGAATGTCTCTTAGACATAACCGAAATAAAATACTGCACACGCTGTAAAACAACATAAAACAATATCGGAAAAGAAATTACACAAAATCTTTGAATTTTAAATAAATAAAAATTGCTTAAAAATACTGGTGGCAATGTGATATTTTATGTAACGTAATATAGATTAATTTATATTTTTTTATTTCTGATCCTTATGCAACGAAAGTAAACCACCGTTGAACAAAATAAAATTGAACATATTTTCATGTGAATTTTTAATTTTTCTTTATTATTAATATTTTATGATTCCTCATTTTTGCGCCCTTCCAAGTCTTGCACCCGGGGTAGCTGCCCCGGCTAACCCCCCCCCCCCCCCCCTTAGATCCGTCACTGCAAGTACTAGTTTAGGAATTATGAAGGTTTGAAGTTTGAAACTCATAATGTTAAATTCATTTTTAGGGTTTCGTTCATCTCACGAAACCAGTGCTGTAGTTGGGTGGGAACGCCCGCCGTTCCCAGAAATATTTAGTTTGTTACAATAATAATGGACTTTTTGAAATATAAATTAAATTATCAAAATCATGGAAATTTGAATAAAATAATTTGTTCTAATGATCAGATTTTGACGAAATTGAAATGGGACCACTTTGGACCCTTACTCTTTCAAACAAAATAAAAATTATCAAAATCGATGCACATTTACGAGAGTTATGCGTGAACAACAAAATAGATACATACGGGTCGAATTGATAACCTCCTCCTTTTTTTAAGTCGGTTAAAAAAATAAAATAAATAAAAATAAAAAAATTTCGTACGAGCACAAGCCTTTTTATTTTTCTCCAGACTGTGAAAACTATATATACCCATTTCAATGTTTGAATGCGAAGGGGATTCAGCTGTATGGATAACATCATGACCTATGCGAAAAATTCACTCCTTATTGAAGAGCTAGTTTACCTATATTCATAGGCCGTGTAGCCGTTAATTTCTTAAAATAATTTTGTCCTGAACCATATGTAAAATCTTGGTTGCGTTGCGATCAGGAAGAAGATTATCAGACGAGACAGCTTGTCGTAAATCAGAGAGCACAGAAAATACCTCTCATTATCGTTCTTTATGGAAACTTCTATGAGCCAATAATTTATATATGGATTTATTTCTGTTGTTTCAATTAAATTTTGATTCATAATGCAAAATGTTATTATGAAATTGATTAAATATGGCTTTTAAATGAATGCTATACAAATACAATACTATAAAAACTAGAATATAATAATTATAACTGCTAATTAAAAAAAAGTCGGGTTTTGGCTAATTGTTTTAAATTGGCTTTTGGCTCCGCGAAAATACGGTAACATCAACATGTACTCTATGAAAAGGTGAGTTCCCACAAATATTTTTTCCAACTACAGCACTGCACGAAACCCTATTACTCCCGCTTCGTTGTCTGGCCGTCACAGAGCCGTTCTCCGAAACTATGTAACTTACAGTCATGAAATTTTGTGTACTTATAGCTAAATACCTATTATGAAGCTCAAAATAATAAAATTTGAAAAAATCGTATTATTTTAATATAGAGAGATAAAAAACCAAAAATCTAACGGCCTTTTCCTATTAAATTTAAACATTTTTCGTTATTGCAGTTGCCAACAATTAAAAATCCACAATAAAATTCTTTCTACAATAACTAATTATCTATTGAACGATTTCCACGTGAAAAATGAAAATGAAGTAAAAAGTTTCACCAATTGAAAAAAAAAAAAAAGATTAATATGTCGTCATATTGGTAATAAAACGGAAATTTTCAAACATTTCTCAATATGTTTATATAATGAGTATGATGAGTATGTGTAAATACAGAAAGCAGCTTAATATGACGTCATTAGAGAATTAAAAAGAAAATTAATCTGACGTCTAACATTTTGAAGGTCTCTATACAGCATGTTTTATTTTGAATTTTTTTTTAAATATCGCATTTAGTCCACATGACAGATAATATTATGACAGTGTGCACGACTTTTTTTTTGGTGGTGGGGGGGGGGGGGGTGAAATTTATTTGGCTTTATTAAAGGAAGGATAAAGTGTTTTGAAAGGAATATTAAACGAAACGCTTCGTGCGATCTTCGATCACACTTACCCACTTGTTTAGGGTTTCGCATTTTTTGGCAACCAGTGACTCACAGTTAACAGTGTGTTCCAAACTACATGTGGTGCGTTATATTTAACTAAGCTGATCGAACCATTAAAATTTTCCCACCATAGCTCAAGCCTCATCTGTACTAATTCCGACACATCTTGAAGAGTTTAATTCTTTTTCTTGTATGAAACCGTTTAATCATGTGAATAGCGTTGCACTTGTTATATGCGTTGGAAGGTATTTGCAAAACAAAAAAAATCGCCACATATCCTTACCACCAAATTCATAATGAACGAAAATCATCCAAACTTACAGTATTACAAATGTCTAAACGCTCATCTAGTGGACAATGCGAAAAAAAGAACTGATTTTGTACACGTTCAGTGTAATCGGATCTTAATATTTTTACACATATTCCACCTCCAGAGCATTGAAATGTCTCCGCCGACGGATTTGGGGTTTTATGCTTATTAATGATCTACTCACTAGAAGTACTAGAATTTCAAGTCCCACCTCCTACGGAAATACAGAAATTCCTCCCGAAGAAAAAAATCTGTATTCAACATTGGGCTTGAGGACCCCAGAGGTCCGCGGACCACAGTTTAAGAAACGCTGGTCTACAGGAAAAAATCGTTTGCAGTGTATTTTAATGATGTTACACTCTTACGACATGACAAAGTTATATTTTAAAAGGGAGGGGGAAATGTTCTTTTAGCGACAGTTTTCTTTCAACATTCAACAAAAATTCAACAGTATTCTTAAAAGACATTTTATGTTTTAAAGTCATAAAATGTATCTCTCTATATAAAAAAAAAAAAAAAAAAAAAAAAAAAACCCTGATTTATCCCCTTTCCTTTCCCGAGCATTTAAAAGCTGAGAAGGTGCATACAAAATCATTTGTGTTAATATATAATATAATGTGTAAAAAACAAAGTAAAGAAAAATTGTATAAATAGCATAAAATGTTAATCATTCAGCTGTTTCAAGGCTTTCATAGTAGGATAAAAATATCGAGACCTCCCAGCTTCCAGACCATAACGAATCTGACGTGTCTGTTGGTGTTGTTTTGTTGTTTATGACTTATGAGACTTTGCTTGTGACCTCCTCTCCTCTAAGTCTAAGTAACTGTAACATAGTAAACTAAAAGCTGAGTTTTATTCGGTCTTGTTACTATTACTTATCTTTTATAGGACTTTACTGCTCTTTTAAAAATTCTTAAAAAATTTCATTGTTTTTTTTCACCATAAAATTCCAGCCGGAATTCTGGGAAGGCCCAGCAGCCCCCCCCCGTTTCCCTGGATACCCTTCCCTTCTATGCAATTAATCAAAATGAGATGCTATCTTTAATTAATTATATAAAGGTAGAAATTCAAAAGATGAAAATGAACAAATTAAATGGCGGAACTACTAAATATCGCACTAAAAAAGACAAATGTTTTTTAATCTATGGAAATATATTATAACCCCAAACGAAAATATACTATAACTTCTTCCGAGTTACCCATGATTCCGAAAAGCGTCCTTTATCTTTAGAAACCTCAGAAACCATTATCTTTTCGAGATTTAAAGAAGCATTTATACAAAGTTGTAGTAACTCGGAAATACTCGAAAACTACTCGTTTTCGAGTAGTTTTTATAGTGTATTAATCAGTTTTCTCAAATCGGAATATTGGTTTTTAGCATGATATCAATTCTCAACTAAGCATTTTCAGCCGCGTAATTAAATTTATACATGCAAGAATAACACAAAAATAATATTTCTAATGTTAATATTAATGCTGTTAGTTCATCGTGTTTGTCTGCAAAACATGTTTCTTGACCATGTAAATGTTGACTTGAGAATGGATAGTATCTTAAAATCCTATATTCTGGGTTCAGAAAACTGATTAATACACGATTAAAAACTACTCGGAAACGTTTCCGAAAATCAATGGTAGCAAAAGAAACTTTGCTTTTATAAATGGCTTCTTTAAATCTTGAAAATAAAATGGTTTCCGAAGTTTTTAAAGATAAAAAATGCTTTTCGGAATCGTGGGTGACTCGGGAGAGGTTATTGTATATTTTCGTTCATAGTTATATTACATTCACCTAGATTAAGAAACGTTTGTCTTTTTGTTACTGGTGCATATATAAATTCATATAGTACACTTAAAAAAAAAAAAAAAACTAGGGAAGTAAACACCACAGAGAAATCCATGTATGGGTATGAAATTGGAAGTAGATATACATTAAAGGTAAAACGGAAAATAAGACGCCAAAATATCATATATCGGAATTTTAACTAATAATGTCGAGAACATGAAGAGAAGCTCTACTGCACCAATTTGAGTACTTGTAAATTATCAAAAAGTTAGCGTTTGAAGATAATGCAGGATTTGTTATATATGGTGTGTGGTTTCTTCGGCTGTTGCACATCTGTTTTTATGGATGCGATGAGGTTGTCGATAAGAGTTCAGGGGATTCTGTTCCCACTTATCAAAAAGTGTTATACTATCTCAAAGTTCCGAATAACAGTTAACACAACAGAGGTATATTACATTCAGACTTTCGCTGCAATGCGTCGTCCATGTGTGCCCCAGACTAGAGTCCTGCACGGATCGGGTTGTACCCGACCCGAACCCGCAAAAATAATTTTCGGCTATCCGCAACCCGACCCGAACCCGCAATGCCTCAACTCGCAACCCGACCCGAACCCGCAATGAAAGGACAATAAATCATGCTTTAATGCTATAATGAAAAGTAATGTACAATTATATCTCTAATACCAATTTGATATTTTATATAGAAAAATGGACAAATCTATATTCTTTAATATTCAAATATAGTGAAACCTCGGAATAGCGGACACCTCGAGATCGTTGAATAGAGTCCTGCAGCGGGTCGGGTTGCTTCTATTTATTTTTTCGGGTTGGGATGACTTATTTTCTTTCTGCGAGTCAGACTCAACCTTGAATAATTCTTCGCGCTCATATTTAGGTTTTAGCTTGTTCGATTGTTGAGATTTTCACAAAAAGTTTGAACAGAACTATGAAAATAAATACGTATTTGAATGTAAATGAGTCAGGGGTCTGAAAAACTACTTTTTTTTAGTAGCAAACTACAACTACTTTGTCAAAAATGTAGTTACTACAACTACAACTACTTGTTTTAAAAAGTAGCGACTACAAACTACTTTTCAAAAGTAGTCACTATTTCACTACTTTTAGATTTTGTCGAAAGATTCAATCAACACTCGAAATTGAAGACAAAGAATTACAATTCTGCCCGGGTCGGGTTGTGTATCCGACCCAAACTTGACAATTCTGCTTAAAGTCAACTCGAAACCGACCCGAACCCCAAAGTATTTATACCCGAATCCGAAGGAACAGAAAATTAATCCATATTTCAATACAATTATGAAAAAGTGGTCCACAAAGAAGATACCCTGCATTAAAACATTAGATATAATAATTAGAGATCGACCGAAACAGGTTTTAAGACCGAAACCGAAACCTAAACCGAATTTCGGCGATCTTCCCACTTTCGGCCGAAACCGAAAGTATCAAAAAATTAAAAAACTGATTAATACATACATAACTGCATATAATTATTAATTAATTAATTAATTAATAACAAATAATTAATAATTACTTAATAATAACTTATTACATTACTAATTAATTTATTAATTATACGTGTATTGAACCGCATTTCTAACAAACAAATGTACATATATATATATATGTGTGTGTATAAGTTTCAAACAAAAATGAAACATGAATAATACAACTTTTATATTTTATTATTTTATAACAACTAATAATTATAGGCATTTATCAATAATTAATTAACAATGCAGTTAAATAATTTAAAATTAATTCAATAATGAATATTGAACTTTTAAATATATTCATATTTTCAGTTCGTTAATATTTTGCATTTAAATTGTTCAAGCAAAAGTTTAAGTAAAGGACACAAAAGCTAAAATAATTTGTTCAATTTGACTAAAAAAGGAAAATTAGCATTAAGACAACATTTTAAGCCTAGAAATTATTAATTTTAAACTTTATTTTCCATTTCAATATTCTCAAAGTGAGACACGTTTAACACTATTTTGTAATATCTAATTTTAAATATATATATATATAAGGATAAAAATGTAACAGTTGTCAATTTTCTTTTAGGATGTGCACAATAAGATCAAAATAAATCTTTGCTCACTCACCGCCCCCCCCCCCCCCCACCCCATAAAAAAAAACCTTTGCCACTCCCTGCCTTCCTAAGAAAGTATTGAAATGGCACCCCTGTTTGAAAATTTTATCTCCGGTGCCAAGTTTACTCTCTGTGCCTCTATCCAAAACTATTTTTTGTAAAATAAAACGTAATTAATTTAGCAATAAGACGGAAATAGTTTCCAATTATACGATTTTCATCTAATAAAAAAATATTTTAAGTATACATATACATACCTCGATATATGTTTTGTAATAAATTTCGTAAATCTTCACATGTTTTAACAAGACCTTTCTCATAAATCATTCAAAACAATCTGGAGTTTTAAAGTAAAAATTTTCTATTACTGTTAAGTTTTCAGCTCTTAAAGATCACGTGATAAGTCTATTTTAAGTTTAGTAATATATGCACTGCTTGCTTTATAATTTACACTCGCATCATGGATCAGTCGTGACCGATAATGATAAACAGTAGAGTTCACAGCAATAAACAGTGTCTCATTTGAGCCGATACAACTCACATCAATGAGTAAAGTTGAAAATTTCCGAAAGAAGGAACGAGATTTTGAAATACAAATAGTTTCGGTCAGGCCGAAATTTTGGCAGCAGTTTCGCCGAAAACGAATATTCGGCGAAACTCCGATTTTGTGCCGAAACCGAAACCGAAATTTCGGTCGATCTTTAATAATAATGCGTTAGTTAGTAGATAAAGGATTAACCGCGAGAAAATTTATTCTTTTTGTGAGTTAGCAGTTTGTTTTGTTTTATCAGCAAGAGTCAACGGAAAAATCTATGACACTGTAACTGAAATTTGTCGCTGCAATCACAAATTGCTGCACAGAATACATTTTGTAAAAAAAAAAAAAAAAAAAAAAAAAAAAAAGCGAGTTATGATCAAGTGATTAGAAGAATGGCATTTCCCCTCCCCCCCCCCCCCACTTTCCAAGTAGTGTAAAACGTCGATTTTAGGGAATATCCGTTATGGGGGTCGGGTCTTATTGTATACATATTTTTAAACTGCAAAAATATTGTGTACATTCTTTTGGAAAAGCGGGTCAACCCGAACCCGCAATACCTCAACCCGCAACTCGACTCGAAACCGACCCGCAACAGAAAAAGGTAGAAGAAGTCAACCCGACTTGAACCCGAACCGCAACAAAAAAATGTAGCGCCAACCCGAACCGCTCGGGTCGGGTCTAGTGCGGGTAAAAGCGGGTAACCCGACCCGATGCAGGACTCTACCCCAGACATTCTCCGTCGGATTTAAGTGAGGAGAGCCTTGCTCAGTAGGATTGCTAAATTGTATTTTCAGAATTTGTATTTTTGGAATCTCGTATTTTCAGAATTTGTATTTTTGGAATCTTGTATTTTCAGAATTTGTATTTCAGCATTAAATAGTATAAGTCATGCTCAGTATCACAAATTATAATTTAGTAATGTTCAGTATAATTAGGTTAACAAACCTGCTGGGAGGGGCTAAGTTGAAAAATTAGTTTAAGCCGAAAGTTAGGCCTCCCCGCCCGGTTTGACCTTGACCTTGGTTCCGATTCAAACATATTCTCCACACATCGAGCTGTATTACATCTGGCATTTTCATGCATTAAAAGAAAGGAATCGAATATAGCGGCAGCGTAACACATGAGATCTGAATATATCGTCTGCATTTCTTTGGGCTGTCAAAGTGCCATTCCGGATAATATGTAAGTCCATGCATGTTTTCTCAGCAAATCATGCTCGCTAAAATACGCTAATATAAACTCGATTACGGGCTTTCCCCGAATAACTTTCTATGAAAGTATATAAACGATCTGCTAATCATAAATGAGAAAATAACCTTTCCATAAAATTTCTAGATTAGTGAAGCTGAAAAAGAAATACCTATCAAATTTAGTCCGGTACTTCCCTGTGTTAGGTGTCTTGATGGCGAGATAGAGAAAAACCAAGAGAAGGAACACTTTCACAAGTACTTTGGTAGTCACTGTTTCATACACACAAGCATTTTCCCAATATTTACGCAATTTATTTGATATACAGAAGCCGTTTATCTGTTATTATATGCAAACAGAATTAATTTATCTAATATGTGTAATCAGATGCAATTTTTTAAATACATACATAAACCAACATAATAATTCATTATTTTTATTTCTATAGTTGTATATATCACTTGGCAATAAATCTAACTTTTAGGTAGATTTCGTAAGAAATACTACCTATTACATTCTCACCTAAGTTAGAATTTTTGAAAAATTTTTGCAGATCTACGCCGATCATGACACCCAGAACCCAAAACCACCCCCAGTTCAAAACTTTATCTATCAATCTATCTATCTATCTATGTCACTTTTTTATGACCACGATAACTGCAATAATTCTGCACATATCTCTTCGAAACTGATACATAAAATCAAGGGGCATAAAATCTCGGTCAAGTTCGTTAATGGGCAAAATCGAACCAAGGGGGGGAGGGTGGGGGGCTTTTTGTGAAAACAGAAAAAACCCCATAATTTCTTAATTATGATACGTATCGAATCCGTTTAAAGTTATTATTACTTCTAGGAGAAGGGCCGAAAATGTATCTATGACAAATTTTTGATATAATTAAAAATGGCCCCAAAGGGGGGGGGGGGGGGAGGGGGTGTTTTAGAAGAAAAAAATTCATAACGTTGTCAATTCACAAGATATCAAATCCGCTTAAATTTATTATAAATCCTCTTAATATTATCTAAAACTTTTATATTGACAAGTTTTTTATAGGACCAACCCTTATAGCAAAAAAAAAAAAAAAAAAAAAATTAAACAAAAAAATCCCTGCCGGATCCGCCTGTAAACAAGTTATTTTTCGAAGTAGGCGGTTCCAACTCCCGCATCTTTTCGAAACTGATACATAAAATCAAGGGGCATAAAATCTCGGCAGAGTTCGTTAATGGGCAAAATGGAACCAGGGGGGGGGGGGATGTTTTTTTTTTTGTGAAAACAGGAAAACCCCCATAATTTCTTAATTATGATACGTATCGAATCCGTTTGAAGTTATTATTACTTCTAGGAGAAGGGCCGAAAATTTATGTATGACAGATTTGTGATATAATTAAAAATGGCCCCAAAGGGGAAGGGGGGGGGGAGGGGGTTTTAGAAGAAAAAAATTCACAACTTCGTCCATTCCTAAGATTTCAAATCCGCTTAAATTTATTATAAATCCCCTTAATATTATCTAAAACTTTTATATTGATAAGTTTTTTATAAGACCAACTCTTATAGCAAATAAATAAATAAATAAATAAATAAATAAAAAATCCCTGCTGGCTCCGCCTGCAAACAAGTTAGGTTTCGAAGTAGGCGGTTCCAACTACCGCAATGGCAAAAAGGTCATTTCTTCCGCAATTCCCAACAAACAGGCGCCCCACGGTCTGCGTCTTCGAAATCTACCTGTGCCTGTAGGCCGAGCCGTCAGGGATTTTTTTAAACCCGAATTGCACCTAGCTTTTTAAAAAAGCGCCAATTCCCGTAAAATAGGGAAATGCCGCCAGGGCTATTAAATACATGTTAATATTTCAAGTTGTGGAGGGAAGTTTTGGATTAAATAGATATAGTTTTTATTGCGCACTAATATTAGATCGGTTTTGCTCCATGTGTTCTAATCCGGTTGTCTACGAAAATCTTCCGTTGGTGAAAATGACATCTGCACTAAACTTTCGCGACGTATGTACTTTAATTGCGCCTTTTTATCAATGTTTGTAATATAATTTTTAAACAGTCTGAAATTTATTCGTGGAAATTTGTCATCCTCATAGGTACCATCACTGAAAATTAGAACGAAATCCGTCAAATATTTTTTGAGTTATGTGTAATAAAAGTTTTTAATATCTACCGTAGCTATAATATGCCTTAAAATAATATTGCGTTGTGTATTAGTGTAAGCTTCGCTCATACAATAAATTACAGAGAAGTATTTTCAAAAATCTACTTTGTTTTTATTTTCTTTAAAAGAACCTAATTGTATGTTAAGACAAATTGGAGTTTTTTGTAGGATTTGAATCGGGCCAAGGCCGAGCCTGATTTCATTGATTTTTGCACGGGTCGGGCCGTGTCCAAGCCGAGCTTTTAGTTTTTCCACCGGGACGGGACAAGATAGCTTTTGTTTTGGCCGTGCTCGAGACTGGAAATTTCGGTCAGTGCAGACCTCTCTGCCTCTTATAAGGTATGACCTTAAAAATGCTTAAATATGCGTTGTCATCGCAATTGGAACTAGTGCGCAAAATTTGAGCAAAATCTGTTCTATATGTTAATTCAATCAAAAACGTAAAAGAATATCCCCCACCCATATATAAAGGGCAAAACTGGAAATTTTCATTGTGGCCGCAGCAGTAGAAATTTCATTTAGCGGCCACTTTTTTAAAAGTTATTTTTTTTATTTAAAAGGGCTAAACAATAAACTTTTACATAATAGTGATAAACAGTACACTTAAAGGATTATAAATACCTTTTAATATATAGATTGAATCGACTAGTTTCATTACTGAATCGGTGACATTTTCAAGATCAATAATGATAAATAAACTATTTCCGCAAAATTTTTTGAATTTTTGATCTCGTAGTTTATATTTATCAAGCTGATTTTCAAAAACTTTTGCGGAAATAGTTTATTTGTAAATCTTGAAAATGTCGCCGATTGAACGATAAAACTTGTCGATCTATATATTACAAGAAACTACAATCATGCATCAAGCATAGATTATGAAACACTTTCCAAGACTTTCAGAAAACTTTACCAAACATTCGCTGTTAAATAGGGTAAACATGATATCCAAGTAAACATTTTAGAAAACGCAAAACAAATTTGAAAACCAGATTTCAGCAATTACAGACCATAGCCAGAAAAGTAGTACTCTGATTCTTTTCTGCAGCCCTGTATATATAATCCATAGGTTTGTATATACTCTATCTAGTATGCTACAATTTAGTTTAGTACAGATAACACATAACACAGTTGGAAATTCACCTTCAGCAGTTTGCACCAATAGACGAAAACATATTTGAATGCTTTTGTACAGCACTGTATAGATTACCTTAAGATTTTTATACGCGCCACATATTAAGATAAAGTTTTACTCAGGCAAATCACTGAAGTCACTGAAATCGCTCTTCCAGACATTATCACACATCAACGGCCATGAATCCAGTTCTTTGCGTGGCCCGGATTATGTTTTTATTTATATTCAACGAACATATCTTAGTATACTAAATATATTTCACGTTCAAAATGCATAACTCGATTAAAAAATCCTTTTAAGCAATTTACGCTGATCAGTAATACTTACGAATTCGTTTGTGTAGCCCTGTATATGATCTATAGCATTTATACATACTACATAGTATGTAAAAGTTTAGTTAAACGCATACCTAACGGAGAGCGCACTTCCAGCAATTATAGCTTATAGACAATACTTGCGGATACTATACTGTATCTCAAAATGTCCCTGTAAATGAACGATAAATGCTATGCACAACATATTACAAAACAGGTATCTTGTACTAAACCTCAGTAATGTATATCAATTTCATTATATTTAAAATAGTATAATGTAATTAAAATAGACTGCAAACAGCTTTCCTCCGTAGACCATCATGTAACCGAATACTTTTGTGTGCCCCTGTAAAGGAATGATGTCTTACACTCCATATTCTACGGAAAGCATGTTTTAGTGCACCTCACAAATTGATATCAATTTCATAATGTTTATAATAGTATAACATGTTTAAAATGCACCGCAAACGATTTTTCCCCATAGACCATAATATAACTGAATTCTTTTGAGATTCCCTGTAAACTAATTATAATTGCTACACGTACCATATGCGATAGTAAGCATCATGTAGCGCATTTCAGTGATGTATATCAATTTCAATATGTTTGAAATAGTGTAACGACATTAAAATACATTGCAAAGCATTTTTTCCAATAGACCATAATGTAACGTAATTTGAGTGCCCCTGTAAACGAAGTATAAGTGCTACATACCTCATTTTCAATACCGAACGTGTCATTACATATATCAATAACATATATCAATTGCATGGCAATCTGAGTAATATTTACGTGAGTTAGAGCACGGAGAGACAGACGGCCAGACAAACCTAATCCATAAACACTTTTGAACTATGTTGGAAAGTGTTAAAAAGGTATTTGTAAACCTTTAAGTGTAATGTTTATCAATTTAGGCAAATACATATTTACTTTAACAATAAATTTTTATTAACATCTCTATTTCCAATAATCTAAAATTAAATAACACAAATAAATATGTTAATATTAATATACTGCAACCGGCAGCGTGTAATCGTTGATGACATGCAGGAAAATTTTACTCTCTCCTAGTAAGCGATATCAAGGTAAACAGTCAGGAAACCACAGTTCACTGGCATTTGAATATTTAAGAGATGTATGGATGAATTAATTGGGAACATTCTTAGAAAATGTATGATGGGGAATAGAAATCATGTGTTTTGGAGCATATGGGATGCAGTTTTGGGAAATTTTGAAATAGGAAAGATGGTCATAAGGTGGCCGCTTGCAGATAATTTCCTAATAGTCACTTGTTTCATTTAGTGATCCTATTGCCGGAGAGCACCGCTACTTTTATCTTTTACCCCTGGATCCTAACCCTGTTGAGGTACGGGACAATACATGTATATTTAATATTAAGTAGCCTAAGTAATTTCATTGTCATCGACGAAGAACATATGTGCTACATCTGAGAAATCGGTTTGGCGGAAGTGGATCAAAAATCGATTGCAAGATTTCATTTGTCCCAGACAGACAACAAACAAAGTTTAATAAAAGGGGGTAATTAAAAATGCAATTGGGTACCCTTTTGCTCCAAAACATACGTCTTTTTTGTGAATTGATGTATTTCTTTTATTCAATATTCATTTTTTTTTCTTTTATTTCAGAGATTAAAATAGTTTTGAAGAACATAAATATTGTTGATGTTTTCCTATTAAGAAAGAATACTGAAGTTTTGTAACGATGTCATGCCTTGGACTTACAGGAGAATTGGGCGAATTTAAACAACTGGAATGGAAGATTCCCAATTTTTTCTCTTTGTCTGCAGCGAAAGGATCTTTTTATACCAGCTCATCTTTTACTCTTGAAAATAGCTCATGGAATTTACGTATCTTTCCTGCGGGTAACACAAGAGCTAAATCCGGATTCCTTTCTGTGTATCTGGACAATGAATCTCCACGTGCATATCTAGTGACTTGCAAATTTCTCATAAAAAAGACTGATGGCACATTGATTCCGATTGGATTTAATACTATTTCCATTCCGGCTCTGAAATCTGCAGGTTATCCGGACTTTTACGAAAAATCCGTTTTACAGCAAAGAGAAACAGAATTTGTACCGTCAGGCATTCTGACTATTCTTTGTAGTTTGAAACTTCATGAAGAAGGAAAGCAAGACATCACAAAAGCAGAAAATTTATACGAAAAGAAAGCGGTCGAAGTTCTTGGGAAACTTACAGGTAATAATTATTCAAATAAACAGTGTGTGTATGCATATATATATATATATATATATATATATATATATATAAACAGGGTGTCCGAAAAGTCTGGAAACGGTCAAATAACTCGAGAAATATACATCGGATTGAAAAACGGCAAAATGCATGTTCAATACTTTTGAAAAATCTATTTAGGGATATGAAAGTTGCCCCCGGAAAGGAAAGGGTGGCAACTTTGAAATCTTAAATGATGACCCCCATTTTTTATTGCAGATTCGGATTCTACGGGAAAAAATACGTAAATTTTGTATTGAATATTTTCTTTGAAACATTCTAGATGGCGCTGTAATCGAGTGCAATGCTGTGAGAATCGTTACCATTGCAATGTCTGGAAACGCTCCAATAACTCGAAAAATATACATCAGATTGAAAAACGGAAAAATACGTGTTTAATATTTAAAAAATGGCAACTTTGATATCCCTAAATAGATTTTTCAAAACTATTGAACATGCATTTTTCCGTTTTTCAATACGATGTATATTTCTTGAGTTATTCGAGCGTTTCCAGACATTGCAATGGTAACGATTCTCACAGCATTGCACTCGATTACAGCGCCATCTACAATGTTTCGAAGAAAATGTTCAGTACAAAAGTTACCTATTTTTTCCCGTACAATCCGAATCTGCAATAAAAAATTGGGGTCATCATTTAAGATTTCAAAGTTACCCCCCTTTCCCCACCCGGGGGGGGGGGGGGGGGCAAAGTTGGGGAACAACTTTCATATCCCTAAATAGATTTTTCAAAAATATTGAACATGCATTTTGCCGTTTTTCAATCCGATGTATATTTCTCGAGTTATTTGACGGTTCCCAGACTTTTCGGACACCGTGTATATTTATAACATGTTGTATGTTTCTATGATGTTTTAATGGTTATATATGATTTCACAATATTTGTTCAATATCTTATGTTTCATGTTTCAATGGTTTAATTGTACAGAAAGCTTATATATATATATATATATATATATATATATATATATATATAATAAAAGTAAGTAAGGTAATTGTTCTAAATGGCGACCACTAAATGCGACGATGTTCTTGTACTTAAAATCTTAACGCTAGAATTGTATATAAATACTATATAATGAGACATTCGAACTTCAGGAACAAAACGCGAGACATTTCTCTGCGTTTAAAACGTTTTCTTTAAAAAAAATTCCCATTACAATACACATAGTTTATATTGTATAGCGCTCCCATATTCACTAAATGCGGCGAAAAATCCCGAAAACGGTTCACGGTTTTTCTTTTTACTTTCTTCTATCTTTACAAGAAGAAAGTATTGGATTCATGAAAATTTTCGACTTCCGGTTTTCGACGGATTTATACGTTTTATAAGGTCCTGAACACGATTTGATTATTTCTAGAAAATGTCTGTCTGTGACTCTGTCTGTCTGTCCGTCTGTCTGTGTGTCTGTGTGTCTGTCTGTATGTGACAAAAATTTTGTGGCCGCTCTATCTCAAGAACTAATGCTCGGAATTTAATAAAACTTTAGATTCAGTTATTCCCTAATATAAATTGGTGCTGATTAGTTTTTGGTAAAAATCGCCCGGCAGGTGGCGCTGCTATGCAGCAATTTTTGCGATTTCCGCAATAGCTCTATCTCAAGAACTAATGCTCGGAATTTAATAAAACTTTATATTCAGTTAGTCCCTGATATAAATTGATGCTGGTTAGGTTTTGGTAAAAATCGCCCGGCAGGTGGCGCTGCTATGCAGCTTTTTTCGCGATTTCCGCAATAGCTCTATCTCAAGTACTAATGCTCGGAATTTAATAAAACTTTAGATTCAGTTAGTCCCTGATATAAATTGGTGCTGATTAGGTTTTGGTAAAAATCGCCCTGCAGGTGGCGCTGCTAAGCAGCATTTTTCGCGATTTCCGCAATAGCTCTATCTCAAGAACTAATGCTCGGAATTAAATAAAACTTTATATTCAGTTAGTCTCTGATATAAATTGGTGCTGATTAGTTTTTGGTAAAAATCACCCAGCAGGTGGCGCTGCTATGCAGCATTTTGAAGGATTTACACGATTTTGGCGATAGTCATATCTCAAGAAATACTGCACGGAATTTAATAAAACTTGAGCTTCAGTTAGACATTGATATAAATGGGTGCTGATTCTTTTTAGTGTATGCGAAACCTGTGTGAGATAGAGGAAAGTTTTGGGATTGACATATCCGACTAGTTTAACTTTGAAGATCAAATAAACTTATGGACGTCAAAGGGTAACAACGTCTGTTTCATTTACCTGAAGTGTAAGTTCGGGAAAATGCGATAAGTTTTCAAATTAGAGTTCAAAAATATTCTACAAATTTTAATCACTAGTTTTCTTTAGAGACATATTAGCGACCGACCTTAATGCCCTATATGCGAAGAGACTTTTTGGAGATTAAAGCTGGGATTGCGGTGCCTCGCTAACTTAAATCTTACGCTCGATCGTAGGATAGGCGTTCCTACGATCTGTCTTAATTTCGTATCGCGGTGCCTCATCGTAAGTCCTCCTGCAATCAGGCAATCAGAAGCTGGAATTAAGATTTGTTGTGAATGCTCGCGCATACACTTGCGCTTTGTCGTAAGACAGCTTTCGGGTTAGCGTAAGATCGCGAGGCACTGCAATACGGATTACGTTTTGTTTATATCGTAAGTCAGACTTACGCTCAAGATTGATCTTAAGCGAGGCACCGCAATCCCAGCCTTAAGGTTGGGATTGCGGAGGTAAGTTCATATGGTATTTTCATATATTGTATTAAAATGATGTTTAAAGTAGACATTGTATTTAATTAAGCTCTGTTGAGTTAATAAATTAGGAATTTCAACATGATCTTCCAATAGTGTTCTTCTTTGACCAGGTGCTTAAATACGTGTTTCAAATGATCAAAATAGAAAAAAATACGCGTCTTTAAAAGTTGTAATTGTCATATCTCAAGGATTAGTATTAGTTTGTAATCAGAGATGGCGCTACGAGTCCAACATATGATTATCTCTTGCAAAAGTCAGATATACGATATGTACGTACTTACGCAGTGTAAGGATTGGTGTTCTAAGCAGCGGTTGTCTTTACCGCAATTGAACACAAGGGCGCCCATATTATTAAATTTAAGGGGGGACTGAGAAAAATCCCAACTTTCTTTAAAGCTATCATACATTTTAGTAAATATTTAAGATACTAAAATACACCCAAATCTGTCTATGTCAAATCCTATGTTTTTCCGTGAAGTTTTTATCGAAAGAAAAAAAGGATTTTACTGATTTAAAAAAACTTCATTATAATTTAATATTACTAAAAATGTTTGTGAGACTACTAAAAACGACATTTCATATGAATTAAAATTTAATTTATAGCTATTTATTTTTCATTAATGCAGAAGTTTCAACTGGGTTACTCTTTAGTACTAGTACACAGTACACCATAATCTTTAGTACTTTTTAGAAAAAGCAAATTGTAGATTTCGTTTCTTTTTCAAAAATCTATCAATTTATTATTCAATTAATACTATCAATTTATTATATATCTCTTTCTTTTGGATTCATATCTTTAATTCTGTCTTTGTGGATGCTTAATAAGCACAAATTTGACAGACGCTCTTGACTCATGGTGCTCCTCAGCCATGTGTTTACTCCCCTAAGGGTACTAAATGACGTTTCTACAGTACATCTTGTTGGCAGAATTGTCATATAATTTAATATGTCTGTCTTAAGTGAAGGGGGAAATGTAGTTTCTGCGAGGAGATCATTTATCATGACATTCTCACCACAATCTGTGCATTTCTACAAATTAATCCATGTTCTTGCTCCCGACTCAAATTCTCAATACAGGCATCCCCCGACTTACGTAATTAATGCGTTATATATATATATATATATATATATATATATATATATATATATATTATTTACACAGTATTACTTTTTAAATATAGCATCATGCAGCAGTATTTATTCGGATACAAATTATACAAGTATGAAAAAATATAAAGGTAAACTGAAAAAACACTTTTCAAATAAAAAATATCTTGTGGAATTTGGGATTTATAAATTTAACATTGATGAAGTGATTTATAACAATTTTGAGATTACTTCAAACGACTATAAAAATAAGAAATAATTAAAGAGGCCTGACTAACATCTTCTCCACAAATTTTTGATGACAAGACAAATGAATAGCACTCACAAAATGAAATAATTCTTGATAAGCACAAATTGTATTTATTAAGAATTAGATGACAACAATGAATAACGAACAATAAAGATTCGTTGTTATGATAATACTGTACATTCCAAACAAAAATATAACTCTCTCTAATACATAAAACTATATTATAATAGTTATAATTTTTATCTACTTATTTTATTTATAAAATAATTCTCAAAAGTATGCAAACGCGTATCAAATGCGCTAGTGAGTTCATAAATGTAATTTTCAAAAAAAAAAAAAAAAAAAAATACGTAACTGCGAATTTACGTAAGTCGCAGTATACGTAAGTCGGGGGATACCTGTATTATAAAACTGAGAACTGCCTTAATTTCTTTGACAATTTTTTTTTTCATATTTTTTATCTTATTGTGATGAACTAAAACCGCTTTCAATGGCATTTGATTTCGATCCATAAACCTTGACTCAAGGGATTTAATTAAAAAGTCAACATATGGATTAAAAAGTGCTGCTCTGTATATCATTAAGAGGAGTGGCAGCAAGAACGTTCGGACGATGAGATTGTCTAATAGACGTTTTAGGCACTTTCATATCGATTTCTAGACAATTATAAGTTTCCATTACTTTATTGATAATTTCTAAAAATTCTTCTGAATCCATCTTGTGCATACGAAAAATCTCAAAAAGTTCCTTCTTCATGTGCTGATGTACAGAATGCAAATCAAAATCTACAGATTGTAATTTGTTTACAACTGGCTCCAAATAGGAAGACGATTGAGAAATAATTTTGAGACATACAATAAGCACTACAGATGATGTTGCAGCATCTAACTGAAAGGCTTCTGAACCCGCTTCTGGGTTCGTGCCTTTGTCAAGTGAAAGATTACAGAGAGTTTCTTTAACAGTGGCAAAATTACAAGAAAAATGTCGTATGGACTTATACTTTTCTGACCACCTAGTTTCACATATGAATTTATCAATGTTTTCTTTCTAAGAGTGCTCGCCCTAAAAAATCGTATTGCTTGTTTTATTGTTCCTATTGTATTTCTTATTTCTAGAACTTGATTAAGATAATTTACTACCAGGTCAATCCATGGGATGATATTTTTCTCTGATTCTTTTCTGGACAACAGTATTCTTGGAGGTGGTGGCTTGGATACTTTGCGCTTGGATGACTTTAACAGCCATCGTGGAACATCCGCCAAACCCAAAACCAATAAGTTTTGTCATGTCTAGTCCCAGTTTTTTCGTCGATTGCAAAAAAGAATCTGCTGCACTTTTAGTCGATTGCAAAACGACTAAAAGTTTTTTAACGGTTTGCTGCTACACTTTTTGCATCTAATTTTCCTACTTGACAAAACCAACAAATTCTTCTTTTATAATGCAGCCAACATCAGCATCTTCAGTGATATATCTTAATCCAAGAGACATTTGTCCTTTCCTGCTAATATCAGCAGTTTCATCAGTCAGGAAAGAAAATGCATTGCAATCATTGACCTCTTTTACGATCATTTCTCGGATTATAGATCCACAAATGTTTACCAAATCATTTTGGACTCTGTGTGAAGTATATTTAGCTTTTTCTGAGCATGTTCTTAGTTCTCAGATGGTCTTCAATAATTTTGTCACCTGAATCAACAAAGAAGTCAAACAGATCTTCAAACTTTCCACTTTGTGGGAGTTTTCCACGAAGTGAAAGGTCATGAGTACTACAGTACGAGTATGTTATTGTTTTCAAAATAGATCAAATTTAGTTCTGTTCGACAGAATTACTTCATCTCTATCTGAGTCCAAATGTTCAATTATGTTTTTCATTTTTCATGTCTACGGAATCAGAGAAGTTTTGGGCATTAGTTATATCTTCTTGGTGCCAGTGGGATTTGTCATGTGCCTTTGCATCTTCATGAAAGTATTTAAAGTCCTTCTGCGCATTAACTAGAAATGTACCAAAAAGACCTCTTCTTAAAATTGGTTTGAACAGTACGCACAATAGTTACAAAGTTCACCTTTCAAAGAAGGATAATATACGAGCCAAGGATATGTTTCTAACCAATTTTTCTGAAACTTACGATAATCCCTATCAAAATTGAGGACAACTTTTTAAAAATCGTAGGCAGAAAACATTACGTTTGAATATGCTAGAAGTTGGTGCTTTACATCATTTGAAACATATGAAAATGAATTACCCAAATATTGACCTAAATCATAACATAGAGAAAAAATTTCAGAACTAGAAATATCAATTCTTGAATCAGAGACTGGCTAGAATGCATTTGTTTTGCGCACTGCGTACTTAATCTGCCTTGCCAATATTTAGATCGCAGCACGCTAAAATGGGCTTGTGGTTGCGGCGTTAGTACTAAATTGGCTTTAGTACATCGATTCAATGTTTCAGGACTTCTAAAACATTAAAATAACGTTAATTATTTTATTTTATTATAATAAACAAAGATTCTTTAACGATATTTACGAGAATTATTAGGTTTCGAGTCGACGAAAATTATTTTGCCGTGTTCCAGTTGACTTCAGATAGAATTTTCAGGTTCGTGCTGAATATAACCCGACCCATTCAGGATTCTAATCGTTATTATATTAGAGAAAAGGAATTTCTCTATTAAAATCTGTACTGTAGCATTCACATCTTATTGTAAAATCTGCCTCTAATTTCGTTAAAGTACTTCCTTAATTTTCTTCAGGTTAAATTATTTGTACAGTTATACATGTGGAAATGGATCCTGTCTCAGGGGTCCTATCAGGGCCGTAGCTACGGGGGTGCCAGGGGGGGGGGGGGCTCAGCACCCTCTGAAAAATTTTGAGCCCCCCCTGGGAAAGTTGCCAAGGCCACCAAATGAAATTCTGTTTCAAAAATCCAAATGAAACTGTGTTCAAAACTTGAACTTTGTTGTGGGGGCTTTTTCCAGTTTTGCATAAATACTAAATTGTAGTATTTGTTTAAAAACTGCAAATAAGTGCTTCAATAGGCGCGTATCCCATCTGCACATACTCAGGATTAGCAACCTTTTGCTGATGCAAACATTGACTTTTGCATTAGTTATGTACTGAATTTTTTCATTTTTGCAGAGTTTTCCATTATTAACATAAAACAAAGTTATTCTAATGAGTTATAACCAATTTAAATACAAGTGGTTTTAGCTTTTGACTAGACACAAAAAATAATTTTAAAATTCAAAATATACCATTGATTTTTTTAATGTTTTTTATCATATAAAAACATAACTTTAGAATCCTTAAGGGCAGGGAATATTCAGAAAAAATTAAAGGTTGCAACTCTTTTGAAACAGGTAAACTGACCGCTTTTTATTTACTTATTGACAGGCCCGGACTGGCCAGGTCGGCTAGTCGGCGATTGCCGAGGGCCCCAGGCCCAAGGGGGCCCCCAAAACTGGATATATGAGTACAACTTTATAATTAGTTACATTAGACAAATTTCACTATTTCCCACTAATTTTACGATCACACTTTTTTCCCACTAATTTTTTTTCCAATCAATTTTAAGCAGTGCCCAGTTGCTTTTTGTTTATGGTAGCCTACGTAGTGGCGCTGTGTCGTGTCGCTGGCCAGCAGAAGAAGACTGCTGGCTACTAATCGAGGTCTGTGTAGTGCTCATAGGCTACGATTCAAGGCGTATTGCGATGCTCATTTGCTCAGTCTCGTAGTATGGTTGTCAAGGCCTGTTTACCGAATAGGCACGTGAAGCCCGAGCTTACCCACTAAAATACAAAGAGCCGCCCAGATTTACTTTTCAAAACTAATTTTTAGGGAGGAAAATTTCATTCAGGGTAAAAAATGTATTTTTTCCCCTTAATTATAGCTACTAAATTTTCCCCCAGACTATTACTGACACATTTATACTCTATTTTTTTTCTGTTGATATAATAAATGGTATAAAATCAGTGATTAAATACAACTTATTTTCATTTTTCTTATGTTTTACATTTTAATTTCAAACGTGCTAAAAATAACAGAAAATTTAATCTGTATAATTATATTTTGTTTATATTCATAAAGAGTGGAAAAATGATATAAAATAGGGAGAATAGGTTATTTAAATAAAGGGGAAAGTAATTAGCATACTGGAGATACCAAATTTCTGCTTATAAAATAGAAGCAAAATTGTGTTGCAGCTAAGCATAAATTTACGTCAAATATTTGTTGTCCCTGCACTGTTCTTAGCACTGACAAATCCTGCAATTTGTAAAGCATAAAATATATTTTGAAGTTCAAATATTCACACCTGTTCCATGTTTATAAATTCATTTACAAAATTAATTTGTTATGTATAAATTTTTTTTATGTATATTGGTAGTTAGTTTTACTTTAATATTAAAAGTTTTGTTTACTCGAAATTTTGATGATAAAAATTCAAATTGTTGAAGCATAATTGGCAGAGTAAAAGGGGGCCCCGCTGTGTGATGTCGGGCTTCCCCTACTTCTAAGTCTTAAGCGGGCCATGATGGTTGTAGTTAGAGCAGTGTCACAGTTATGTCAACATGAAATGTGTGTACCATAGTGGCGCTACGAAAAGGGGGAAAAAAAGAAGAGAAAATATTTAGACGTTGAAAAAAGTTCGAAAAGTTAAAATACTTGGTTAACTAGTGCCACTTCTCAGTCGCAAAGTCAGCCTTTGAGAGAAAATAGTGATACATTAAATACAGGTAAGGTAAATTGAATTAGTTTATTAGCTCATAAATACTTTCCACATACGCAGTATTTTGAGTCGCCAATTCCGTGTTTGTGTTTCTTGCCTATTATTAGTCCAGTCAGTTGGTAGAAAATAAAAGAAAGTTTTGGTGGAGTTTTGATATTTGGTACTTTTATGTTTTTTGGGGTCGCTGAACATGAATCTGAGGTTTTCCAACAAACTGTTTTACGGGAAATACTTTTTTTTGTTACAAAACTATATTTTTAAAACGAACTTTTCTCTGTTTTATCAAAATAACTCTAAAACTATGCATTTTACGTGAAAGTCGACAGTATATGAATCAAAGAGGATAAAATTTCATACATTTTATAAATTGAAATTTTTTTCTCTGATCTATAGTTTAGCCATGAGAATGCCACAGAAATGGGTGTTAAAAGCAAAAAAACTGAAACAACGGGAAATACGGCACTGTACACCAATGTAGCATAGAAACTAACCATTTTACGCTATAAAGAATCCGTTTTTGCTGTTACGTGACGTTGCGTGAGAACCAGTGTTTGGCAGCTGAGAGTTCTGAAGTGAAAACTTCTGAAAGAACATTTCCAGCATATTTTCTCACATCGGCGTTGCTTTGAAATAGTGGCAATCCTGAACTTCTTTTGTGAACAGAGGAAAACTTTAGAATTTTTATTGATAGCGTTCTCCAACAAGGATGACAGGACTTACTTTGCTGGTGGCCTGTCTCGGTGAGAAAAAGATCTCCATGAGAAACCACAAAGTGGAACTACTTATTTTCCCCTTTTAGAAAGAAACCAATACAGCATTGGTTTGCAGGTGATGTCATGGTCCCACGGTACAAGTGGTCCTGATAAGCCCCTCCTCGGACAAATACCCCTCTCATTGCGAAAACCATGAGCGAAAGGATTTTAATTAAGAGTTCAGATTGAGATAAACGCTGATAGGTGCCAAGCCTCTGTTCGAGAATACAGGTTACGCCAAGTACCCGGGTGGCAAATTCACAATCACTCAACGTCCTACGCACTTGACGCCAACCTCTATCGCCAAGCGCTTTGGCGAGAAAATGAACTTCGCACATGTGTGGAATTTGGACGGCAAACTCAAAATCGTACAAGTACCATTGAATAGATAAATGTTTTATTACAATTGCACATCCTACAGCATTCCTCCTACCTTTTTACCTCGAATTTTATCGCCAGCATTAAAATGCTTTAAAAATAAATGAAAGCTTTCCTTTTTTAAAGATATTACAAAGATTCAGTAGCTACTGAAGTAACTACTTGGTAGCTTAGGCAACCAAGCTCATGAAAATGAATCATTTCCTGTTTTGTAAACAGTTACATTAAATAAACAATAATTGTTTTTATAAAATAAGCTTAGAAAGAAGTAAAAATACATTTTATAATACATGTTGTTACTTACATTTTTTACCTTTTATACTACTTTATTTAATCTCGAATAAACACGGATATTTCTTTATTATATTTAGTTAAACGCTTTTTCACTCTTAAATTATCCCCCCTCCCCCCCCCCAAAAAAAAAAAAAAAAATCTTATACAGTTTGTTAAGCATTGATATAATTTGATACATTCTAAAGGGATAATACAGCACTGCAATAACACCAAATTCAATAAAATAATTAGGATTGTTAGGTTTTTACTTTTTAAATTCATCTTAATTAAGTATATATATATATATATATATATATATATATATATATATATATATATTTAAATAAATTTGTTAGTAGATTAGAGAAGAAACCTAATTAAGCATTCCAGTAATGGATACTAAATCTTAAAAATAAATGAAATTTTATAAATGACCATTAGTATAAAAAATCCAGTTTTCTATTACTAAAAAAAAAAAAAAGCATGCAATTTTTGTAAGAAAACAAAGAAGATATAAATGAATTAAGTAAAACCATCTCTTAGCTTGTTCAGTAAAAATTTCACTAAAAGACAGTGGAACTGTGAAGCAATATTTTGAGTAATTCAATAAGATATATTGAATATCAGATATTGAGATCATATATATTGTATATTCAATAAGATATATTGAATATTGTTCTCTATTCCTGGGTTTGAGTCTCGAATTGGTTTATCGAATGTAATACGAGATGGCAGCACCATACACTGATTAAATGAAAAGAGATACGATTTTCCTCCTTCTTACGGAAATGTATTTTGAGCGGCTGTAACTTTGAGGTGTGTGTGTGTCGAATGGTTTTTTTAATGGCACAAAAGCAAAATGAATAAAAGGTTGTTGAGTTTTATATGATTTTCACTTATCTTATGGAAATATACTATTTTCACGTGTTCTGAATGGCGATAATATAAGATCGGGTAATTTTTTGTTTATCGAATCGCCGTCTGCAATACCACATTATAAAACATGCAAGGAAGAGTTCTGAAAAAAATAATAAAATATTAATTTATATTGGATATTTTTTTTTTATAAAGCAAAAACTTTGAGGGGGAGGGGTCCATTACTGTTATGTCACATTTACCCTATTATCAATCAGCAACAAGACACTTATGTCAACATTTCTTCAACAAGTAATTAAGGTAAATAAACTTTCATCTATTTATTGTGATCATTTTAAGAAAGGTAAAGTTATAAAGCGGATCTAAAACATAAAATAATGCACATGTTCACAATATATATGCATACATATGTATTATAATTAGTCAGAATTACTTCTTACATAAACAAGAAATGCGCGGTCGAAATGTCGAAGTACTTTCACGCGAATGCGTGCCAGTTCATTTTCTCGCCAAACCGTTTGGCGTCAAGTGCGTAGGACGTTGAGTGATTGTGAATTTGCACCCGGGTGACTGCGAGAGGAACGCGGAGAGGTGCTAGACCTCTGTTCGGGAATACAAGGTACGCCGAGTACCCGGGCGAATGCTAGAAAGCCCTCCCGCAACAAGCTTTGTGCGGACAGGGAACGAGAAACCTTTTGAGACGCAACACATGATCTGGATAAAAATCCTACTAGAGTGAGAGAGAATTCTGAACTTTTCACGAGTCGAGAAGAGTGCTAAAACTCTTAATATAAAACAAATCTAACTGTCAATTATAGTGGACTGAACAGGCACTGAAATCCAATGAACGATAATTTAAAACGAAAGATCGTCATATCGACGAACTCATAAAATTTATTCTTATTTTTAATGTTATTCTTATTTTTCATCTACCAAGAAAATCTTTGTTTATTCAATAAAGTGATCTTTCGAATGTAAGAAATATTTTCGAAGTTTAATCCTTTCGCTACCAAGTCATCACTTCGCGGATCATCTTTGAAAGGGCATTGTAACGCAAATGTTGACCATTAATGATACTAAAAATTGTATGATTGATTATATTTTGTGCATCTGAGGCTCATTGTTTTCTTCATAACTAAAAAATAAATAAAAATGAGCATACCTGGGATCGGATCAAAATCTCCATTTGCTTTTACAAAAATATGGCACTTTTTAATTTACATTTTAAGTAACACAAAAATAAAATAACTAAAACACACTTTCGCTAATAAAAGCTGACACGGACTTCAGTTCCTAAAAGTTTTATTTTTTGACTAAACGGATCAACTGTTATAAGTCGTGAACAATGTTGTTGGCGGTGACTTTGGAACTGTCAAATTTAAACGGAGCGACAGAGTAAAACCTCTTGTTGTAATGAACAGTGTGATACTGTGATACGAGTAGACGACGAATTGGTTTCTATTAACCCCACATCTTTGTTCCAACGAATTTCGGTTACAAAGCACTCGGATGAAGATATTGAGGAGTTTTTGACGTACGATCCAGGACCTTATTCCGTGTCCCTATTCGACAATGACTTAAGAAAAGGAACCAAATCTACTCCTACAAGGCATTCAAACCCATAATAACCAAGTGGTTTAGCGGCAGGGTTCAATTCGTCATTGATGGTTGTTTTTAATTGCATAGGGCTGTTTGGTCTAAAAATCCTTCTTTTTCTTTAATATCCGACGAATATGTTGAGTACGTGCAGTAGTTGTCTTTGATGGCTACCCTGATGACGTACAAAGTGGTAAAAAAACTGATGGGCGTATGAGACGATTAACCCCTTAAGCACCACGACGTACCTGCGTATGTCATGAAAACCTCTATCTGTAATTTCAGGACGTATGTGCGTACGCCCAGGTTGCCAGTTTGACCTTTTTTTAAATTCAAAATTTTGAATTCATACCAGAAAGTTACAGTAGTAATTTGTATTTTATATAATGACAGACTTTTCGTGATTACATAAATTAAAATTATTCTTATAGAATTTCCGGTATGAATTTTGTGTTTTTGAATTTTTTGTATTTTTGACGAAATTTAACATAGCTGGTATTCAGCATACTATCACTAAATTGAATATGGTGCTTAAGGAGTTAAGGAAGCATGCTTTGACTGACGTATTGTTTGACGGCACAACGATACCTACCACGTTCGAAGAAAAGTTTCTTGCTAACCCAAAAAACAAGGGTCGGTTAATATCTATGATGATTGACAGGTTTTCATCACCAGATATTACATGCAAGCAAGCAAAAGAACACGCAGACACCTTTATTTTAAACACTGCTTTGTCCTTGGCTCAATAAAATGAGATGGTGAATATAGTTGGGGAGGATGTAAAACTCTTGGTCATTTTGATAGGTCTCTGCAGAGCTGAAAACGTTTTCTTTTTAAAACCTGGGAAGGACACCGTTTCTCCATTGACATTTTCTCCATCAAATGCTGTGAGTTCAACGGTTGCGGAAAACATCCTCTTCCTACATGCTATGGAGCGGGTGCGATACAAAGTCAGCACCGTTTATGCAAGGGAAAATGAAGTTCCTCAAAATTCTTGGGAATAATCCATATGTTGCAGACACTGCTAAAGTGTTCAAATACCTGATCGCTACTCAGGAGATGGTTGCAGCTGCTGTGGAACGTTTCCTTGTCTCACTGTACGGCTATAGTGGGGCGAATGTGCCTTCGCTGAACTACCTAAAGTATATTTCGTACAAGAAGTCAGCCTTTAGATACAGTTCTAATATTGCTGTTTTACCACCATCTGCAGGTGCAGCGCAACAGCACTCTTTAAGAGTATATCACCAAGTCTGGCAATGGCTGGTGATTGAAAAAAAGGCTGAAGAGTGGGGACGGAAGAAAACAAATGCTGGCCTTCAGCCTGTATTTACTGTACTACCCCATGCTCCTTTTGCTCTGTTGATGCTTGTATCCTGCAAGTGCACAGAGAACTGCAACCGAAATTTTTGGTTCAAGAAGGCAGGGCTTTGTTGTACTAACATGTGCCCCAACTGCGAGGGTAACTTCAACAGCATCGCAGTGGTGCATGAAGACGAGGAAGACGAGCTTACCTTGAAACCGAGCTGCAGCTGCATTGCCCACTCACTGAATCCGTGGACCCAATGGAAGAGGAACAAGCCATGCCACAAAGTATGAAATATTTACCATTGAGAAAACATTTATTCTATAATATTGGTAGTAATAAAAAAACCCACTAATTCCATACATTTATTTTTTATGTTGTAGATGTCGATGAACAGCATGGATCGTCAAATAAAAGAATGCGGAAATAAGATTTTTGCTTTTTTATTTTATGTAAATGTACTTACTAATGTACATAATTATTTATAATTAATTAATGATTCATAATGAGTCGTCGTATTTGTTATCAGGCAACTTCATTGTAAAATGTAGTCAATCACATAGTCCTTAGTATCATTAATGGTCAACGTTTGCGTAAAATGGTTAGTTTTCATGTTACATCGATATACAAGGCCGTAATTCTCGTTCTTTTTCTTTTAATAAACACTTTTTTTGCTTTTAACCACCATTTTTGTGACACTTTCACGGATAAACTGTTGATCAGGGAAAAAACTTTTAATACATAAAATGTAGAAAATTTTATTTTCTTTAATTCATATACTTTTGTCTTTCACGTAAATTGCACATTTTTGGAGTTACTTAAAAAAAAAAGAAAAAAAAACAGAGATTTCTTATTTGTGTTCAGCGACATAAAAAACATAAAGGTACCAAATATCAAAACTTCACCAAAACTGTCTTTAATTTGCCCTTTTTGAGCACGTAATGCTGGACTATATGTTTTGTTTTTGCCCCTAAAATCATTATAATAAAAGTCCAAATGGTTCCTCCGTGGCCGAGTGGTTAAGACACCATTCCGCTAATCGCTTGAGAGCGTGGAGTCAGGTCGGCGGGTTCGACTCTCGCCAGCTCCATTGCACACACTTTGTGGAGCTGCCGGATGTAACTCTCTGGTGTTGTAAATTTCCTTGTGGCTATCTTGTCCCTGTATATTGACGATGACTTATAAGCGGGCACTTGATGTCAAGCACACAAGTCAGATGTATGTTCTCAATAAACAAACAAACAAAAGTCCACATCACGTGACTGAGAACGAAGTTTTGAGATTCCATACACAAATTGCGCTTCGTTTCTAAATATTATTTTTGCGCCATCTGTCGGTAATTAATATGAATTAAGACATCTTCTTTTGAAATTATACTTTGTTATGCGTGTTATGAACTCTGAAGACATTGCAAATAAAATGAATATTTCTTATAAAACGTATTTGAAATAAAAGGAATATATAATGCCGTGTACTACATATATTAATTATATCAATGCAAATAAAATTTTATATTTTAACATACTAGAAGCTTTATAGTAAAAATAAATTTGTAATCCTATTTATGTCTATTGTTTTGTTAGATTTATTTCCTGTTATATCTCCTATTTTAAAATATTTACAAATTAAAAACCATTGACTATTTTCTACAGTCTGGAGCTTGGTAGAGAAGCTGCTTCAATAAATAACGGATAAAAGGAGTGATAAACACTTTCACGCTCTGTATTCCAAAACACAATATTATACAAGTATAGTTAATAGCAACTTAGAAGATAACAGTATTGATGCTGAAGTAGAATTAGATTTCAAGGAAAAAAGAACTTCAAAGAAAAAGGTAATGCCTGGTGATAAAATCAATAGACGAGGCTCCTGGAATCTCAACTGCTCAAAACTATAAATTGGTCTTTTTCAGTGTTTTAGATTGTGCCAGGGCAAGTATTGAAAAAAAGATTTAGTCCATACATAGACATTTCAGTAGATTGTTCCTGGTTAGACCCAAAGAAATTTAATAAAATCATAATGCTTGATAGTTTTCATGCGGAAGTCCTTTGTATAGCATTTCTAATCTTTGTAAAGTTGAAAGACGTCAGTTATATGTAGAGCTGAAAGAGTTTGCAGATCAGTCTGAAAGCTTTACAATGGCTAAAAAAACTATCATTAAAAGAAAACAAGGCAATCTGAATGGAGCTGAAGAAATCTGTGAGTATGACGATGTAGAATCTGATTTTGAAAAACACAAAAATCTTTATGGTTACTGCTCTGACAAGAAACAATGTTTTCTGTGTTTATCATGCGCTTTTTCTGTTATTTTTGAACTCTTAGAATATGGAATGTTTACCAACCTGTATGTAGCTTACAAGTTTGTACACCTGTGAAAGGTTGTTTTCTGAACTTAAAATAGTTAAGAATTGACTTAGATCTACTTTAAGCCAATGCATTATTTCTAATCTTCTTTTCATGAATGTAGAAAGATTTTTTTTATAACTTGGATAAAGATGCTATTATAGATGAACTGGCCAAAAAGGCGTTTGGTTAGTATACAGCCGTTCACAATCACATGAACTTTCTTAGTTCGCTGTATCTGTACCAAGGTATTGTAAAGCCATTTTTCTTTTTGTTATAAAACCTATTTTACAATGTGTAACAATTAAATTTAAATTAATGAGGACATTGTTTTTTTTTTCAATATGCTTGTTTTTTTATTACCATTGTTTCCCTTTTTAATATTTACTTAGGTATTACAGAAGGATTTAGATTATTAGATCTTCAACTTTTGTTATTTGGTTGCCTAAAACTAAAAGCATTTCTCACTCTCATTTTTAAGTAATAAACAACTCGTAATTAATTAGTATACTTACTTTTATCTAGCATGGAACTAGTTTAGGTACGGTATATAAAAATAATATAAATATTTACTGTGAAAACTACATTAGAGAAAGCTTACTTTTTAAACCCAACTATTTTAAAAGTGACAAAGTAGCTATGTGTGGTTTTTAGGCATGTAAACCTAATTTTCAGAAAGCAAATATTCTAATATTCTATGTCCTCTTAAATTTCCCGGTAAGGGGCCCCTTTTCAGTCTCTAGCCGAGGGCCCCCAAAGTAGCCAGTCCTGGCCTGCTTATTGACATCATCACTTATTATTTCACTAGTATAATTATACACTGAAAATTTTCATTCAGCAGCTAGTGATGTAGTAGTAAAAAACCCAGAGGGCATAAGCTTTAGGCCGAGGATATACCCTAAAAAGTAAATGCTATAGTGTTTTTGAGAAGAGGGTATACGGTATTCCTTAAAATAATTCAGAAGGTATACAGCGTATCCACCATATATCTTCCATTACATCCCTGTCTACAGCTTTTACATTTCTTAGCATCAAATAAAGTTATTATAAACAATTTAATAAGAAACATAGTGCCTACAATATGAATATGCACTAATTTACCTTTCTCTATAACACTTGATCATATATATCTGTGTTTGTGCTTGCACGTGTCAGACAGAAAGAAATAGTATGAGCCCCCCCCCCCCCCTAAATTTTCTTGAGCACCCCCTATTGTTTACTTCTTGCTACAGCCCTGGGTCCTATGCATTTACCACAATTTTTTAATAGAAATTTTCTATTTAATATTTAAATAGCAGAAATTGGAGGCGCCACGTTAAATTGCAGGATTTAATACTTTTCTGCATTTAAATAAAGCAAAAAATTCTATTAAAAAATTGTGGTAAAAGCGTATGAGCCCTATGTCTAACGAAATCCATCCTTGTGCAGAAAAATGTTATCGACTTGTAGGGAAAAAATACAGTTATACCTGCTAAGATAAAAATCTATCTAAAACGGAATTTGTTTCCGTTCTCGTGTTTTCCCTCTTTGTAAAAAGAAAGCTATTCGAAAGGACGAATAAATAACTTATGAAAACAGAGCCTGTCTAAAAGAGAATCCAGCTTTAAAAGAGACCAAAAATCATGATTATGACAAAATAAATTCCCAACAATTATACCTGCTAAGACGGAAACCCGTCTAAAACGGAAATAGCTTTCGGTGACTTCTGATATTGTCTAGGCAGATTTTACTAGTTTTTATTTTTACAAGATAAAGTTAAAATTTTCATATCTTGCAACTGATTTATATTGAAAAAAATATGTATATCAAACTCTAGGGGGGGGGGGGGTTGAGCCCCCCTTGCCCCCTCATATGGACGCCCTTGATTGAACATAATGTATAATAAATCTATATAGCTAATATAGATATCTCCTTGCTGTTCCAATAATGAACTCACTAAATTAAAGCCATAATAAATGGCGACGAATGTGATACGAATCCAAGATTTAAAATAAATGTTACAGACTTTTTGAAAAGAAAAAAAAATGGTAGAAACGGAAGTAATTTCTTTGGGACGTCTCGAAGAATATAATTCTAATGTGCCCTAGTCAATTTATGTTGAAAAAAATTGAATTTTACTTCTCTTAATAATATAAAAGATGCAGAAAAGAAGAAAAACATTTTATTAAGATCTGTTGGAACTTCAACTTTTTCCATATTAAGAGATTATTATTGTACCGAAATCGCTGTAAGAGATAAGTTATGATGATCTCTTAAAGAGTACAAAAGAACATTTTTCACCGTGTCTCAGTGAAATTGTTGAACGATTTAAGTTCCAAAAGAGATTAAGAAAGCAAAGAGAAAGCATAGCTAATTTTGTGAGAGATCTACGTCGTTTATCAGAACACTGTAATTTTGGAAACACGTTAAGTGATCGTCTACGGGACCAGCTCGTGTTTGGAATCCAAGAGGGGAAAATTCAACAAAAATTGTTAGACACTAAAAATCTAACATTTCAAACAGCTGTAGAAATTGCTGAATCGTTCGAATCAGCTGAAGCTGGTGTTAAATCGTTGCAGATTTATGGAGGAACAACTGTAAATAAAGTTCAAGATGCCAGAATGGAGAAAACGAAAGTACACCAGTACTCGCCGAAACCGAAAGAAGTGATGTACGCGCCTGGAAACCGGAACAGCTTTAAAGAGAAACTTTGTTATCGTTGTGCCAGGAATCACAAACCTTTAGAGTGTCCATTTAAATCATCTGAGTGCCATTTTTGCCATAAAGTTTGGCACTTAAAAATTTGTTGCCGGAACTTCTCTACAATGAATCTAAAATTGAAAAAGAACAGTAAAATTAAAACTGTTCAAGAATATTCTTTAAATTTTATGAGGGACGAGTGCAATAATGTATTTTGGGAAAAATGTGTTACAATTAATGGGATTAAGAATTATTTCAAAATTGATTCCGGAGCAGCTCATACTATCGTAAGTAAAAATATTGCCGAAAAATTATTTTCAGGTAAGCCTCCTTTGGTTAAATCTAATATTAAGCTGCAAACTTATACTAAGAATTCTTTAACTGTATTAGGTGAATTAAATGTAAATGTTTTTATTGATGATAAATGTATACCTAATTTAAAAATGTTAGTCATTAAAGAGGAAGGTCCGAGTTTAATTGGTAAAACTTGGTTGAAAGCATCAAAATTATTTTGGCCTAATGTAAACATGATAAAAAGTATCTCCAAGGATGATTTAATAAAAAAATTTCCTAATGTTTTTGCTGACGGGATTGGTACGATCATAGGTCTTCCCGTTTCAATTAATTTGAAAAATTATGCAAAACCAGTTTTCCTAAAATCTCGACCTGCTCATTTTTCTTTGACAAAAGCAACTGATTTGGAATTGGAACGATTAACAAATCAGGGTATTTTAAAACCTGTTGATTATTCTGAATGGGTAATTAGGGATCTCGGCACACTGCACATTTCGCAGCCCTAGCTATAGTGATTCACGGTATATATGAATAGTCGAGTTCCTGTAGCTGCAACGATCTCCACTACAACCTGTTGTCTATTTCTTTTAGCAATAACAGTTGTCAAATAACAGTCTTGAGCATAGAACAAGGAACCCATGGTCTTGAGAGTCTTCTTCTGACATGTTTTCGACCTTGTCCTGTTTATCTGCATACTTCATTAGTGTCTTTAAATCGTTTCGAAATCCATGACAGTACGTTTTTGCTACCATTAGATCTTTACAGACCTGTGTAAGTGTTTATCCACATTTCCATTCACACATTTAAACACCATATCTTACAATCCGTCAAATGTCTTCTCAATGACATCTTCCACCTTCCACACGCGAACATTTTATCCACATACAATCCTTGAAATTAGAATTTGATACAATATATATATGTATATATATTTTTTTTCATTGGATAGCTGAGAGATCAATCTCTACAATCGCCGTTTTCTACTTTTTCAATTTTGTATGCAGGTTCTTCTTTTCTTTTTTTTTTCCGGTTTCGAAAGGTAAGTGTCCTCATAAAAAAAAATTGAATACAAAATCGATAAAGTAAAAAACGGCCATTGTAGAGATTAATCTAAATTATCCAGTACAAACACACACACACACAAAAAAAAAAAAAAAAAAAATATTGAAATACAAACGAGATATTTTAAAATAACTGTCCCATAGGATTAACATTAGCGAGCGGATGTTTTCAGACAAATTTACCCTTTCCCAAACTTGTCTGGTCAGTTTCCTCATTTCCTGGTTAACTTCTAACTTGAAAAAGAAGGCCATGTACACTAATAACGCTTGGTGCATGTAAAATCCGTCGTGGTTGCCAAGTCATCCAAGTTCCCTGTAAATGATACCTCTGGAGGTGCCTAGTCAGGTGAAGGTCTCGTCACCTGATCAAGGTTCTAAAATACGAGATCGATTCCTTTTTCTTTTTATAATCTTTGCTTTTTTTAAAATCTGTCAATTCAACAATGTTAAATAGAAACCATGAACCGGCAAATATTAAACCGTTGAAAAGACAAAAAAGACCATGATTCACGGATTGACCGTTTGAATGGGAGAAAACTGATGAATAAAGAAAATGCTGGACTTCCCTAAAATGAAGTCGACTGACCAGTTACAGTAACCCTGACAACAATAACCCTGGTAACAGGACCGAGCCGAGACCGGTTCCAGGGTTTTTAGGGCTTCGTTCATCTCACGAGTCACGACACCCTATACGTCTCACTTCTCTGTCCGTCTTTCACAGCGTTTGTACTCGAAAACTGTATAAGTTAGAGACTTGAAATTTTGTGTACTTACAACTGAATATCCCCTGTCACACGACAAATAATAAAATTTTGAATACGGCTTTAATTACCGGAGATATTCATTAAAAGCCCGTTAAAGAAACTTAAAAAGTACATTCTCGCTTACAAAAGTACACTCCCTACACATTTTCTTTCACCGCGACTTCAAGACAAGATATCAATTTCAATTTCCCCCTCAAAATGCTAGAAACCGCAATCAATTAGCGTTATTTCGGACTCTATAAAATTATTAAAAATATTGAAATTTACACATCTAATCTAAGATTTGAATGCTGAATACAAACATCTAATTTTTATAAAAATAGGTATAAAAATAGGACGCTAATTACTAAAGATATTTATTAAAAATTATTATTTTTTTAAGTGAGAAAAATATTTTTATGTACGTGCAGCTAGCTTGCAGACAATCAATGGCAGTCGGGACTGAAGAAAGATTTTAACCACAGATAAAATTTTGTGGTACTGGCAGATTTTAAGGTATATATAACTTTTTAAAACTATATAAGATACGGATTTTAAATTTAGTTTTTATACGCAAAACCACATGCTTATTAAAAAAATTTCTAAAAATAGAAAAAATCGACCTGTAACTTTTTATTTTGTAAAAAAAAAAAAAAAAAAAAAAAAAAAAAAAAAGTTTTTTTTTTCTCAATTTCGAATGCGGAAGATTAAAAAAAAAATAATAATGAATAAACAATGGTGATGATAATTAAATACCTCATTCATAAATTTTAACGCATGTTCAAATTTTTAAAACTGTGTAAGGTAGGATTTGAAAATTAGTATATATACGCAAAATCATATTCTATTTAAGAAATTCGAAAAATCGAAATAATCGACCAGTAAATTTTTATTTTATAAAAAACCTTTTTTTTTAAATAGAAAATGAAATTTATTTGGATTTATTAAAGAAAGGATAAAGTGCTTTGAAAGGAATATTAAACGAAACCCTTTGTGCGATTTTCGATCACACTTACCCACTTGTTCTTCTGAGAGCCTCATAGTATAAAGTAATATCACTGAATCATTTAAATGTATCATTGAATTCATTGATTTTTTTCTTGAAATGTTGAATGTTGTATGAAAAGTAAAGGGTCACCGTAAAAGGTTGGACACCATGAGAGCCTCTTTTACAGCGCATCGTCTGAATGTTAGAGCTGCAAAACAATTACAGCTAACAAATCTCAGATAATTGCCGAGTACATCGATAAAAAAAGAATGCTATTTCTCAATTATTTTTGGAGTTAAAATTTTAAAAAATATGTTTAACCTTTTTCGATGACTTTTTTTATTATGTAAGAATAAATGCATCAAACTTGTTTTATTTCCCTCTTAACCAACTAGGATTTATTTAGATATATCATGATTTTTTTTTTTCAGATCTAGATATGCTCTCTGAAAATTTTAGGGACCTTCTCACTAAGGAAGACACCTGCGATGTTGTTCTACAGGTGCAAGACAAAGAATTCAAGGCTCATAAGACCATTTTAACGGCTAGATCGTTGGTCTTTGCTGCCATGTTCCAACATGATACATTAGAAAAACAGACGGGTTTCATAAAGATACCTGACTGCAATCCTGAATCTTTCCAGGAGTTTTTAAACTATTTGTATTGCGGTAAAATTGAAGCTATTTCGTACCGCACCTCATATCATTTGTACAGCACTTCCCATAAGTATGACATACAAAAGCTCAAGGAGTTCTGTGCCGAGTTTTTAATCACGAGTTTGACCCCAGATAATGTATGTGATGTTGTTATATTAGCTGATAAGTATGATGACGCAAAGTTATTATCAGGAACTCAAGACTTTTTCACTGAAAATTTCAGCAAGATTTTTGTAACATCTGAATGGGAGAGTTTGTTGAGAAACGATTACCGATTAGCCAACAAACTTCTAATCGAAATGTCCAAAATTAAAGGAACAGTTTAGAAAAGGTTTAAAGTGGACTTGAACCTTACACACACGAAATGATTTTTAAAAAATACTATAACTTTATAAACATTTGTTTTTCTCTATGTTAAAGATAATACTGTTCTTTATGTTAATGTTTATATATAACGAGAAGAATCTGCGCTTCAATAAAAGAAGTCTATGGAATCCTGTATCTGTTATTTAATATCATTTACTGTATTATTTTCTTTGTGGGTTTTGATTTACCACTATCTTCGTGCGTGCATTAAGAGGATAATTCATTCACACGAAAACACCCGCTCCCTAATGTTAATACTATGGGGTAGTTATTTTATAATATCTTACTTTATAATATCTATTTTATAAAATCTCTTATTGTGAAGACGTTATAGAAAACTGAAGAGGTGTTTCCTAATGAAAAAAAATATTTTTATTTTATTTATTTATTTATTCATTTATTTTTCTTGCAGTAGATCTAGAATATCTATACTTTGCAAAATGTATACATTTTAACGTCTGAATGTGAAAAATATTAAAAACACCAATTAAAATAATTTAAGACAGACATGAGTACACATAAAATAAAAATTTATAAAAAAATATATACTTAAAAACAGTTAAAAATACAAAATAGTAGACGTTTCGCCAAGCGACACGCAAGGCATCATCAGTACAAAAACAATCTATTGCATAACAAACCACAGAACAAGGAAAAAGAAAAGGTTTGAAATCAAGGAAAGTTGAAGTTATTTTAAAAACAGATAATATTCATTAGGGACAGAACGAGCTTCATTCAACGTCTGCGATCGCAATTGAGTGAACCAACTCTCAAGGAGTAATCGACCATGGTAGCTGTTACAACCTGATTTCAAAATACTGGCGTTCGCAATTAGCGGGATGTGATTCGTTTGAAGTGAATGCTGGACAATTTTTGAATTCAAATTACTATTTTTTAAAGCACTAGTATGTTCTTTTAGGCGAATTTCCAATGATCTACCTGTTTCACCAATGTAGACACTATTGCAATCTTTACAGGGAATAATATAAACAACACCGGGTAATTTAGACTTATCATATTGAAATTTATGCTTAGTGAAAAAGGAACTCACTTTATTAATTGGTTTAAAAGAAACCCCAATATTGAATGATTTTAGAATGCCAGAAATTTTTTCAGAAATGTTCTTATAATAAGGGATACAGATAAAAGAGTTTGGTTTACTACGTTGAAAAGGGGGGGGGAGTAGAATTCACAAAATTTAAAGTATTTTTAAAGATTTTTTTAACAAGACCTATAGGATAGCTATTATTAACCAAATCGCGATAAATTTTACACTTCTCAATTTCAAAATCATTACTGGAACTGCAATATCTAATGGCCCTGAAGGCTAAAGTCTTAATAACGGCTATTTTATGGCTGAAAGGGCAAATTGAATTGAAATTAGTATATTGACCAGTAGATGTAGGTTTTCTGTAAACAGTAGTGGTGATAGATTGAGAGGTATCAGCAATGTGTCTACGGACTAGAATGTCGAGAAATGGTAATTCAGCATTATTTTCAATTTCAACAGTAAACTTAATAGGGTCACCAATAGAGTTAGAAATCGTGAGAATATTATTTAAATCAGCTTCTTTCACTATCAAAAAAATGTCATCAACATAACGTCTCCAAAAAAGAATACGTGAACCAAGTTCAGAATTAATCTTATTTTCAATATTCTGCATTACAAGTTCAGCAATTACAACAGAGAGGGGGGACCCCATATAATATTCTCACGATTTCTAACTCTATTGGTGACCCTATTAAGTTTACTGTTGAAATTGAAAATAATGCTGAATTACCATTTCTCGACATTCTAGTCCGTAGACACATTGCTGATATCTCTCAATCAATATCTCTCAAGATTGCAATAGTGTCTACATTGGTGAAACAGGTAGATCATTGGAAATTCGCCTAAAAGAACATACTAGTGCTTTAAAAAATAGTAATTTGAATTCAAAAATTGTCCAGCATTCACTTCAAACGAATCACATCCCGCTAATTGCGAACGCCAGTATTTTGAAATCAGGTTGTAACAGCTACCATGGTCGATTACTCCTTGAGAGTTGGTTCACTCAATTGCGATCGCAGACGTTGAATGAAGCTCGTTCTGTCCCTAATGAATATTATCTGTTTTTAAAATAACTTCAACTTTCCTTGATTTCAAACCTTTTCTTTTTCCTTGTTCTGTGGTTTGTTATGCAATAGATTGTTTTTGTACTGATGATGCCTTGCGTGTCGCTTGGCGAAACGTCTACTATTTTGTATTTTTAACTGTTTTTAAGTATATATTTTTTTATAAATTTTTATTTTATGTGTACTCATGTCTGTCTTAAATTATTTTAATTGGTGTTTTTAATATCTATACTGCCCAACAATTACAATGTAGATAATTTTAAATAATTTAAAAAAAAAATCTGAACAATTTAAGAATTAGAAAATTAACCTACCTATTTTCTATGAAATATTTTATGAAAAAATTATCTCATAATGTACTAAGGGTCGATTTTCTCTCTATTATATCTACTGTCTTTTAGAAATAATTCCTCATATTGGTTGAAATTAGAATCTCTGCAACCACTCGAAAACACAGCTGTTCAAAAAAGAAAATGCAGCAGAAGTTTTTCTTCCACTTAGTGCAATATTTCATGAACAGTTTTAGCGACATAAATATCTTGTTGGCTGTTATATTCAATTACACAGGCCTACAAAATTTAATTTTTTGTCTGGGTTTTCATGCATTTATGTAAATTGTAAGAAATCTGCTATGCATATTTCAAAAATACTATCCATTTTTATGTATCACGTCAGGATTTTTTACAATTAAGAAACTAAGAATTTGGAATTTGAGAATATAGAATTTACACAACATTCATTAAAAAATGTACAAAAAAAATCAGATAAATAAATAAAATCATATATACATATATAAATGTGTGTGCATGTTTGATAAAGAATCATATTTTAGTATATACAGTAAAATTACTTTTTTATATCATCAAAAGAACGCTTGTGTCCTTTAGATTTTGAAGCTGGTTTAGTGCCTCTTTTTAGCCCCCAGCAGTAATCTGCCAACATATTGACATTCCAGTGTCCTTGATAGCGTTTTTCCATGCATTTTATGTCCTAGTGAAATCTCTCACCTTGTTCTTCACTCATTTCACCAAGATTTTCAGGAAAATATTCAAGATGGGAGTGCAGAAAATGTAATTTTAAACTCATGTTACAACCTAGTTTTTCAAAGTTTTGAAGCATTTTTCAACGATCGTTGGTTGGTAAATTCTTTTTCTCGATGTCTGTACCAAGAAAATGTTCCTGAAGCAAGTAATTTTTATTCTTAAGTCGAGATCCTAAAACTTGAGCACTTTGTTTCGGAAGATTCAAATCGCGTACTAAATCGTTTAATTCCCCTTGCGTGAATTTTTGTGGTTCAACATCAGTTGCTTCGTTTGTGTACAAGATTTTGGTTTTATCACTGCACAATTCTTAAGAATCAGATGATAAATCAAGAGATGTAGGAGGTAGCGGCACAGGTAAATTTGGACCGTGCGGTACAGGTCTAATATCTGAAATAATTTCTGAGAGCACAACATTTGCTTTGTTTTTGCTATTTTAGCCTTTTACTTTTGTTAAACAAAAATCGCAATCCTCATGACTAGCTGGCTCTCGCCATATCATTGGAATAGCAAAAGGAAGAGATTTTATTTTACCTTGAGTCCATTTCCGTAAATGTTCAACACATGTGTGACAAACTATATGTGGGGCCCATTTATTTTCCTGGTCACCAAGTTTCATACCAAAGTAAGCATTATATGCATTTTTACGAAATCGGTTATGTTGCGCTGCTTTTGTTTGACAACGTATCCACCACAGATGTAACAAAATGAGTTCGTGTTATTTATACAACCACTTGATGCCATATTTCTATAAGAAACTGACAAAACAAACGTAAGATATCAATAAACGAACAAAATAAACATACGTTCTCACTACAAATACTCGGGAGAAGCTTGCGCCTTCTCAGGCAAATATCAACGCATAAAGTGGCGCCATCTATATTTATATTTCACATTCTTTAGTGCAGTATTGTATTTTAACATTTATTACTGTAATTTTACTAAGAAATTAATTTTTGTTTTTAATAAGAATGTGTTTTATTTAATAAACATTACACATTAATTTTATTAAGAAGCACTCCCTCCTTATTTGTGATCAGCGAGACTGATTTACTAAGAAAAAAGTGCTATTCTACAAACCACAGATTTGTTTTGACCTGTGTTATCTTCAAATACAGTACCCAGCTTATCATCATTAAAAGCTATAGTGAAATCATTTAATGTCTATTCTATTTTATATCATCAAATAATGAACAAAGTGCAAAAAACACCAATTAAGGAACATGTGTAATTGTTGCAACAAGAAAGAAATCCCAGCTAATTGTGGTGTATTATATATGTTTGTGAAATGTGCTCGTCTACTAGTGAAATATGCCAGAAAACTCCAATTAAAGAGAATCTCATGACTCTAAAACAGTTTAAAGACAAAAAACAGTCTCTTTCCTTTTGGCTGAAAAACTTTTAAGTTAATCTGCCTTCAAAACTCATCCTGTTAACACATTTAAAAGGAGCAAATGACTCTTGTAATTTCTAAAATGTGAATATCCTTTTGTAACTTAACAAAATTTAATCTAAAATTTAAATTTAATCAACCGTAAAATTAAATAATATATTTCCTTTTGCTTGTACACAAAAAATGACTTATTATTTGAGTCAATACTAATATCATAAAAAAGTTCTGTTATAGAAATACAATTACAAAGGATTTACATCACATTGTGAACGCAACTTGCACATTTCAAGGGATATCAGGATTGAACATGGATTATACAAGTATGTTGATCGTCGAAAGAAAAGGTAGGACAGTTCCATTTTCATTTCTCAATTGTTGAACAGTCTCAATAGTCATTTACTTTCTGAGAAACCATTTTTTTAGATAACGCGCAACCGAACTTACACCTCCAAGAGCGATCATGAGACTGAGAAATTGTCTTTAAAATTGTATTTTAAAGATTACAGAATATTTAGACTGATTTAAAATTGTCTTAGCATTGACTTAAAAGAAAAAAAGAAATATATATATATACATCTCACGATTTTATATTTTGCTGAATAAATAAAAAATTATAAACTTTATAAATACAAACAATAGAAAACTTGATTGCAAAAATGGCTTCTATTAAGGAGACCCAACTATTCGAAAAATTAAATACAAATAATTATTCAACGGGGAAATTCAAAGTACAGATGTTAATTAAAGAAGATTTATCCGAGCAACCGGTAACATGCAAAAGCATATAACTCACATTCTTGAAATAATAGACTAAGTATCCGCAGTAGGATAAAATATAAGTGACTCGCATATTTCAGCACTGCTATTGTGCTTTCTTCCAGCGAGTGATGAACCACCAACTCCTACAACTCCAAAAAGGCAAAAGAAAGATAAAAAAGCGCACGCGATCATAAATTTAAGCATCGAAGATGCTCAAATCGTTCTAGTGAAAAACACACCCAAAGATACTTGGGAAGTACTTAAAAATATCCATGAAAGGGCAAATCTTTCGAGTAAATTATATTTATTCAGAAAACTATATGGAGCTAAACTCTAAAAATACGGTAACATGCAAAAGCATATAACTCACATTCTTGAAATAATAGACAAAGTCTCCGCAATAGGAGAAAATATAAGTGACTCGCACATTTCAGCACTGCTATTGTGCTTTCTTCCAGCGAGTTACAACACATTAATAACAGCTCTCGAAGCTAAAGTGGAAACAGAATTAACACCTGATTTTATAAAGAACAAACTCGAATGAACCTGATGAATATAACAAACGAGTAGAAAACTCGGAACAAACCGACAATTCGGCATAAGCATTTAAAACGCAGAAAAAGTTCGTAAATAACGACTACAAAAGACAGAATAAATTTTGCACGTACTGTAGACAAAATAATCACAACTACAAAAAATGCTGGGATTCTAAAAAACAAACGCACAAACAGCTACACCGAAACAACAAACACACAAACCAAAAAAGTTTACATCGTCGCTCTGCTTCGAAAAAATAAACGGTGATAGTGAAATCAAACAGTACAAAACGAAAGAAAGAATAAATAAAAACGTACAGATAAATCACATCGAAAATCAAGATGCAGCATAATCGAAAACAAACCTGGAAAATCGATTCCGGAGCATCATCCCATATTGCGAACAGCAAAGATATATTCACTTGAAATAAATAACACCGAAAAAACAACCGTAATAATCGCGAACGGAAACACACCCAATTCTTACGAATCCGGTGAAGTAATAATAACGACAAAAACATCGAACGGTGACTCTAACGAAATAAAATTAAAAAATGTCTTATATGTTCCAGACTTGGAAACAAATCTAATTTCAGTAAGCAAAGCTACACAACACGGTTACAAATTAATTTTCGAAGACGAAAAATGCATGCTATCCTGTAACAACAAAACGTATCTGGCAGCAAAAAAGAAAAATAACTTATTTGAAGTAGAACTGTTTGAAAAAGATATCCCAAACACAACAAATATCACATACGACTGCAAAAATAAAGAATGCCTAGAATTTTGACACTAACGCCAAGGTCACAGAAATTATGAAAGCATAAAATAAATAATGAAAAACAAATTGGCCAACGGCATACAATTAAACAACTGCAGTCACGCAACACATTGCGAAACGTGCATAAAAACAAAAACTAGCGACGCACCATATCCAAACATAAAACAACATAGTTACTCAAGCTGATACATACGGTTGTCTGTGGATCGACCAAAACATCCTCTTTAGGGGGAAAAAGTACTTTGTCACATTCATCGACGACCACACAAGGTTTACCATAATTTATCTGCAATTGCACAAGGACGAGGTATCTGAGAAAATAAAAGACTATACAGAAGTGGTTCACACACAATTTGACAAATATCCAAAAGCCATTAGAACGGATAATGGGGGAGAATATATAAGTAAAAATGCGGATGACTTTTTAAGAAAAAGAGATATAAAACACCAATTTACTGCTCCATATTGCTCAAGTCAGAACGGGATTGCCGAGAGAAAGATAGAAGTTTGATAGAAATGACCCGAAGTATGCTCTCTGAAGCAGGGTTACCACACAGATTCTGGGCGGAAGCGATAAATACCGCAACACATCTCCAGAACAGATTACCGACAAAGGCAACCAATAAAACTCCGTATGAAATTTGGTTCAAAAGAAAACCCAGCATACATTACCTTCGAGTATTTGACTGTAAAGCTTATATATACATAAATAAGCAACACAGAACAAAACTAGATGGCACAGCTAAAGAGGGAATTTTCATGGGGCATGATAATCATTCAAAGGTATACCACATTTTTACTAAAGATAATGATATCATAATATCTAGATCAGTAAAATTTGTGGAAAATAAAGTGAACAATTTAAATGAAAAAAAAACAATGAACAGGAACACTTAATCGAAGATAGAAAATACATGAAAACTGAAATAGGTGTCACACCCTGTACACCTGACGCCCCCCCCCCCCCAACAACCAGAAATCCCTCAACTTCGTAGATATGAAAGGTCCAACAGAGGCATACCACCAGATAGATACACTTCCGACAATTTTATAGGAACTGTAAACAACTGTGAAACAACGGAACCTGAAAGCTGGAAACAACTTATTAAAATAAATAATCTGGTAGAAAAGAAAAATTGGCTTAAAGCCACAGATAAAGAGATAGAATCCTTAATGAAAAATAAAACTTGGGATCTAGTTAACCCTCCTTTTAATAAGAAAATTATAGGAAGCCGATGGATTTTTAAACGCAAAACTTATAGTTCAGGAAATGTGCAAACCTATAAGGCACGTTTGGTTGCCAAAGGTTTTAGTCAAAAATATGCGGAAGATTATCAAGAAACCTTTGCTTCCTTTTAATAAGAAAATTATAGGAAGCAGATGGATTTTTAAACGCAAAACTGATAGTTCAGGAAATGTGCAAACCTATAAGGCACGTTTGGTTGCCAAAGGTTTCAGTCAAAAATATGGGGAAGATTATCAAGAGACCTTTACCCCAGTAGCACAAAACAGCACGATTAAGGCACTTCTTTTAGCAGCAGTTTATAAACATTTGATAGTGCGGCATATAGACATTGATACTGCGTTTCTTTATGATAATTTGAATGAAGAAATATACATAAATCAATCTGAGGGATATGTTGATGAACAATTCCCTGAAAAAGTTTGCAAGCTCAAAAAGGCAGCCGCCAGAGCTTGGCACTTAAAAATCGCTGATACGCTTGGTAAATTAAACTTTATCCAAAGTACAGCAGACACGTGTCTTTTCACCAGAAAAGGAAAAGATCATGCTTCATACATAATAATTTATGTCAATGATATTCTCATTGCACGTAAAGATGACATAATAGAAGAAATCGTAAAATCTCTAAAACAAGAATACTAATTAAAGGATTTAGGCCAAATTAGTAACTATTTAGGTACTCAAATTCAAAAATTACCTAACGGCTATTCTCTTGAACAAAAACTTAAAATTGAAAGCTTAGCAAAGAAATTCGATCTCGAAAACGCCAAACAGTGCGGAACGCCAATGAAACCAGGATATAATAAATTGAGTGACAATGATAATTTTATGACAAATAATGTTAAATATCGCAAGGCAATTGGTTCGCTTCTCTATATCGCGACAATAACTAGGCCTGACATTTCGGCCGCTGTCAAGACGAAATGAGAATCTTCGCGAGAAAGACTGGCAAGCAGTCAAAAGAATAATAAGATATCTATATCATACTAAAGAACTAAAATTAAGAATGGATATAAATAAAGAATCAATATTAAAAGTATTCGCTGAAGCCGATTGGGCAGGCGATGCCAAAACCAGAAGATCGACATCTGGAATTTTATACATATTAGTAGACCGGGAGGCGGCAGCACAGATAATCACCTCATCGAGTTGACGGATGAAATTCTAGGATTAGTTAAATCTTGATTCGCATATTAAAACTCAATCGGTCTGCCAAGTCATATCTTGGTGGAAAACACCTGAAAACCCGATTTTAGTGGCTGACTCGTAGGTTTACCATTGTGTTTTCCTACTCCCAGTCCTCCATGTTTTCATACCATTCGGTGCAGGAAAACACAATGGTAAACCTACGAGTCAGCCGCTAAAATCGGGTTTTCAGGTGTTTTCCACCAAGATATGACTTGACAGACCGATTACGTTTAATTATGCAAATCAAGATTTAACTAATCCTAGAATTTCATCCGTGAACTCGATGAGGTGATTATCTGTGCTGCCGCCTCCCGGTCTATAGGTGATAGTCCGATTCAATGAATAACAAAAAGACAAAACTGCATCAGATTATCTTCAGCAGAGGCTGAATATGTTTCAGCCGCACAAGCTAGCCAAGAAATTGTTTGGTTGATAAAGTTATTAGATGACCTAGGGCTTCATCAAGAAAAACTGATTGTTCTATTTGAAGACAACCAAAGTACAATAAAAATGGTAGATAATGGAAAATTCACGAAACGTACTAAACATATTGACGTGAAGTTTAATTCAATCAAACAATATAGTGAAGAAGGCATTATTGATTTCAAATATCTTCCAACTGAAAATATGATAGCAGACGCACTCACCAAACCCCTTCCCAAACCTAGCTTCATTAGACACAGAAATGCATCGAAAGTTTTAGCTTAATCCAAATTAAGAAATTAAGAGAAATAATTCATCATATTGGATTAAATTAGAATCTCTGCAACCACTCGAAAACACATCTATTCAAAAAAGAAAATGCAGCAGAAGTTTTTCTTCCACTTAGTGCAATATTTCATGAACAGATTCACCGACATAAATATCTTGTTGACTGTTAATTCCAGTTATCTTCAAAAATATCTTGTTGACTGTTAATTCCAGTTATCTTCAAATACAGTACCCAGCTTATCGTCATTAAAATCGATAGTGAAATCATTTAATGACTATTTTATTTTATATCATCAAACAATGAACAAATTGCAAAAAATACCAATTAAGGAACTTGTGTAATTGCTGCAACAAGATGGAAATCCCAGCTAATTGTGGTGTGTATTATGTATGTTTATGAAATGTGCTCGTCTACTAGTGAAATATGCCAGGAAACTCCAATTAAAGAGAATCTCATGACTCTAAAACAGTTTAAAGACAAAAAACAAAAAACATTCATAGAACATTGGACTCAATCATGTAACACACATTTAATTTTTTGCTGTTCATATTTATGAAAGTTTTCTCCTGAAGATGGTTATAAAGAATAACCGAAACGTCGAGGATTGTTTATATATGTAGTTTTAAAGTAACTCATATTTAATTAAACGTAATTACGTTAGAAGCAAATGTTTGATGAGCATTCTCTTTCCTTTTGGCTGAAAAACTTTTAAGTTAATCTGCCTTAAAAACTCATCCTGTTAACACATTTAAAAGGAGCAAATGACTCTTGTAATTTCTAAAATATGAATATCCTTTTGTAACTTAACAAAATTTAATCTAAAATTTAAATTTAATCAACTGTAAAATTAAATAATATATCTCCTTTTGCTTATACACAAAAAATGACTTATTATTTGAGTCAATACTAATATCATAAAAAAGTTCTTTCATAGAAATACAATTACAAAGGATTTACATCACATTATGATCGCAACTTGCACATTTCAAAATTTAACTTTTGTATTTTTTATATTTCGTCTATTTAATTTTAAAAAGTATATTTAGATTTCCAGTTGTCTAGCCACCACCTGACATCCATATATTTAAAGCGAAAAGGGCTTTCCCTAAGTTTCACACAAGATTTGCCACACAAAACTGACTTTATTGCGCATGCGTCAACTTTTTTTGAACGCTGCTCCCTTTCCGTATAGGTACCAAGAAACGAGAAAGCTGTTTAGCACTCACCCTCCCGGCTTACTATGACCCGGAAGCGAAATCGAGGAGCGAAAAGCACGTAACGAAGCGAGCGAGCACAAGCTTTGGTCTGCATTGTTCGACGTGCTTTGAGAGCTGGGTGAAAGGAAGAGAGGCGTTTTATTTTCCTTTTTTAAAGATTTGGCAGGAAAATTTTGTTTTTATTTAAATTTTCTATGCAATTTTTAACGTTGTTCCGAGTTTTGTGTCGATTTTCCGAGACCAGGGCGGGCATACGGTGCCCAAGGAAGGGAGCCCCCCCCCCTGTGATAAACAGTCTTTATTTTTTTAATCACTTTCTCTTTCAGCTCAACGTATTTCTGTATTTAATAGCCTTTCCAGCTTAATTGCCGTTCTTTTAATGCTATTTTATCGGCGATCGCGCGCGATACGGCATGTTGTTTTCACTACATTGTTTCCACTCTTTCGTGCTCTTGTTCGTTTTGAACAAGTGCTGCGGCGATGTTGTTTTCACGGCAGTGCGTCTTCCCCTCATCGTGTCTCTATGTTCCTTTAAAACAGGCGCTGAGCCGAAGTTGTTTTCTCTGCTGTACTTGGGCTGTGACGTCATCGCATTCGGCGACTCCCCCCCCCCTCCTGCGCTATACGCATGCGTCGTCCCGGAGTTCTTGTTTCTGCCGCTTTGATCTCGGGAGGTATTTCATATTTCGGCCGTTTTAGCGCTGCAGGTGATTGGGGCGTGTCTTTCAAACACAAATTAGAATGCTCCTTTTAATTGTCAAATCTTAATGAGTTTTCGATTTGTTCTTTTAATTTTCACGTAATTCATAATCAACAAATTATTTTAAATTAATCTTATTTTCACATTTGTGTACCCCAGTTACTGGTATAAATACCAATGACACGCATTTTTCTAACAGAATTTTAATTAAAAATGATGCTGTAAGAATTTTATTGAAAACGTGCTCTGATCTGAGGCCTGGCCTTGTGCCGGCTCGTATCCGAGAATTTCGCCGTTGCGCTGAATTCTTAAGGAAATCAATTTCGTGTTTTTCAAAGTTTTTTTTAATTCTTTAAAATGCTGTTGTAAATATAAATTTAATATTTTAAAAGGTTTAAATTAACTGGTAATTTAATTGATTCCTGAATTAATTCTACAACTCTTCGTGGATTTGGCCAGAAGGAATATTTAAAGAATCTTCGTAAATTTTGTGATGTTTGGGCCAGAACTTTTTAAAGGCATGATGTGCAGTTACTCTCATCATCATCGTTTCTTCCTTCCACAAGAACGTAATAAATAGATGGATTCAAATTCAAAGGAGCATTTATTCAAGTTGTCTGTGTCTCTTATTTTTTTGATCAAGTAAGAATATTTTATTCATTAATTATTTTGGTTGTTTTCTCTTCCAATTTCAAGACCAAAAAGAACAGATGCACGTATTGTGCAGGGTTTATTGCCTTATTAAATCACAACTGCAATTTATTTAAACTATACGATCTATTCCTCCAATCTATATTTTTCACGCCACATTTGGCGCCGTCTATTCTTTTAAGAAGAGAAAAGTTGAAAAAATTTTTGTGTTCCTAAAAATTATTCTCAAGTTTTGAAACTTATAAAATAGAATATTATTTGAAGATTTGATGCTCTCTTAATTAATTTATTAAAAAAAAAAGGAATATTATTTGAAGATTTGCTGATTTTTATTAATTTTTTTTTAGAAGCTTAAAAATATTCTTGTGCTGCTGAAATTAAAGAAATTTTCCACAGAAGATTGATGTCTGCAATACATCGTTATTTCGGAACTTTTGTTCTCAACTGGCTTCATATATTTAATAAATTATTTTTAGTTGAAAAATTATATTTTAACAGAAATTAATTTTTATTCTGGTGTTTTCCATGAGATTACTTGAATCTTTTATGCAAATTTTAATGAAGAATGAAATATTTGAAAATGCATTTATTCTTTAAAAAAAAAAATGAAATTATGGTGCTCTTTATATATATAAAGTTAAAAAAATATATAATTCATGATGAATTCAAATATTTTTGAGAAATGTAGAAATTGTTCTTGTTCTAAGTTTTGAGAACAAAATTTAAAGAGGCTATTGTTATTGTTCTTATTCTTATTTTGGGTTAATTTTTGTTAATTTATTGGCACTTCGAAATGAAATTGATATATTTTATGAATATTAAATATTTTATTGAAGCAAATTTTATTGGAATTAAATTTATTGAAGCTATGTTCTCATCATATACTAATTTTGCTGCACTTATTCTGAATATGAAATGCCTCATAGAAGCTCAAGTTTTCATGTGATTTTTTAGTTGTTTTATCATACATAATTTTTTTGAGATCTTGGTTGCTTCTATAAAAGTTAAATTACTTATTGCAATAATACTCTAAGTTCATTGACTCTCGCCATTTTTCTACAAATGCTTTAGTATGATTATAGTGTGCAAGCAGTCTGTGTTCTTTCTAGAAATTAAAATTCAAGAAATGTATTTATATTTAAAAAAATATTACACAATATTTTGCATTTTCTATTCTACATTTTGAGAACTCTTAGTTATTTGAATTTCAAAGAATTGTTGCTTCATCCTAATATAAATGTTATATACACAGCATCTGCATCTTTTTATTAAAATTCTCATACCACAATCACAAAAAAGAGACTGGTATTCTTTTTTTCTTTTTTTTTTTGAAAAGTTGCAGCCATTACCTAACTGCTGCATATTCCTTGTTCCTGAAATAGTTACTGTCTACTCATGCTGCATTTTTAACATTCTACAATCTGAATATAGACTTCCAACTTCAATAGACTGGTTATTATTATCATCTGACTTTGCTTACCTGGTGGAAAAGTCTTTCGGAATGTGCATTTATCCATTGGTCGGCTGATTTTCTCTGCTGTTTGCAAATATGATGGTTCCTGATATTACAGTAATTACTTACCTGCATTCTTCAATTATTCTACAATAACAACCAGTGTTCTTCAATCTAAAAATAATAGTTACTGTGTTCTAAAATTTAAGAAAATTTTACTATGCCTACACCCAGTTACAAGAAAATATTATTGTTTTACTCAACCTTTGCTTTGTGTGTCGCATTCATACCCGCATTGTAAAAGTTGTACGTTGTACTTTCATTTATTTTAAAGTTCAGTTTCACAGCAGTTACAGAAGTTGCTGCTTCCTCATATGGAACTTCTCAAATTTGAAAAAAATATTATTATTATTATTATTTGAAATTTTTATTATGTTTAAATTATAGTGCCTTTTTATTCTAGTATTTCATAACCCAAATGCTTTCTAAGTCATTTTTTACCATATGCCTCACTTTAAGAAAATTATATTATAAATGAAGAAAATTTATAAAGAAAATTTTTGTTGCACCATTAAATTATATTGCAAATTTACATGCAAAACACACATTTTCTTAGAATTTTCCAGCGCATTATAAAGAAATATTCTTCCACTTGTGAAATCATCTTGGTGAATATTTTTTTTTTCTAAGAATCTAAAGTGCTTTTACGGTCTTTGTGACTTTGTCACCAATCCCAATTTTCGTCTCTAAAGTGTTCAAGTAGTGTTGTATTGTCTACAAATCTGCAATTTCTTCTTGAATCCACCTTTACAAATATACATATGGGCATCTTAGACTCACCAGCGCCTCTCAACAAGAGTTCTTGTGCTCCTTGTGTTATTTTATCCTAAGTGCCACTTCGTCATATAATTCCTCAACATCATGGAACCACAGTTCCTGATTAAATGTCTACAAATTACCTGATGTCTTCAAATGCTCATCATTGTTTAGTGCTCTATTATACGAGTGTCTTACAATCCTTGAGTGCATCCATAAATATGTCATTAAGTGCTAATTTTTAGTACTAAAATCTCCTTATCAAGTCTTCAATTTTCTTTTAGTGGTGTGTGTTTCAGGCAAAAAAAGCCAATTTGCTGCTACACTGCCATAGTGTCAACCAACCAACCAGTGTGCCACTTAACGTATATCTTGCAAACTTTTCAGCAAATTAGTTACTTTTTTCTCAATGTGATTATCTTTTTAAAATCAGAACTGATTTTAGAACTTTTAAAGGTATTGCATCTGATTATTTGTTATGTAAAAGTTGAACGTTTATTATCCTTCATCTGTAAACAAAACATTTTTTTTTTCCTGCAAGCATTTTTATTAGCAATATTCATCTGTTTCTTTACAATAGTTTTAACAAGGATGTTGTGTATTTTTATCTAATTTACATACTTGCTAATGGTTTAACGGGAAAAGCCCTATTAGCATTTTTGTAAGTTTTGATGAATTTATATTGCGTTTATTTGATTTGCAGATTCGTCATTGGTTCTGGAGATCGCCTTTGACAGTTTTGTAAGTTTTGTGTTTGTTCAGTTTGCAGATCTACGTTTAAAAGGGGTTGCTATTAGTTTTTTTTGTGAATTGTAATGAATGCATATTAATAGTTTATATTTATTTAATTTACTGGTTTGATAATGGTCTCAAGATTGTGGGACGTTATTACCACTTTTGTAAGTTCTTTAACTATCACCTAAATAATTCAAGTATTGTCAATAGCTGATTTTTCTATAGGATATATTATCCTTTTCATTAATGTTATATAAATTTATGATAATAACATGCTTTACATAACGGTGCACTATGTTTGCTTTTATATTCCTATAAAATGTGTCATTTGTTTTTAACTTGTCTTTCTTTATAAAAGTTAATGGTTAATTTTTTTTTTTTTTTTTTTTTTTTTTTTTTTTTTTTTTTTTGAGGATCCTCACCCTTTTTCGCTTTTTTTCTCATTTTTTTACAAAAAAAAAAAAAAAAAAAAAAAACCATGGTACATTAAAAGAAAATTTATTGAGTATTATAAGAAAAATGTATTGAGTATATTAGAAAGAATTTTTGTTGAATATTTCAGAGAGAGTTTTATTGAATATTCATGGAAAGTTTGAGTGCTTCAGGAGAATTTTTACTGAATATTTACAGAAATTTTATTGAGTACTTGCAAGTATTTTACTGAAAAATGTGTCATTGTTGGTTAAAACTTATACATTATTTTGTATATATTGAAAAGTTTTTACTAAATCCAACTATTTTGATGAATTTACTATTATTTATGAAAAATGAATTTCAGATGTTGCAACATAGTTTCATGTTTATTTCATATGAATTCAGAGTGGCTATTCTTATGCACTTATTATATACTTGTTTATGATATATCAGTATTATGTGTATTATGTTAAATACTTACGTTTATATGATTTGAATTATCACTAATGCAATATATATGACCTTAAAAGTACATACTTAGGCCTTTGAATGAATTTAAATCCTTTCAATGGATTATTTTTGTGAACATATATGTTATTTAGAGTTAATTTTATATGCTCTATATTTTTAAAAGTCCTAGGCAGTCAGAATTTAAAGTATTCTTGACTTTTTGTTGCTTTAAAATTGCAGCCTATTATAAATATTTATGTCTAGACAAGTCGGAATAATAATTAAAGTACCGACTCTTTTTATGTTGCTTTACTGTTGCAACTATTTTGATATAATCTCATTGCTAATTTAAAGTAACTATTAGATTTTTTTTTATACACTTGATGGTATTTGTTTAGAGATCAAGATTAATGGAAGGTATGCCTTTCTTTGCTACAAAATGCAATGGGGCTTCTGTATACTGTGTTATATTGTATACTATAACATCTTGTATAATTTGTGATGAGATTTTTGAATGTACTACAATGATGTATATTCTTTTCTCTTTTCTTTTTGGTCGCTGCACATCACATCAGATTTCATTAATTAATAGTTAATTTATTTTTCATGGCTCTAAATTTATGTAATTTTGTCATTTTTACTTTGGCATTTAAAAATTTTGTCTTCCCTTTGTCGAAAAAGGCTTTCACTGTTTTTAATACTTTTTCTCCTTCTGGTCATTCAAATTTTTTTTCGATGAATGGGGGTATTGTGATAAAGATATCACAGTCTTTATTTTTTTAATCACTTTCTATTTCAGCTCAACGTTTATTTCTGTATTTAATAGCCTTTCCAGCTTAATTGCCGTTCTTTTAATGCTATTTTATCGGCGATCGCGCGCGATACGGCATGTTGTTTTCACTGCATTGTTTCCACTCTTTCGTGCTCTTGTTCGTTTTGAACAAGCGCTGCGGCGATGTTGTTTTCATGGCGGTGCATCTTCCCCTCATCGTGTCTCTATGTTCGTTTGAAACAGGCGCTGAGCCGAAGTTGTTTTCTCTGATGTACTTTGGGCTGTGACGTCATCGCATTCGGCGACTCTCCCCCCCCCTCCTGCGTTATACGCATGCGTCGCCCCGGAGTTCTTGTTTCTGCCGCTATGATCTCGGGAGGTATTTCATATTTCGGCCGTTTTAGCGCTGCAGGTGATTGGGGCGTGTCTTTCAAACACAAATTAGAATGCTCCTTTTAATTGTCAAATCTTAATGAGTTTTCGATTTGTTCTTTTAATTTTCACGTAATTCATAATGAACAAATTATTTTAAATTAATCTTGTTTTCACATTTGTGTACCCCAGTTACTGGTATAAATACCAATGACACGCATTTTTCTGACAGAATTTTAATTAAAAATGATGCTGTAAGAATTTTATTGAAAACGTGCTCTGATCTGAGGCCTGGCCTTGTGCCGGCTCGTATCCGAGAATTTCGCCGTTGCGCTGAATTCTTAAGGAGATCAATTTCGCGTTTTTCAAAGTTTTCTTTTTATTCTTTAAAATGCTGTTGTAAATTTAAATTTAATATTTTAAAAGGTTTAAATTAACTGGTAACTTAATTGATTCCTGAATTAATTCTATAACTCTTCATGGATTTGGCCAGAAGGAATATTTAAAGAATCCTCGTAAAGTTTGTGATGTTTGGGCCAGAACTTTTTAAAGGCGTAATAAATAGATGGATTCAAATTCAAAGGAGCATTTATTCAAGTTGTCTGTGTCTCTTATTTTTTTGATCAAGTAAGAATATTTTATTCATTAATTATTTTGATTGTTTTCTCTTTCAATTTCAAGACCAAAAAGAACAGATGCACGTATTGTGCAGGGTTTATTGCCTTATTAAATCACAACTGCAATTTATTTAAACTATACGATCTATTCCAACAATCTATATTTTTCACCCCCCCCCCCCAATCCTAAGTTCGTTTAATTCGAGGTCCGTTTGGAATAAACCGACCAGAGTAGCTAGTTTAATCTTAAAATTAATTATATGTTTAAAAGTGTAGAGTGTAGTTGTTTAGCATAGTTTAGCTGGAAACGCTACTCGATTTCTAGTATTAGAATAAGATTACTTAAAAATTTTATGCAATTGGTAATAAAATTGACCTTATGAATGTGTTAGAAAGTGGTAGTTTAAATTTGAGAACATCTTTTAAGGAAAAGTTGTTTGATAAAGTACAAGTTCTCTGAAGCAGATGATATATTCAGTGTTTCGTAATATAAAACTTATCTCTGGAACTAAAAAAAATTTTTTTTTCGGTTAAAATCTTATCAAAACTTGATTCTACCATCCTTTTTTCATTTTCCAAGTTTTGCTAAGATTTTCATCGAAAAAATTTGTAGCTGTAGAGAAGTTTAAAGTCATTTTACCTCAATTACATTAAAAAATAAAGTTAAACATATTTTTCTGCGTTATGACTTTATTCCATATTCTCCTTGCAAAAACCTACATTACCAAAAGTGTAATTTTTTTCATTACGTAAGTGATGAAAACCTCAAAGACAAGAAAATTAACATTTACTCATTTGGAAAAACTCACATCAGTCATAAAATTCAAATTTCAAAACGCTAAAGTTTTAACTCATTCCATAAGTTGCCTTTTTGCCATTTCTGTCAAAAGTTTGTTTGCCAAGTCACATGCCGTTTTCATCAAATGCTGCCACTGAGAAGTTAATAAAATTGTACAAAAATTTTTGTTAAAAAAATATTGAACAATATTATATAATTGAATGTCATCATGCTGCTCAGAAAACACAGCTATCTCGCATACATTTTCTATTGTCAAACACTGCATCAGACAGTCGACGCAGAATGCCTTGAGTTCTTCAATAACATATTTTTTCGATGTGTAATACAGATTTAGAGCACTGTCGACAGACAACTGTTCAAGTCTGCCACAGTATATATATTCCAAGAATTTCTGAAATGAATCAGGATCACAGTCCGGTATGGTGATGACTCCGGTCTGTCTCTCCAAAGTGTCGTGCTTGAAAGTAGCAGCAAAGACGCTAGATCGAGCGATCAAAACAGATCTGTGGGCCTTGTATTCTTTGTCCTTTACATTCAATGTCACGTCACAGGTCTCTGTCTCACCAAAAAGGTCTTTGAAGTTTTCCGATAATTTATATAATCCTGAAAGGAAAATTAAAATTAAATCATAAATGGTGTAAACAGGAGAACGTAATACTGTTAAACAAATTGGTATAAAAACTGAGCTGCGACGCCAGGCGCCATAAAGGGCGCCTGTCAGCGTCTCAACCCCCGTGCCCATGTCCTGAAGAACATATAAGACGCACGATCGGATTTGTCTCTCCGTATACGTTACGGCCAGTCGGGGCACCGCCACCAGCGCATCACCTCCGATTAAACCCATATGTGGACGACGTAGGTCGTTGCGATACGCGGAGGTCCCAGAGGAGACCACCGCGAAGACACTTGGGGACGGGCCGGAGTCCCCCAACAGCTTCAGAGTTGAACACCCAAAAGGGAGCCAAGTCCTGGGCCTTAAGTCAGGTTTTCCCGACCCGCAGTTGCTTTACCAGAACTCGAGGGATGTGGAGACCTCAAAGGTAACCATGGTTCCCTTTTGTAATGGATTAGACAAATTGGTATACAATACACGGTCGAACGGTAAAATACTGAAGAGCTGTTTTTTACCCATACCCCACATAAGCATATATAAAATAACGATCCTCCCTCTCGCTGTAATGTATTATTTAAAATTTGTAAAAAGTTGTTTCTTATTTACATGGAAGAAGCCTAAAAGACCATTAGCAAACAGGTAAAATTTTGTCACAAATTTAAATATGTTTTTAACATAACTCTATAAATGCTAGGAAGTCATATACCTGTTGACTTTTTTATCTAGAAAAGTTTTGTGGTTCTTTGCCAACTTATCTCGGTGTGAAACTAAAGTGTTATATGGTCTTCATTTTTATCATTAAACGAATTGTAAGTCGGATAATAGTTATTTTACATAAGCGTAATCTTTGTCTTATTTAATCACATAATTTTTGTCATTAAATGAAGCGATTATTTCAGAGTGGTCTAAAAAAACGGCAGGGTTAGCAACTATGGCCATTGTATACTGTGCAACAGGCCTACAGGAGAGCCATAAACAATTTAATCATCACATATTTCCGCCTGTAATACCCGTTTGGGAATTTATTCTCTTTAGAAAATTGTTATAACCTCGTTTAGATATTTTAGGTTAAATGTGTTCAAGAGAGTCAGTTTTAAATACAGACTTGAGATTTTTCATGTGTAAAAGTTTCATCAGTGTGACATATTGTAGAGCTAATAAAACACATGTCTCATCAAATAAATATTACTCGAAAAAGTTGTGCAAAAATTTTACAAAAAAATCATTTATTACCTGAACAGGTGTAAGGTTTTTAATACAGTCAAACTCGTTTAATGTGATCACGCCTAAAACTACGACAAGGTTAAAACGAGTAATTTGTACATTATGAATGGTTCATCAATTAACTTCCTGCTATCATAGGGTCCCCCCCCCCTCTGTGACCCCAGATCAACTTCACCGTACAACTGTAAGAAATGTACGAGTTTTAAAATTTTGAAAAAAATTGAATTTGTTCATTTTATGCTTAACATTTGACTCATGTAGAGGAAATTAATAAAATGGGTAAATTTTATCTGTTATTTACAATTTATCCACTGAGTATCATTGGAGTCACCTGTGACCCCAATACAAATCACTGGCGCCCAGCTAACATAAAACAATCAATAACTCGAAAATTGCAATGACTATTGCAATGTTAGCTGAGATTTTCCATGAAAAAGGTAAGGGATCCGTTGCATTACTGTACGTCGTTTATGTCCTTTGGAATTATCAGTTCTTTAGAGGCTTTGGAGTCAGCACTGTGATAAGAACGAATATTATGTTAACTGTAATGATATTAAGTTTATTTTATAGCATTGAGATAATTAGAATAATTAATAATAGTAATTAGTTTAATCATGTAATTTGGGGAATTTAATAATTCCCTTATTATCGTATTAACTGAGTTCGACTGTAAATATATATATATATAAAAGGTGCCTAAAATTAAACAAAATTTTTTCTCAGAATTATTCCGGTTAAAATTGTATTTTGAACTTTTAAAAAACTGAAATAGAAAACACATTTTTTCAATTCTTATTTTAAAAATCTTTTAAATTTAGTCTACAACATTACTTTTCCCAAAAAGACAAAAATAATTATTTATATATTAGATCCCAAATTTTGAACACAAAATTTTATATTATTTTACATTAAAACGCTTTTTTTTTTTTTTTTTTTTTTTTTTGGGGGGGGGGGGGGTAACAAAACGAATAAATTTAAGGTTTATAATCGTTTAGTTATAATATTACATGTAACAAAATAAAAATCTTAGTGTGGTCACATATGACTCCAGTGGTACTCAATGAAAGAAAAAACAGTTGGTATTTTATATTATTATGTTATTTTTTGATTTTTATATTATTATATATTAAAACCGGTTTTTTGTAACAAAACGAATAAATTTAAGGTTTATAATAAATTAATTATAGTGGTACATGTAACAAAATAAAAGTTTTCGTGGGGTCACATATGAGCCCAGTGATACTCAATGAAAGAAAACAAAGTTGGTATCAGGAGGGTTAAACAATTTTCAGATTTTTACGCTTCTTACGAGCTAGAAAAGCAGAATCACTGTTAATAGAAGCATAACAACTGTTCATTTCAATTTGATTTTCGGCAAAAAGTAAGATAAAATTAGTAAAAAAAAAAATCCTTTCTCATCGAACACATTTCTCTCAGAGATAATATTTCTGCATTACAAATCTGTGTCAATTATCTGTTTCACTAGAGAGAATTTCAATTTCGGGGAATTTCTCGCCCAAGAAAATGAAAAGGAACAATGTCCCGAGATGAATGAAAGAAAGAAGAGATAAAGGGTGTTTCAAATACTGATCCTTTGTAAGATTTACAACTGAGCTATGGAAAGGAAGGAATGTAGAAATTTTCTTCCTTTTTTTTGTCTCTTTCTTTAAATCTGGACTCTGGGCAATAGTAACCAGCTTTTTCATGTCTCCTATTGCACTGTTAAAATGTTAAGGATAAGAAAAATCGGTACTTTTATGTTAGCCGAGCTGCCGAGCGCCAGTGATCACTAACTTTTTAAAATCTCGCCAACCCTTATTTTTTCGCCAAACTTTTAACATTAGCTAATAACAAAAAGCAAATATTTTATCATTTCAACATAATAGCTTAAAAAACTTACTTAAGAAGAGCTAAAATATAAACATGCGAAAATACGTAAAACCAACATATCAATACAAATAACAAAAACTCACGTAATCGGGTCTATTAAGAATTAGGCTTAGTCCATTACGAAAATGTTAAAATAAGATTTAACATAAACTAGAAACATTTTATTTCATAATGAAAACATTGTATACACAAACACTGTATTCAATCTTATATACACAAAAATAGAAACTTTTAGCCGAGTTTTTCCATAAAAAAAGGTAAGTGATCAGTTGCATTACGTTGTTCATGTCCTTTGGAATTATTAGTTCTTTAGACGCTTTGACTTCAGGACTGAAAATAACATTCTGACTGAATGTAATAACACTGAAAACAACAGTAAAGAAAACAACATTCATAAAGATAAGTACGAATATTATGTTAACTGTATGATATTAAGTTAATTTTATAGCATTGAGATATTTAGAACAATTAATAATAGTAATTAGTTTAATTATGTAATGGGGGGGCTTTAATAATTCCCTTATTATCCTATAAACTGAGTTCGATTGTATATAAAAAAAAAAGTGCTTAAACATAAATAAAACTTTTTCCCAAAATTATTCCGGTTAACATTGTGTATTTTAAACTTTTAAAAAACTGAATACAAAACATATTTTTTTTCACTTTTATTTTAAAAATCTTTTAAATTTAGTCTACAACATTACTTTTCCAAAAAAGACAAAAATAATTACAATAATGACAAAAAGACAAAAACCATCATTGTTTTGATGTGCATACACAGATTCCGTTTATTGTGAATTTTGTTTCTATTCTTTACAAGTCCTCTCTGTATTTTGTACTAACGGAGCTTCACTGGCCGGTTTATCCCAAATTAAACTATTAATCAAAACTGAAAATATATTAAACCGGCAATCACTATACAGGCCGTTCATTTACAGTTTTTGTTGGCACGAGATCCATGAAGCCTTTCCCTGTTTATTTTCATTCGTGGCAAGAAAAAACTCCAAATGAAACATCATATGGACTGATGATGCTCCGGAGGTGGGGGAAGTACTTTCCATGAGAGTAAAATGAGTAGTGTATATTTTGTATCTACATGATTAAAATAATGAAATATAAGAGTTTGAAAAGGAAGAAAAAGACAAGTAAAACGTGAAATGAAAATAGTGAAACAAAACTTAAAGGAAGTATATGCAGAAGAGCTGGGTATGGATTGTACTTTTTTTTTAAACATCGAACTTAACCATATGTGTTTTTTAAGATGGTGTAACGTTTCTTAAAACAGAGGGCTTCTTAAGTGCTAGTTAACATTCTTATTTGCATCTGCCGATGCCCAGATGCCCTCTCAAAATCTCACAAAATCCAGCTGGACGATATAAACAATTTTAACGAGATACTTATTTTCCGTGCCAAAGTGGATTGGTGACAGTTCAGAAATAAACCTTTTTAATAAGACCCTAGATATACCACGTGGTCATCCAATTAAAAAATCAGAGAACATGAATCGAAGAAGCTCCGTTTGAGATGTGTTTTTGAGACGAGCGTAGTCGGTCGCTTAAGTTTAGCACCACAAAGTGTGTGGAGCGCCATGCTCCAAAAGACTCTAAGAAATTACCTTTTCCTGTAAATATGTTTGTTGTGTGGTGTGTGTGTTTTGTACGTAACGTAAAATAAAAAGTGAATAGAAAAGAACTCTTAGTTCTCATTAGTAATTAAGCTTATGTTAGTGTTAGTTTAGATTATTTTACGGTACAATGGATAACCGACTAGGTTTTTAGTGCTACATTTAATATATGTATGTTATTGACAATATAAATAAGTTCATTTTAAAGAAGACACGTATACTACTACTGCTCTTGAAAAAATACATACCAATGCCTGAGGAATGGTAGAAACTAAAATAAGATTTAAGCATATATACGGGCATTATAAAAACAGGATGATCTGTTTTTGGACCGTTTGAATGGGAAGCCCTTTTTATACGTTAGCTAACCAAAAATATTCGCTAGATGGCATGAGCATACCGTGAAGGAGCCTCCAAGTGTATCATGTGATCGCTATCATTCAGTTAGGTTGTGGAATTTGACGCCAATTTCCTATTTTTTATTTTTTGGCGTAATCTCTCCTTGTTTTTATCTCGTAAGTCTCCTTCTTTTATGCACGTTTTTTTTTTTTTTTTTTTTTTTTTTTTTAAATTTTATGAATACCATCATACTCTTTTCAGTTTTTAATGCTCTATCAATTGGTGCTGTCGATTTGTTCAAAATCAAAAAAATTTGTGAAAGCTGACCTGCTCCTGGTATAGCCATCCAGTTGGTTTTATCAAATATACGATGCAAGCCTAGTATAAAGACATTTTTATTTGTTCCAATTGCGAAAAGTCATTTTAACAAATTTTTTTAAGGCGGTATTAAAAAAAAATATTTTTCCACGCTCAACAACTCAAAATTTTGAGACACATTCTCAGACTCATTTTTAAAAGTAACAACAGGAAACTTGGCGGCGTGATTTATAAAGACATTTATAAGGGCCCCATGTTTTTATTTTTCGTTCAATTAATTAGAAATTGATTTACAGACAATTATTTTCACAGTACGATCATTTTTTTTTTTTTTTTTTTTTTTTTTGTTTCCAGCGCTATCGCTTAGGGAAATTAGGTTCAAAATGTCCACTTTGACAGCCTTTTTTGAAATATATTCTTCCTTTATCAAAAAATCGAGACAATACGGACATTATAAAATTTCTGAATAAGAGAACCTGCCAATTGGATGCATTTTAGAGCAAAAATGAATTTACAAATGTGTCTCAAAATAAGCAGTTTGGATTTGAATACACCCTTAAATCTAAAAGGATGTCACTTTTTTTTTTTTTTTTTTTAAAGATGAAAACTTAAATTATAATGTCAATTTTGTTAACAACACCATTTTTGATGAAAATACTGTTTTAAATCCATGTTCGAATAACAAAAAGAATTATTGAGTATCATGTTTATTTATTTTACACCAAAATTATTTAATTTAGCAGAACAGCATTTTTAAATTGAAGAAAATGACGATTTGTGAAATATGGAGCAATGGTGGCCTATCATGTGCACATGTTACTGATATGGCCACTTGGTAGACTTTTGGAATTCGTTTTTTCGACTATTAAAGTTATTTTCATGGGGAATGTAATATTTTTTATGAAAGTCCATTAACTTGGGTACGTCAAAAAAATAAAACGGTTTTGATTTTTTTTAATGACGGCAGGAAAACTTCTTAAACTTTAGCATGGCCATGACAGGAGCATACCCCTTATTTCCTGAAATAATCTTTAGTCAAGTAAATTCTATTGTGAGGAGTTTGTATCTATTGAAATTTAGAGACATTAGTGAATCTTCAAGTGTTTTGGAATCAAACAGTGTTTTTCATTATTCTACAAGAGTATTTACATCTTGATTATAATCTATCATTCCCCGCTGAAAGCATTTCCCTGAAAATTGTGTCTCTAAAGTCAGTTTAAATCCCCAATTTGGACAACATTTTCTAAAAGATCCTTAACTTTTATAGGAAATAGAGAGATTGCTATAGGATTTTTTTAGTAGCCGTATAACTGTACATTTTGTGCAATTAAGAATGAAAATGACTTCATGAATGTGCCAGAAAGTAGCCAGTTTAGATTAGATAAAAAATTGCAAAGAACGAAAGAAAAATAATTCTGAATTTATTTGACATCTAGCAATATTTGGCGAGATATTAGCAATATTCGGTAAGATATCGACGAGATATCTCGCAATATTTGGGTGCAGGTATTCGGCCGAAGCGTTTGGCCAACTAGCCGTCCGTATTCGCAAAAGGGCCGAATACCGAATAGTGGCCGAATATTCGTCCCATCCCTATTGGAAATGTGCTGCCTTCGGAAATATACATTAGTATGGATTATGCCCACTGGGTCTACAATAAACTGATCTTTCAATTATTGCGATTTTTTATTTCGACTCAGAGTAAATTAAAATTTTTAGCATCGTCGTTCGCATTGAACCGATTTGATGCTGCCACCACCACGTTTGTTCAGAAAGATTTTTGTTCAAAAATATTTAAAATCATAAATTCGGGTTAATAGGCCGGAGAATGCTTAAAATGTCCGGTATGCACTGCTGAAGGCAGTGAACCCCCCCCCCCCCCCCCCCCCAAATATACTATGTTCGTTTGGAAAGAGGTTCAACAGATTCGAGATTTGTTTCATTCGAAGTTCTTTTAATTAAACATTCGTTTGGGAATGATTTTCAATTTATGCGAAATTTGTTCGATTCGAGGTTCGTGTGGAAAAACCGACTAGCGTAGCGGGCGAAGTCTACGAGTATATCTATATTACTATTTATATTTACAATAAAATGAAAACATTGTAGAAATATTGGTTTTTGGGCGTTTGCGAAATATTTCTTTTATAATATTAGCAAAATGTAAACACTCCAATGTTGAAACTAGTGGGATGTGCAAATCCCAAAACTTTCTTCTATCTCAGACAAGTTTCGCATGCACTAAAAAGAATCAGCAATCAATTTATATAAAAGTCTAACTGAATCTAAAATTTTATTAAATTCCGTGCATTAGTTCTTGAGATAAGACTATTGCTAAAATCGGGTAAATCCTGCAAAATGCAGGCAGAGTAGCGCCACCTTTTGGGAGATTTAGACCAAAACCTAATCAACAATAACTTATGACAACGTCTAACTGAATCTGAAGTTTGATGAAAATCCTTGCATTAGTTCTTGAGATATACTTATCGTGATAATATGAAAAAAAGTAGCATAGTAGCCCCAGCTGTTGGTCTATTTTACACCAAAAACGTAATCAGCATCTATTTATGTCACGGTCTAACAGAATCTGAAGTTGGATGAAATTCCGTGCATTAGTTCTTGAGATATAGCTATCGTAAAAATAATGAAAAAAGTAGTATAGCAGCACAACCTGTAGGTATATATCTACAGCAAAATGTAATCAGCGTCTATTTATGTCAAGTTCTATCTGAATCTGAAGTTTGGTGAAAATAACTGCATTAATTCTTGAGATAATGCTATTGCGGAAATCGCAAAAATGCAGCATAGCAGTGCCACCTGTCGGGCGATTTTCACCAAAAACTAATCAGCCCAATTTATATCAGGGACTACACTCTAAAATTGGGAGGAGTGAGAAGTTGACTCTTTGGAAGAGTGAGAGGCATTTTCACTCTTTTTGGAGTGAATTTTATAAAAATACACTCCTTAAAGAGTGGAATTTTCCACTCCCTAGAAAGGAGTGAAATATGTCACTCCGTTCTCGAGAGTGACTGTCTCACTCCTTTGACAAGAGTGAAATATTTCACTCCGCTGAAGAGTGAAAGCCTGGCATTATATAATTTTGTCCCTATTTATTTATTGAGAGAAACGAAATTATCATTTTTTCTTTTTCTTTTGAGGTAGATTTCGTAAGAAATATTACCTATTACATTCTCTCCTATGTTGGAATTTCTGAAATTTTTTGCAGATCTACGCCGATCATGACCCCTAGAACCCCAAACCACCCCCCAGTTCAAAACTTTATCTATCTATCTATCTGTCTATATAGCTATATCATTTTTTTATGGACACGATGACTTCAATAATTCTGCACAAATCTCTTCCAAACTGATACATATAATCAAGGGACATAAAATCTTGGTCAAGTTCGTTAATGGGCAAAATCGAAATGGGGAGGGGGGGGGGGTTGTGAAAACAGAAAAAAAATCCATAACTTCTTAATTATGATAGCGTATCAAATCCGTTTAAAGTTATTATTACTTCTAAGGAAAAGGGCCGAAAATTTATGTATGACAGATTTTTGATATCATTAAAAATGGCCTCAAGGTGTGGGGGGGGGGGGATAGGAGTTTAAGAAGAAAAAAATTCATAACTTCGTCAATTCCCAAGATATCCATCCGCTTCTTGGAAAACATGAAAAAAAATTGAATGCACTTAAAAAAAATATTAATATAACAAAGCATACTTTTTATTATACACGTGAAATACCACTGCTTCGACCGATCGATGGTGTCTTTTTTTTCTTTTAAACATTTCAATATCAATTTTGCTTTTTAACCATAAATATAAAATAAACCTATGTGGAGAATTGATATTTTATCTTTTTTGTACTACTATTTATTTTTTTTAATCATTGTTCAGCAGTATATAGTGCAGTTATTTTATTTTTGTGGCAACACTAATTTGAGGAAAAATCTTGCATTTCATTTATAAAAACAATGCCGATTTAATTTTTAATTAATAGCAATATTTAATCAAAAACCATGATTTAACGAAATGTGGGCGTAGTACTATGTCAGAAGCTGCTTCAAAACCTCTCGAAGGAGGATACCTCATTTGTTGTTGTGTGTTTTGTAAATTCATAGAAAAAATGATGTTGACAACAGAAATAACATGTATGATTTTATAATAATAGGACTTTGCAAAATAGCGCTAATTTACTGAAAAGTACGGTCAAAAGATAAGAGTTTATATTTAAAACAAAAATTAAAGTGAAATCACACATTGTTAGTCATAGAATATCCATCTATTTCGTTAGAAGCTTTCAGTCCCCCTGAGTCCCCGTTTCAAATAAATTTCAAACACATGAACAAGGGAAATAAAATTAAAAATTGACTTCTACGGTGGATTCAGGGGGACAGAGCCCCCCCCCCCCCCCTCTGACGAAAAAAATCTTAGTCCCTTATTTTTTTGGTGTTTAATTATTATAAACTAGCCGCCACTGGCGACCAGCTTGGTCGCCCTTAAACGTATGTTAAGCATTGTAACAAATTATTTTTATTCATAATTTATTTTTTTCCTTAATCCTTCGCCAAACCGGAAAAATCTAATAGACAAATCAAGAACTTTTGCGATCGTGGTAGCATTTCGCATATTTTTTGTTGTTATGTATTTCATCTTTCTTGACAAAAACCGCTTAACCCACTTTATAATAAATTAATCATTGTGTGTGTGTTTTTAATATAAAATAAACTATTTCATAATAAAATAAAAGTGTCGGATTCCACTTCTCCGTCCACACAACTTCGAAATAAATCCGGTCTTTTGATATGCTGCCACCACCGATATGAAAACGTGATATCGGGCACGGTACTTGATGTATATTCAGGAAAAACTTAACTCTTTCAATTAAAGTTAAAGAAACAATTTATTAACAATATTTACACTTAAACTCGGAGGTAAAGTATCCGGTTTAATATTAAATCAAAATAAATACAGAAACGCTTTACGTGTACCGTTAGACTACGTTGATTCACTCAGAACCGAGATTTCTCTTAATCTCACACACGCTATCTCTCTTCCTTCCGAGAGATCCCGTTCCATACACGTGCTCAGAGCTGCTCTCTGAAAACCAACCTACACACCTCGCTGCCACGCTAGAACTCAACACTGGTCTCAGAGCTCCAACTCTGAACGACCTTACACCTTCGCTTCCCACGTTAGAACTAACTTCCTCTCTGGTCATTCTCCCTAGCACCTTTCTGTCTACGGGGCTACTGGTCTGTTTCCAAGGGTCGCTTGACAACCGTTCCTCCCTCTTGACTGATCTGTCTTCTTAAATAAAAGAGGGCCATAGCTTTCTTATCTATGAAAGACCACATTGCAATAGAAATACTTCTTTCATTCTGTTCCACCTTCCTACTCTTCGGATTAAGAATTTTCTAAAGAAAGCCTTTAACGGTACACAATAGATACATATACAATACATACAATATGCTAATCCCTTAAGAATAGCTTTCAACTCTTGCAGCTGATTCTAAGAAACCTGACACCCCCACCTTAGCGGAAAATATGCCTTTTAGGGGCTAATTTTCCTCAAAACTATGTAATGTCTGAGAAGAGTTCAACAGTTCCTTGATAGGTTTCTTCATTACTACAATTACATAAATATTTCAAGGTGTCTGAAAATTTAACTACTGACATCTCTAATGAACCATATACTAATGTGATAACTACAGAAAAAAAATACACAATATGCTAATACGCTTTTACAAACACAAAATGCAAATACAATTATAAATACACACAAAAAAAATAAAGTTACACTAGTATTATGTCATTTCAATGTCAGTCCTTAGGCTGAGATTGGTCAGTCCTTAGGCTGAGATTGCTGGAGGCGGAACTTTTTCCTTCCAGTGCTTCCTCGTTAACTTAATTGGTACATCCCTTTCCGCAATGCACCCGCTTGAATGGCTAACTTCTGCCTCTGATGTCCCAATTAAATCGTCCTCTAACCAATCAGGCACTTGCCTGCCCAAGTCCTCTTTGTACGTAATAAAGACATTGTACAATTTCTGCCTTATCTTACCCCTCTCCGGTTTACGACCAATCCGATTTTTCTCCATTTCAACCAGTTCGATAGGACCCATAAATAATTCCTTATTTTTCCTTAAGATTGATTTTATGTCCCCAACTTGAATATTTGTTAACCCTTTTATCTCAAATCCCTTCCTGTCTTTATTTTCCGGTTGTTCTCTGTCTAACAACAGATTTTTCCTACAGTCTTCAAACTCCCCGTCACTATCCAAGACAATATCGACTACTTTGTTTTTAGCCATAAATGCTCTCATTTCGTCTTGATACACCAGTTTCTTACTTCCGTCCCCTAACTCAACTATAACTGCAGGTCGACATATTTCCTCTCTCTCCTTATTACTCACATTCATTTCCCTCGTTAATCGACATTCTACACATGATTCGCAATACGTTTTAGCTTCCTCTACCATATTTTCCCAATAAAATGAATGCTTGATTCTTTCTAACATGTTCTTAACCGCGTGATGTTCTCCATATAAGGAGGTATGCGCTAGTTTTAGAATTTCCTCCCTTCTAACTTTAGGTATTACTAATTGAGCTACCGTTTCATCTACTAATTTCTCTTTATGATATAACATCCCATTCACCATATAATAAGACTCTCTCTCATTTTCAGCCAATTCCCAAGCTTTCTCTAAATCCTTACAACTCATTTGGGATTCCTGAAATACATTTAAACTACTTTCCGTAGCTTGATTGATCCTACTTTTCTCTACCTCGGCTTTTTCCTTCTCCTGACTTTGTAAATTTTCCGATCTCGCGTCTACGACATAACGATTATTATTACCATTTCTAATCCTTTCCCCTTCTTTCACTTTATTCCTACTGTCTTCCTTACATTCCCTTTCTACCGATTCTCTTAATGATTTCTCGTTGTTTAACCCTGACAATTCATTAGCCACGTCAGGATGTAAAATTACCTGTTCCTTACTATTATCAATTATTGCACAAAGTACATCCTGATGAATTACATTAGTTTGACCACGTTTTGGAATAGCTAAAGGTAATTGAATTAACGGCGATTTAACTGCCTTACCAAATATCCCTTGTAAATAGATGCTCCCAGCCCCTCTTAATTTTTCTGCTGGTACTAAATCTTTATGAACGACGCTAATTTGGCAACCAGAATCCACCAATCCTTTTGTTACCTTCCCATTTACACTAACTTCCACTTTCTCGAGATTATTTAACTTATCTCCAATAACTTTAGCTCTCCAATTCCCCCTTTCTCCGATTCTTGCCATACTCGCTCCCCTTGGTAATTCTTTAATTCCTCGCACTGAGACATTATTGATACTAGCCCTTGGTTCTTGTCGGTTATTAATTTGATTACTTCCCTCATTATTTCCTTTTGTACAAAATCGTTGAACATGTCCTCGTTGACCACACTTGAAACAGGTAGGCATCGCATCGTTAGGCTTCTTATATTCCGGTTTTCTACCCAAAAATGGACTAACCTCATTATTCCCACTTTGTCTCCAATTACTACTAAATCCCTCATCTTTTGCCCTTCTAGAATCTTCATTATTCACATACCTTTCTTTACCTTTATAACCCTTATAAGTTACCGCATAAGATTTTTGTTTAGCATCAAAGAAATTATCACATTCCTTGGCAATTTTAGAAACTTCTAACCAATTACTGTGCTGAGTTAATCCAACATGCGTCGCGGTTTCCTCATCTAGAGTAGTTAACAACTTATCCGTGACAATCAACTGATTAACCTTCTCATACGTATCTGCACCTCTAATCTTACAGTAATTTTCCCACGTTGCTATTAAACGCGACACAAATAATACATGAGTTTCATTTTGATTCCTTCTAGCCTTCTTGAAATTTTCCAAACACGCCTTCGGTGTCGGCTCGTGTTCCCTTAGAACTAATTCCTTTAATTTCTCATAACTCTCAATTTGTTCCCTAGTAGTGTATATTAGCAAGTTATCGGCCTTATCTCCTAACATATTTAGCAGAATTTCGGCCTGCTGGGTTTCCGGTACATTTTTTGTTTGGAATGCCCGTTCTAAACTGCTAAAAAACAGATTCCATCCCTCAGTCCCTTTTGGAACCTTGATAGACAAAGTTTTAACACTTTTAATCAATTTCTCTAGGCTACTCTCATTATTATATTCTCTAGACCCATTAGAATTATTTGCCGAACTTTGAATTTTTATCCTTTCCAACTCTAACTCATGTTCCAATCTCAATTTTTCAGACCTTTCTTCTCTATCTAACTTTTCACGGTCTAACTCCCTTTCTAACTTTTCTCGTTGTAACTTTTCCTCCCTTTCTAAGCTTTCTCGTTGTAACTTTTCCTCCCTTTCTAACTTTTCTCGTTGTAACTTTTCCTCCTTTTCTAACTTTTCTCGTTCTAACTCCCTTTCTAACTTTTCCCGTTCTACTACTAACGCTTCTTGTTCTAAGCGTTCCGTAACAATAGTGCTAGATAATTCCATAACGGCTCCCTCTTCATATTCGTCGCTCTCCACTATCTTTTTCTTAAGCTTAAACCTGGTATCATCTTCCGAGACCTCAATTCCTAACTCTCCACATATCGCCTGAAGATCCACCCTTTTTAATTTTAATAAGAAAGCCATACTTTCTATTGATAAATATTACCACCCTACAATAATACTTAATCACAATATCAAATTAATACTTCCTCAAATCCTACCCTCATAAGTTACCTCCACATATTATACTATTTAACATATTTCAAATAAGTAATAATACAATAATAAATTTCCTTAAACAATGATACCCCACAATTTGCTTCCAATAACAAAGTAACAATAATTTCAATTTGATTAGTATGCAATACAGATTTTAAATTTATCATAAATAATAAAATACAATTTACACAATAATACTGATACGTTGCAATTTGAATAAAACACTGATGCCAATCACTACATAAAAATATCCACCTAACAAAAATTTGCATGAAATACACATAAATTCCTAAATTTAATCTTAATAAAATATTTCAATTTCAAAATTAGTTCTCACATTAAAAAGTAAATCACAGCACTTTTTTTTTCTCTGGGCCTTCAGTTCTTCCTTGAAGGTTATTTCAATTTAATTTAAATTCTACACAAATTTGCTTTCCTCATTTACTATCACTATTTCAAACTTAAAGCAAACAATATCACTTAATTTAAATATTACTTTAATAATAATTTAAATTTAAGAAATTTCAATTATTCCTTCCAACTATTAACACAGTGCATTAATTTTAATCATTAATCTTATCCGTTTAAAACAATTAGAAAATCACTTCTAGTAATTAATATAAGATCCTTTTCTTAAAACAATAGTGTAAAATGGTTGTTAATATCTCATTTGATTTAGACCAATTATTATATTGCACATAAATTATTATAAATTAACCACAACATTCACTTAAATTACCATCAATTATACACAATAAAAAAATAGGTTCGAGAATGTCAGTAGAGTAAAATGATCAAAACACCTTACCTCGTACTTCATTCGCTGGGGCAATTCTCTGCTCACTTTTCCACAGGGTAAATCTTGCACTCTCGGGCAACAATCACTGTACCTTGCTTCACAATGCACAAAAAACACTACGCACAACACTACACTAACACAGCACCACTAATTCACTTCACCGTAATGACGATAGGCTAGCTGGCACTGGTTGTCTACGACGATAGGGCACAAACACTTCCGCTGGAAACAGAAAAAAAATCCATAACTTCTTAATTATGATAGCGTATCAAATCCGTTTAAAGTTATTATTACTTCTAAGGAAAAGGGCCGAAAATTTATATATGACAGATTTTTGATATCATTAAAAATGGCCTCAAGGTGTGGGGGGGGGGGGGGATAGGGGTTTAAGAAGAAAAAAATTCATAACTTCGTCAATTCCCAAGATATCCATCCGCTTCTTGGAAAACATGAAAAAAAATTGAATGCACTTAAAAAAAATATTAATATAACAAAGCATACTTTTTATTATACACGTGAAATACCACTGCTTCGACCGATCGATGGTGTCTTTTTTTTCTTTTAAACATTTCAATATCAATTTTGCTTTTTAACCATAAATATAAAATAAACCTATGTGGAGAATTGATATTTTATCTTTTTTGTACTACTATTTATTTTTTTTAATCATTGTTCAGCAGTATATAGTGCAGTTATTTTATTTTTGTGGCAACACTAATTTGAGGAAAAATCTTGCATTTCATTTATAAAAACAATGCCGATTTAATTTTTAATTAATAGCAATATTTAATCAAAAACCATGATTTAACGAAATGTGGGCGTAGTACTATGTCAGAAGCTGCTTCAAAACCTCTCGAAGGAGGATACCTCATTTGTTGTTGTGTGTTTTGTAAATTCATAGAAAAAATGATGTTGACAACAGAAATAACATGTATGATTTTATAATAATAGGACTTTGCAAAATAGCGCTAATTTACTGAAAAGTACGGTCAAAAGATAAGAGTTTATATTTAAAACAAAAATTAAAGTGAAATCACACATTGTTAGTCATAGAATATCCATCTATTTCGTTAGAAGCTTTCAGTCCCCCTGAGTCCCCGTTTCAAATAAATTTCAAACACATGAACAAGGGAAATAAAATTAAAAATTGACTTCTACGGTGGATTCAGGGGGACAGAGCCCCCCCCCCCCTCTGACGAAAAAAATCTTAGTCCCTTATTTTTTTGGTGTTTAATTATTATAAACTAGCCGCCACTGGCGACCAGCTTGGTCGCCCTTAAACGTATGTTAAGCATTGTAACAAATTATTTTTATTCATAATTTATTTTTTTCCTTAATCCTTCGCCAAACCGGAAAAATCTAATAGACAAATCAAGAACTTTTGCGATCGTGGTAGCATTTCGCATATTTTTTGTTGTTATGTATTTCATCTTTCTTGACAAAAACCGCTTAACCCACTTTATAATAAATTAATCATTGTGTGTGTGTTTTTAATATAAAATAAACTATTTCATAATAAAATAAAAGTGTCGGATTCCACTTCTCCGTCCACACAACTTCGAAATAAATCCGGTCTTTTGATATGCTGCCACCACCGATATGAAAACGTGATATCGGGCACGGTACTTGATGTATATTCAGGAAAAACTTAACTCTTTCAATTAAAGTTAAAGAAACAATTTATTAACAATATTTACACTTAAACTCGGAGGTAAAGTATCCGGTTTAATATTAAATCAAAATAAATACAGAAACGCTTTACGTGTACCGTTAGACTACGTTGATTCACTCAGAACCGAGATTTCTCTTAATCTCACACACGCTATCTCTCTTCCTTCCGAGAGATCCCGTTCCATACACGTGCTCAGAGCTGCTCTCTGAAAACCAACCTACACACCTCGCTGCCACGCTAGAACTCAACACTGGTCTCAGAGCTCCAACTCTGAACGACCTTACACCTTCGCTTCCCACGTTAGAACTAACTTCCTCTCTGGTCATTCTCCCTAGCACCTTTCTGTCTACGGGGCTACTGGTCTGTTTCCAAGGGTCGCTTGACAACCGTTCCTCCCTCTTGACTGATCTGTCTTCTTAAATAAAAGAGGGCCATAGCTTTCTTATCTATGAAAGACCACATTGCAATAGAAATACTTCTTTCATTCTGTTCCACCTTCCTACTCTTCGGATTAAGAATTTTCTAAAGAAAGCCTTTAACGGTACACAATAGATACATATACAATACATACAATATGCTAATCCCTTAAGAATAGCTTTCAACTCTTGCAGCTGATTCTAAGAAACCTGACAAAAAGTATATGCTGTTTTAGTAATCTCTAATAGGTACCTGAAAATGGGATTTTCTCGCCAAAATGGCGCAAAACAAAAATTCCGCCAACCCTGGTGCGTCCGTGACAGCTGTTCCAATTTAAAATACATGTCGTTCACATTTTTCTTTAAAATAGAAAATAGATAAATAAGAAATATTATCATAAATCAAAACATTTGATTTCAAAATTAAAATATCGTTTCTAATTAATACACACGAAAAATAAAAGCTGACAATTTGTTTCGAAATTTGATCCATTAAATATTATTACATGAGTTCAACCACGGAGTTCAACTTACATCAAGAAAAGATCCGAAGGAAGTTGAGTTGTATGGAACAGAATTATGGTAAACTTTGACTGTCTCACTGGTGCTGATTATTTTTTTTTACACCAGGCAGCGGTCCAAAAATTCATGGTTTAATATTTTAAACGTTCACAACGAATGAATCTTTTTTTTTTGTTGTTGTTTACTTTCATGGATAGAGAATTTGAACAGCGAACCTAATTGAAACTGAAGTTATTGCAGAATGTATACATAATTGAACGTAAGTCATCTCTCAAATATTAATTTATTTTGAACGATCTTTCTAAAAATGTAACTTTTATGCAGTTTTATTAGAAAAAATAATTTTGAATAAAAATGGCTGCCTGGCATATGAAAAAGTGAAGCGGCATCCCGGAACTGTTGAGGACAGTCACATGACATACGGTTTTATTATTATAAATTCACCGGGGAATAATAAGTTTTATAATTTTTTTAAACAATTTAATATCATATTTTAATTTTTAAAATAATAATTATTAGTTGATATTTTAAACAGAAACGGCATTCCAAATTTCCATAAGCGATCGCAAAATTCAGATTATGATGAGACCAATCAGTGGTCTCTATATAATGTTTAATCAGTGTTGAATTCAGACACTTTTCTCCGGGAGGGATTTCTGTTGCCCCAGAGGGGACACTGTAGAGTTCCTGGGGGGAAATTGCATTTTTTATCTATTAAAAGCATAAAATCTCAAATCTTCCGGGGGAACATTCCAATTTTCCGGTGATACCCCCCCCCCCCCCCCGGGCTACCCCATGAATTCAACACAGTGTTTAGCAACACTGATTTCAAAGTTGTATACACAAAATAGTGACCACTCTAGCATTAATAAAGTGTATGAAAATACAGATTATGTCATCAAGGCTTTCAAAAGTTAATGAAGGAATAATATTTTGGATTTTCTACATCTAAAGCAAAAATATGTTGTATGAAAATTGCTTTTAAATTATTTTAAATTCGATACATTATTTGCAAGTGTTACGTCAAAATCTTTTTTTAAGCTATTTTCCCTCGCTCTGAAAATGTAACAACTTCAGATATTTAACGCCAGTAAATAAAAAGTTTCTGACAGCTGATAAAAAGCTTTCGCTTCCTTGCAAATGCTGACGTAATTATTATTATTTTTTTTTAACAGACCGCAGAAGTTCTTTGTTTGGAAATGTGCATGCTGATTGGCTAATATATAGTTCAACGATTTAGTAGTTAGAAGAGGTGTACGTGTTCGTAGTTTTTACAGCGAAAAATTATGTGATTACATTTTTGTGTTATTCAATATGTGTGTGTTACAGTAATGTAAAGATAGAAGAAAGTAAAAATAGTACATGACAATATTTAGCCCAAACGCCAACATTTGACCAAGATATAGCCAATATCGGCAAAATATTGTTTTGTTACTAGATTGTCAACTATCTAATGGTGAAAACCATATTGTATGTATTGTACCATATTGATGTAGGTATCACAACAGGTGGCGCTGCTATACCAACTTTTTTCATTATTTTTACGATAGCTATATCTGAAGAACTAATGCACGGATTTTGATCAAACTTCAGATTCAGTTACACGTTGACATAAGTTGTTTTTGATTAGGTTTTGGTCTAAATCTTCCAACAGGTAGCGCTGTTATGCTGCATTTTGCAGGATTTACACGATTTTAGCAATAGTCATATGTCAATAACTAATGCACGGAATTTAATAAAATTTTAGATTCAGTTAGACCGTGATATAAATTGGTGCTGATTCTTTTTAGTGTATGCGAAACTTGTGTGAGACAGAAGAAAGTTTTGGGATTGGCACATCCGACTAATTTAATTTCACAGCAGGTTAACACAGAATTTCGAGAATGAGAGGAAAACTTGTTTCGCTGTGCCCATAAACTCACTTGATTATTATTTACAAACGAAACATATCCATTAAAATAAGTAAAGAAATCAATAAATACTTTTCTAATGTTGTTCATTTTGGACATATGAATCTAAATTGATCTAAAATATACATTACTTACCTATCAACTCCAGTGGTATGGGGTTGTAAGGTGCAGTTCGCTGAATGGAATAGGTAAATTCACGCTTCAATGGCTTCAATGAGCATATGATAATAAGTACATTCTGAGGTGTTAGCTCAGATTTTCGCTGCCGTAAATCTGATCTTTTAATAAGAGCCAAATCCTTACTCCTTGTATGGTATTCGTTCAGAATAGTATTCACTAACTGTTCCGTACTGCCATCCGATTTTTTCAAACTAAATGTACATTCCAGAATGTATTCACGTTTCTCATCCGTGTCTATATATAGCCTCAAAATTTCAAAGTCTGATCCCGCTGTCGAATGCAATACCATCTTCCACGACCCATCGCAGACGATAAAGTAGGGGCTCATATAAATAAACGGACAGTCTTCGATTGAAGAAATATCAGGAATTCTCCATTGAATGTGTGTTTCTTCATAAGTTTCAGTTATGCCTACGTTTTCATACAACGCCATTCCTCATCGAATTGAAGTCCTCTTCCAAACAAAGACCTATAAATTCTGAAAATAAATAAGATTAAATGAAAAATATCACTTACAAGGAAGGTCTCCTTAAAGCGCATACTCAGAATATTTTGAAAAAAAAAGTGCTAATGAAGTACGTAATAAGAGATCAGTCAAATTTAGCTGCGGAATCCCAACAGAAAATCTGTAAAAAAATAAAATACTTTCGAGCATTTGACGCAAAAAGACGCGATTTGGCGAGCAAAACTTTTTCGTCGCCAAATGCAAGCGATTTTAATGTATTTGAACATTTCTGGTTAAATGAGTTTTTAAATGCGTAGCACTTTACAAATTTAAACTTCAACGATTAAATAGTTTATTATATTTTCTATAAAGTTATGTAATACATATACAAATTAACTACTGCTGAAATTATTTAATTTTATACAGTTTTGAAGGTTAAGTTTTAAATGTATTTTAACAGTAAATGTCCGATTAAACACTCTTTCATTATACATTTCGACTTTGAATAAGTCATTGTTTCCACGGCAACAAGACTTTTCTCTAGTTGTCTCCGGCACTAACAATATCGATGACAAATTGACAGTGCTCAGAATCACACAATTAATTTTTAGTTTAAAGCAATTTTAATCAGTTCAAATTTTGTTCTAAACCGTAGAATGCGATCGTTAATTTTCTTTTAGATGTACATATAATTATATATGACAAAACCGTAGTTATAAAAGTGAAATTATTTAAGTTAAACTTACTTTAACTAGTTCAGTATAAAGAGTAGAAAACGTTTTTCCTAAAAGAGAAATTATAGTAAATGCATGTTTTTTTTTCTTAAATTTCATTGTGTCGCCAACCCAGCGATAAATCGCCAAAACACGAAATTTTCATAATTTTTTTACGGACGTTATATCGAGGTTCCGCAGCAATTTTTTTTTTTATAAACGTATATATCCTCATGAGAAGAATATTCTGTAATTGTTTCAAAATTTTCTGAATATGCGCTTATGGAGACCTTCCTTGTTAGTGACAAATAAAAATGACATTTCAAAATATCTTCGGCTAGATAATAAAATCTATTTCCATGAAGGCTTTGAACAGTAACAATATATTTGTTTTCCTGTTCTGTTAAATGGAAATATCTTTTTTTTTTTCAGTTCCCTTAAAAATGACAGTTTTCGGTTTTATTTGTTTCCTGTTTAGTTCTAAATGAAGAACCACTTCTACCCCCCCCCCCCCATCTTTTTCTTTTTTACGAAAAATGCATATAAATTTCCATTTTAAACTCTTTAATTTTGTTTAATGAAACTCTTAAACACAACTGCAATAAATTAAAAAAAATAATAATGTCAGCAAATAAAAAATAATAAATAGGTTATGACCGCACTAGTCGTTGATCAATTAATATAGACCCTATCCAATAAAGTCTTGCATGTACGGATTTTCGCAATTCAGCTTAAAAGAACAAAGAGAAAAATTATTTGAATATTATTTTGCAGTAAACAGAGCAAACAAGAGAGCTCTAGAAACCAAAAATATTCTTAACTGATCAATTACTGGTGAGTATTCTAAAAATTATATTTCATTATAATTTTTAATATATATATATAAATAATTTCAGGATTAGCAAGTAGCGCACTACAATTAGCGAAACTACAGCAGTCGCTACTTTTTCTAGTAGTTTTTAGTGTAGCGTGCTGCATATAAAAACGTGCAGTGTAAAAAATAGTGCGATACAAAAATTCAGTAGTTTGTAAGAAACCTTCATGCTACTTTAAGAGAAATTGAGAGGGGGGGGGGGGAAATACCAATACTTCTAATCCTGTGATTAGCTTCTTTTGTAAAAATAAATGTGTTTAGCGCAACAATTTGCGAATGTCGGAGACAAATATCAGTTGGCGTGTCATAGATTTTTCCATTGACTCTTGATGATAAAACAAACCAAACTAACTCGCCAAAAAGAAATTATTTTATCGCTGGTAACACTTTGTTTACTTACTTATTATTAGAACTTACTAGCCGCCACTGGCGACCAGTTTGGTCGCCCTTAAATGTATGTTAAGCATTGTAACAAATTATTTTTATTCATAATTTATTTTTTTCCTTAATCCTTCGCCAAACCGGAAAAATCTAATAGACAAATCAAGAACTTTTGCGATCGTGGTGGCATTTCGCATATTTTTTGTTGTTATGTATTTCATCTTTCTTGACAAAAACCGCTTAACCCACTTTATAATAAATTAATCATTGTGTGTGTGTTTTTAATATAAAATAAACTATTTCATAATAAAATAAAAGTATATGCTGTTTTAGTAATCTCTAATAGGTACCTGAAAATGGGATTTTCTCGCCAAAATGGCGCAAAACAAAAATTCCGCCAACCCTGGTGCGTCCGTGACAGCTGTTCCAATTTAAAATACATGACGTTCACATTTTTCTTTAAAATAGAAAATAGATAAATAAGAAATATTATCATAAATCAAAACATTTGATTTCAAAATTAAAATATCGTTTCTAATTAATACACACGAAAAATAAAAGCTCACAATTTGTTTCGAAATTTGATCCATTAAATATTATTACATGAGTTCCACCACGGAGTTCAACTTACATCAAGAAAAGATCCGAAGGAAGTTGAGTTGTATGGAACAGAATTATGGTAAACTTTGACTGTCTCACTGGTGCTGATTATTTTTTTTTACACCAGGCAGCGGTCCAAAAATTCATGGTTTAATATTTTAAACGTTCACAACGAATGAATCTTTTTTTTTTGTTGTTGTTGTTTACTTTCATGGATAGAGAATTTGAACAGCGAACCTAATTGAAACTGAAGTTATTGCAGAATGTATACCTAATTGAAACTGAAGTTATTGCAGAATGTATACATAATTGAACGTAAGTCATCTCTCAAATATTAATTTATTTTGAACGATCTTTCTAAAAATGTAACTTTTATGCAGTTTTATTAGAAAAAATAATTTTGAATAAAAATGGCTGCCTGGCATATGAAACAGTGAAGCGGCATCCCGGAACTGTTGAGGACAGTCACATGACATACGGTTTTATTATAGAGATGTTTTAATTCCGGGTTTCTTCTTTTGGAATTGAAATTATGACAAGGAAAAATAATATTGACTTACATATCTAACTTATTTAATGGAAAATGTTAAAATGTAAAAATACCATAATATAAGCTTGGAAATTTAATATCACATTATTTTTAGCCACAACTTTCATAGGTTATTTTTTTAAGCTTGGCCTTTTTGTTTTACTTTTGAAAAGTTTTTGTAGATATTATTTATTTTTTAAAATCAAATTATACATAATTTAAATAATCTATTCACTCAAATTGAAGAAAGCTCTCGTAAAACCCTTGTAAGCAGGGGGCAAACACAATATGTATACATTTTGTTTACATATCAGTCATTTATTAGAGTTATTAATCATTTAAAAGCAATGAAAATCAACTTCTTTTCTCTAAATATGAACCTTTCTCTATTAAATGTTATTTAATTTTTATGAAGGATGAGAATTTAGTAAAAATCTGATAAAGTCGAAAGGTCTAGTTCGAAAGGTCTAGTCGAAAGGTCTATTAGTTAGTTGTTTGTTCGATGATAAAGTTTTTTGCAAACAATTTTGCAGAATTGTTTTGTTTTTGCAAATATCTACGTCTAATCCAAGAATGAAGCTCGGCAGTCGAAGATCAGTTTAAAGATCTGTAGATCAACCAATTTAACCCCTTGAGGGGCAAAGTACTCTTGTGGCTAAAATATTGAAATAATTGGTTGATACCAGGATTCACGAACGAATTTATTTTAAAATCAGTAAAAGCTTTTCCTCATGCACCTCTTAAATTCGAAATTTAATTATAAAATTCTGGTGTCATTGTGGAATTTTGGGATTAAAAGTAAGTGGTATACATAATATACCGGTGCCCTTCAAGGGGTTAACCCATAACAGGTTAGCTTAAAACACGGAGGAAGAAAAATGTAATTAATAAAAAACTTTTTAAAATTGAAAGAAATAAACTGTGCATAAAACTTCCTCTTTGTTTAGATCGGGTTATAGGGAAAAATAGGAAATATGTAATTTTACACCATTATGTTTATCCATACCTGTTTAATAGTCAACGTAATAAAGATGTACATAAATTGAATTAATTTATTAATATATATATATATATACGCAACCGCGCATGCGCGGTTGCGTATTACTGCTTGCGCGGCAGCGTATTACTGCTTATTTTACTATTTAAAACTGTTAATTTTACGGTATAATACTGGCAGCTGGGGCGCCAGTTTTATACTGTAAAATCAACAGTTATTTTTTGCAGTGTAGAGAGGTCGTAGACAGTAGACATTATTTCAGATGCAGGAATTGTCTATTTTTTTTTTTAACTGAGGACAGTTATAGTGTAGAAATTAAAGAGAAACTGTCATTTCTGAAAACTAGAGATGAGGCTGGAACAGTATGATTAGAGAGAAAGGGTGCTTCCCTGCATACACAAATATATATATTATTAACTATGTGGTATTCTGTCTACACTTTTTTACTAATTATCTCTTAGGAGATTTAATTAGAATGTTACAAGAACTTGATATGTTTTTTGATATTCAAAGATATTATAATTATATATATATATATATACAGTAAAACCTCCATAACGGACACTCCTGAATAGCGGACACCTCTATTTAACGGACATTTTTCAAATCCCCACTCCCAAAATCTAAATTTTTGTATGTTTAACCTCTGAATAGCGGACATTCCGAATAGCGGACAGTAGTTTTGGCGATCAAGGATGAAAAATGATTTTTTAACGAGAAAGAAAATGGAAAAAAATAAAAAGCCTCGTAATGTATCAAGGCAATGTGTCACAAATTTTTTGACCACAGATAACTGTAGGGGGTGGTCTCTGGAAAATCCCCAATGGCCTGGGGAATCCCCCAATATCGTATGTATTTTGTATCGATTACTGTTTGATTCTTCAGATTTCATGGACGTACAATATTCAAAGCTTCAAAAAATGTAAAACCATTTTTATAGTTTTCTGAATATATTGAGTTCTGCATATTCTGAATTTAGTGTCTTGTTTGTGATTAATGTTTCGAGAATGACCTCAAAATAAAAGCGATTAACTTTAAAGGAAGAATTTGAAATTGTAAATGTAAGTGAATCTGAAAAACAGAAATAGAGTTTACGGATATTTGCCGAATGTTTTAAAATAGGTAAAACACAAGTGGGAGAAATTTTACGAAATAAAGAATTTGTGGATTATTAACTCGAACGAGAACACCAAAAATGTGAAATTGAGGCATACTGATTCCATTGAAATTAATTCTATATTTCTGAATTGGTTTACTTCACTTCGTTCAAAAAAATCCATTGAGTGGGCCTTTGATTGAGGAAAAAGCTTTAAAAGTCGCCAAAGAACTCGGATTACATGATTTTAAGGGTTTGGGTAGAAGGCTGGAAAAGTTTCTGTCTCGGCATAACATCTCTTACAAAACAATATGTGGAAAAGCAAAATCTGTAGCTCTGAAAAAAGTGGAGGATTGGCATGAATAATAGCAATCAATTTGCGAAGATAATGAGGAGAAAAACATTTTTAATGCTGAAGAGAGCGGACTCTTTTTCAAAATTTTTTTGAATAAGACTTTGTGCTTTAAAAAGGATTGCTGTATCGGCGAAAAAATGACAAAAGAGCGAATCACTATTTTATGATGTTGCAATGTATTAGGGGAATTTTAAATCCCTCTTATAGTTCAAAAATCTCTGAAACCCATGCGTTTCTCAAAGAACATCCAATTAAAAAAAAATTGGTGTTATAGAGCGAATAAAAAACCGTTGGATAACCAGTTTTTTAGTGATTAAATGGTTAACTTCCTTTGATTATAGGATGAAAAAACAAAGAAAAGTTCTCTTGTTTTTGGACAGTGCAAGTTCTCATCCAAAACATTTTAAATTGGAAAATATGTCCCCCCCCCCCCCAAAGACAACTTCCGTATGCTAGGCCAGCCCCTTGATCAAAGCGTTATACACAATTGTAAAGTCTAGTAGAGAAAGCTTTCATTAAGTCATATTCTTTCGAAGTTTTATTCTGTGAATAAAGTTGAGAACAGCCTAAAATTAGTTGATGTTCCCGATGCTTTCAAATTCCGATTTCTTCAGCTGTAAAAGACATATAACCGGAATGCGTACGACAATGTTTCAGAAAAGCAGGCTTTATATTAAATGAAAATGAAACACTTATTTCCGATAGAAATGATCTATAACAATAAGTGAATTAATGAAATGGACCAGGAGTGAAGAAATGCCGAAATGTCCATCAAGATTGATGAGGACCTACTGAAAAAGAATCAGCTGACGTATATTCCTTCAGAATCTTCGACAAAAGCTGACTCTATTAGTGATATGAATCAGATACTGAAACCAGGGGATGTTTCCTGCAATATCGAGAATTTACAAGAAGCGGCAAAACACAGTGAGCAGTTACACATATTTTTCTCTTTTTCCAAAAAAAAGATGATTCAGAAGGATTAAAACTACTGATAGCATTAAAACGTCGCATAGAAAAACTAATAACATGTAATCGCAAGCAAAAGCAAACTTTTGTAACAGATTTTTTTCTTAAGAATGTAATAAACAGTGGAAAAATGTATGTACAATTTCATTTGAGTTTTATTGCTTAAAAAAGTAATTTTATTTTTTGATTAATCATATAATAGAAGTTCTCGGACATATAAAAGACAATTAATGAAACGTTATGCCTTTCTTAGCAATTTTGTGAATCTCTGAAGTTTTCCCAATAGCGGACACCTCCGAATAGCGGACAATTTCTGCGCTCCCGAGGTGTCCGTTATTTAGAGGTTTTACTGTATATATATATATATATATAAAGTATATATAAAGTATATATATATATATATATATATATATATATATATATATATATATATATATATATATATATATATATATATATATATATATATATAAAGTTCCAAAAACTTTTAAAAAAATCGCATTTTTGTGTTATAGCGGCTCCCGAACTATGATTATGCCAAGGTTGCAGTTATGATTTCACCAAGATCGTCGCAAAGCTTATATATGCATCCTATATACGCATATATACAGGGTGTTTCACAAAGGACCCTTAACTTTAAAAATCAATAACCCGGAAACGGTGATAGATAGAAACATGAAACCAGTGGTATGTTTATTAAACAAATCGTAAGAATCTTATACATAAATCTCAAAATTTAGTTTAAAATAGCACCGATAGATGGCGATGAGAGAGTTAAGAATCCTTCTAAAGAGAGTTCAGAAGCATAGAAAGACTAGCCGTCAAAAATTTCGCCATTGAAATCTGACCGCTATTAGCGCATAGTGAAAATAATGCCGAAAGTGATGTATACCGTGGAGGAACGTGTGTTTATTGTGTTGGAGAACCACCGATTAAATCAGAGTCCTACTGCCACAAGGAGAAGTTTTCAAACGCGAATCTTCAAAACGCCTATTTATCGCAACGCCATCTATCGGCGCTATTTTTAACTAAATTTTGAGATTTATGTATAAGATTCTTACGATTTTTTTTAATAAACATACCACTGGTTTCATGTTTATATCTACCTCCGTTTCCGGGTTATTGATTTTTAAAGTTAGGGGTCCTTTGTGAAACACCCTGTATATATTCCAAATACTCCTATATGTGCCATATACGCCATTATACACATATTATTTACGTCTTATATGTCGTATATACATCATATACACATGTCATATATATACATCATATATGCTTCATATAGGACTATAACTTGGCCACATATACATCAAAAAATTTTACATATATATCATATATATTATAATGTCATACATGCTTTATAATTTGGCGATAAATCTTGGTCGCTTGACGATTTATTCTTTGGGGTTGCTATAACGCGAAAGTATCAAATTTACAGTATATTAATGAAAACAGAAACAAAACTATTTCATCTTTGGGGGCCGCTATAACACGAAAGTACTAAATTTGTACTTTATTTTGCATATCTGATAGTTTGCATCTATCCTTTTTGTAACTTTTACATTTTTGAAACGATTTTATGCATTTCTATTGCTTATTCAAAGAAACATTCTTCTAAAGTTACAGAATTTCATTAAAAACAGTTAAAAACGCATGAAAAAAATAAAATTCAAGAGGTCCATTCTCGACTGAGAACAACAACCATTTTCCCAATGGTTAAAAAATTGTTGATTTTACGGTTTAATACTGGCATCCCAGCTGCCAGTATTATACCGTGAAATTAACAGTAATAAAAAGTAAAATAAGCAGTAATACGTTGCCGCGCTACAACAAAATCAACATTTTTTTTTTTCAGTGTACTCAGATGCATCTTTTTCCAGAACTTAGTACATTATTTGAGTTATGGCGTATTAACAACTAAACAAACAAAAAGCAAGAACGAAAAATCATGCGTCAAGCATAGATTATGCCACACTTTCCAACACGTCCAGAATACTTTAACAAAACTTTACCAATTAATAAGGTTAAAGTTGTTGTCTATAACAATTTGGGAAACGCACAGGTTTAAATATCCAATTTCAGCCATTACTACCAATAGTCGGGAAAATATTCTTTTTTTTTGTGCATCTTTGTATATGATTTATAGATTTGTATGTGTATATTACATAGTATGTTTAGTTCAGTTATGAAACGAATATCACAGTTATAAATTCCTATTCAGCAATTTCAGTCAATAAACCGAAATAATTTCTATATCTTTTGTACTGTCCTGTATATGATCTATAGCATTTATACACACCAAGTAATATGTAAACAAGTGGGTAAGTGTGATCGAAGATCGCACAAAGGGTTTTGTTTCATATTCCTTTCAAAACACTTTATATATTTTTTAATAAATCCAAAAAAATTTCATTTAGTAACAAAAAAAAAGTCACGTTTTTGATAAAGTAAAAATTTACCGGTCTATTTTTTCCCTTTTGTCGAATATCTGAACCGGTCCATTAGCGGGCGAAGCCCGCTATTATACTCTGTCATAATAATATCTGTCATGTGGACTAAATGCGATATTAAAAAAAAAAAAATAGTTTATATAAAATAGATATTTAAACCTATTGTGTAATCCTCTGTAATCCAGCTCCTACTGCCAAATTGCGTATTTTAGAAAGTGAGACTTTTTGTGACAGTTCTTTAAAAGTATCTATATTGATTTTAAACTACATTGTTGCTAGCAAACGCCCATGTTTGGAGCTAACCTTGCCCACAGATTACGGTTATTTTATATTTTACTAGCTGTTACCCGTGACGTCGTTCACGTAACATTAAAACAAAAATAAATGCATTAATTAAGGAAAACGTTTCACCCCCGATAATTAAAAACATATGTAACTTTCTTTATAATAAACTCCGTTTTTCGAATATCTGAACAGGCGCGATAGCGGGCGAAGCCCGCTATTATACTCTGTCATAAAAATCCGATATTTAAAAAAATTAATTTCAAAATTAAACATGTTGTACACCTTCAAAATGTTAAAGTATGCGAATATTTTCATAATCGGGTTTTTATCATGATTCAATACGTTCCTCAAACTCATATATTTACTATTCTCTATTACTGATATTGATACTCCCTTTCTATTATTCACAAACATTTGAAAAATCCGTTACACATCCGATGTGACGTCAGATATTCTTTTTAATTCTCAAATGACGTGATATTAATCTGCTTTGTGTACATACACATACTCATACTTCTTGTGTTATTTAGAAATTTTGGAAATTTTAGAAAAATTGGAAATTTTTGTAAAAAATGAGAAATTAAAATTTTCATATCTTTCAAATTAATGCGTAAAATTTCCCAATAATTTATACAATTAATTTAGAAATTCTGATAAATATATTGGGAAATTTTCAAAAAGCGATCAAATTAAATTAAGATATCCATTTCGTAAATTTAATATCCATAATTTAGCATTTACAATTATCCCAATGCGTGATTTTCTTTTCTCGAAATGTTAAAATTAAAAAATCGTCTGACTTCCCATTGAAAAGCATTATGACTTAAAATAAAATGTTCCATATTTTTCGAACGAAGGAACCAAATTTAACCAAAAACTATACAGCTCATTCCGGGTACCTCGCCAACATACCCACCAAAAATCAACCTAATCGGACCCTTTTTGCGACAGTTATCGCGGAACAGACAGACAGACAGACAGACGGACAAACAAACAAACAGACAGAAACCAAAAACTTTTCGGGTCTCAACAGTAAGCCTTCACTGACGTTTCGGCAATTAATAGTAGGATATGGCGTGTGTGTGCCCTGGCATATACTGCTTATTTTGCTGTTTATTACTGTTAATTTTACGGTATAATACTGGCAGCTGGGATGCTAGTATTATACTGTAAAATCAAAAAAAAAAAAAATTCTTTTGCAGTGTATTTAGTTTAATTCAGTTGCACATGAATGGTGGAAAGACATAAAGGTTTAAGATGAGAAATTTTAAAATTCCTCAATTCGAAAACTCATTACATCATTTAAGTTATAACGTTTTAATTTTTATAAGGGAAAAACAGGATAAATTTATTGGAGAACCCTTTATTTATTATGGTCTTAATTCTACTTTTTAAAATGTTAATTAAATTGTTTTGATAAAATAGTGTTCTAATATCGTGATTTAAGTTGACAGCTCAGGGACACATAAAATATTTATACATGGGTTTATGTATTATGGTCAGGAAGTTCATTTTTGGCAGAAGGTAGATAAGATACGTTATCAAAATTAAATGTGAGTGCCATAAGTACGTTAAATATGTAGTTGTACATGGATGATAAAACTGCATACAGAGCTAAGATGAGAAATTATTAGACGTCTAATCTCGCCATATCAGTACATTATTTGAGTTACAGCGTATAAAGTTTAAATAAGTAAAGTTGAGGGGGGGGGGGGGAGATACGAGTTTATTGGAGAATACTCAAATGTCTCATTTCACTATTTGAGTAATGAGTTATTCACTTTAAATGAGTATCATTTTGAGTTTTAAGAGTGTGAGGGGCTGGTGCGTATTTTATCTAATTTAGGTTTTCTCAGGAATACTATTGGTCAGAACTGAACGTTTAATGCATTGAAATGTCAGACACTAAATTGGCAATCCATACAACGGGGCCCCTTTAGTTCGTTTGGAAAGATTTTCGTTTAATAAATATAAAATCATAGAAATTCGAGGTTCGTTTGAAAGAAAACAGACCAGAGTGTAGTTCAGGGTCGGCGAACCTTTTCACATCCGCGTGCCACTTTTTGTCAAAAAAATTTTCAAGGGACCATGGCGTGCCAACGACGACCCCCTCCCCCCCCCCCCGCAACTCAAACGTAAACAACTTGTCACAAGAAAAGATTAATTAATGATAGTAATAATTATAGAAAGAAGATAATACATAAGAAATAATTATATTAATCTTAAAAAAGGTATTAAAATCTAAAATCGAGACAATTTGCCAAATGACTGTAATAATTATGGTAATACGTGACGTTGCCCTTGGGATCTGTTGATTTTGACATTTTAAGCAGAGTGGTGGTTTTATAATTGAGGTAATTTTATTTTAATTCTAATTTCGTAAGATTTGCAGAAAAATCTCCTTTTTTCAGAAGAAAATTTAAAACTTCGTAAAGTACGTAATGCAGCCACAGCATCTTGGAATTAATGTGTTAGTTTCTCACTAGATTAGTTTTAACACAATTATTTCAAATTGGTAAATAAATCATACGAGTAGTAATTTTTACTAAGTAGTAAGTAAATTACTACTCGTATGATTGATTTACCAATTTGAAATAATTGTGTTAAAACTAATCTAGTGTAATCACGTATCCAGCGTTTACTGGAGTTCCTTTACCTGCGATCTTTTCTGTTGAGCTGATTAAAATATCAGACCAGATTCTCTGATCAATAAGCTTAACTGGATGAATTATGCCCTCCAGATTCGACCGGGATAGCTCAGTGGTAGAGCGTGGCGGCTTCAGCCAAGCGATCCCAGTTTCGAATCCTGGCCCGGACATTTTTCGTCCAGTTGGTAAATTACTACTCGTGTGTTAGTTTCTGTTCACCGAGTTCGTTATCACTCTCATTGTCACAAATGTTTGTTTCTTCTATCAGTTTGCAGCTATCGCTTGTCGAAACAAGGTAAATCTAACAAAGCGTCAAACTTTCGTTTATTTAAAGCCTGTGACGATATGAGGTTAACTATTTTTGTGATTACTGCTAAATATCACCAAGAGATTCAAAACCAGCCTATGCACCCAGGACTTGTTGATGTATGATACAGTGAAATCCAAGAATAATATGGCCAATGTGAGTTTGAAATAAACTGAAAAAAAACATTTATTTTATCCATTATACTGGAGCCCCCAGCAGTTGTAACAGAAACTGTTTTAGACACATTTATTTCTTTTTCAGTAAGTGAATTTATAACTGCTGTACAAATATTTGCACCTTTTAGTTGCAGTTGATAATGATAATACCGAGAATAATTACTCCTTAATACCATTTTCAACAAAACACCGTACAAGAACATCTAAACGAGCAGATTTAGTTACATCTTAACTTTCGTCAAGACACAATAATGTGAAAGGAGAAGAGGATATCAGACTTTGGTTGCTCTCTTACATTTTCTGCCATTTTTAAGATTCTATCTTTGACTGTATGTCTTGATAAAGAAGCATCTTTAATTAGTTGAATTATTTTATTTTTATTTTCAAAATCGTCAAAAAGTGATGGAGCGCATGTTAACCAGGATTCCTTCAAAAACTTTCCATCGCAGAAAAATGTACCATTCCGAACAATGACATTCGCAGCCGAGAAACTTGCGACACTAGTTTGAAAATCTTTGCTGATATATGTAATCATAGATATCAACAGTTTATTTTCTCTTTAATTGCACTGGAAATGAATTCCTTTTCTTCTGCATAACTTTTTGGGGAAATAGGTTTGTGATTTGTTTCATAATGCAGTTTTACTGCAGACCACTGTCCCGGACAGAATCTTAACATCTTTATTAATCATCTCATATTTCTCAGTCCCCCACGTTTGAAATTCTTTACTATCTGGCACTTTCTATTTTTTAGCCAAATTGGTTATGTTGAATAAATGTTATTTTAACGATGCAATCTAATCAGTCTTAGATAACCATTGTTGATTATAATGAAGTTAATTTAACAATAAAAAAGATCATGCATAATAGAATTGATGAAAGCATCACTAAAATAAAATAAAATCAGAATAATAATAAACTGACTAGCCAGTGAGATTATTCTGATTTATATATAACAGAATTGAGTCGGCAGCCAGTCATCTGATAGATTAATTACCCCTCTCCCCGCTCCATGAAGTCGATACATAGAAGGAGACAAAAATATTTCTCGTTTTTCAGTATTGAACAAATTAGTATTCTCATTTTTTTATATTATCTTAATTTAGGCATTTTTAATGAATTAAATAATTAAAAATTAGAGTAATATAATGATTAGTTAAAAATAATGATTAGAGTAAGTTATCCCTAAGCGCCGAAAAAATCTAATAGCTTTTGTTTGGTATTTATTTATTGGAAATATCTTTAAACTGTATAAAAATCCCATTTTTTCATGTTTTTACACTATCGGCAGACAGCGTACTTTTGAAATTATAGTTTTCATTTCATTTTACAACTGTTTTAACAACCAATGTCTTATTTTTTTCTTAACATCTGAAAAAAGGACATATTTTAATAGTTTTATTAAAATTTTTGTCATTTTAACTGATTAAAAATTAATTAACAAATTACAGCAACAGTTGAATAAAGCCTCATATGCAAATCAACATGCATTAAATGATGTAGAAATTTCAGAAACCAAACAAGCAAGAAATAATTTGTTTGCTATATTTCTCTCTCTTTCAGTGCGAATAATCGGCGTCTGCAGTACAAAACCGAGGAAGAAGGTGAGGAGGGGAGGGGGGGGGGGGTCAGATGTTCTGAGCGGGTAATTCAATTATATAACAAGTATACAAGTACTTATTATAACAAACAAAAGCTATTTTCAGTCAAGCTCGTGTATTAATGAAAGAAAAATAATGAGGTTCAGAATTTTTAGGAGTTTGACTGAATTTTGATTTAGAATTTAAATGAACGGCGTGCCAAAAGTATCCTGTCGCGTGCCAGCTGCGGCACGCGTGCCATAGGTTCGCCGACCCTGGTGTAGTTTATCAGAGTGTAGTTATCATATCACAGAGTGAGTATAAACAGATCGCTGTAAATTAACTTTCTTCTCTAAGAGCCTGATTTAAGCTAACAAACAGGTGACGTGACGTCACATACCAGATCTGTCTCGTCTCGTCTCAATGTGCGCCAATTTGTTGTTTGTGTATTTTAGATTATTTTCACCTAAACATATTATGATATAAAGGTGCTTAAAAATGTAATTTTTTAAAGGATTATTCGTTCGATAAAGTATAATCGTAAGTCAGTAAGTACCATTTTTTATCTCATTATTTAAAATGCAAAATATATATCTATATCGTTCACACGTGGGCTTATATTTAGCGTGAATTGTATACTTTTATTTTGACCTAGAGTGTATAGTAAATACAATTTAGAGTCATCTGATGGATAAAAGGGTAATACGAAATCCTTTTTTTAGGGTTTCGTTTATCTCACGGAGCCCTATTAGTCTGGCTTCGTTGTCTGTCCGTCTCAGAGCCGGTTCTCAGAAACTATATAACTTACAGACATGAAATTTTGTGTACATACAGCTGAATACCAACTATGAAGCTCAAAATATTAAAATTTGAAAAAATTGTATTATTTTAATAAATAGAAATAAAAAACCAAAATTCTAACAGCCTTTTCCTATTAAATTTGAACATTTTTCGTTATAGAGTTGCCAACAATTAAAAATCCACAATAAAATTCTTTCTACAATAATTAATTTTCTATTGAAAGATTTCCACGTGAAAAATGAAAATGAAATAAAAAGTTTCACCAATTGATAAAAAGATTAATATGACGTCATATTGGTAATAAAACGGAAATTTTCAAACATTTCTCAATAATACAAATAGTATGAGCATAGGTAAGTACAGAAAGCAGGTTAATATGAAGTCATTAGAGAATTAAAAAGAAAATTAATCTGACGTCCTATTGGAAGTTTAACGCTGCTCGTCAGTAAACTTCCCGATTCCCCTCGCTAATGTTATTCCTATAGGCGTAGGATGCATTCGTATTTTTAAAATATCTCCTCGGGAAATTAATATTTTTAACTTATTTTTCCTGTGTACTGTTCTTAAAGAATGTCTGTTTTTTTCTTAGTTATCAAAATATTTCTAAACTATGTGCTTAATTTAGCACATAGTTCAAAATTAAACATGTTGTATAGAGACCTTCAAAAGGTTAAAATATGCCAATATTTCCATAATTGGGGTTTTATCATGATTCAATACGTTCCTCAAACTCATACGTCAACAACATATAACACAATAACATATGTGACATAACACATAAAAATAATGTGTTAAAATCTTAGTGAAACTGAATAAGATTTTAACATTTCATATAAAATTAAGTAAATATTTTAGAAAAAAAAATTGACAATTAAGAAAAAAAGAGAGTTTCTTTAAGAACAGTACAAAGAAAACAGAAGTTAAAAAGATTAATTTACCGAGGAGATATTTTAAAAATACGAATGCATCCTACGCCCATAGGAATAACATTAGCGTGGGGAATCGGGAAGTTTACTGACGGGCAGCCTTAATAGACTTTTTCAAATATTTGAGAATAATACAAAGAGAGTATCAGTATGAGTAATAGAGAAAGAAAGTAGATATGACGCGTCAGCAAGTGATTATAACGTCATATGAGTTTGAGGAACGTATTGAATCATGATAAAACCACAATTATGGAAATATTGGCATATTTTAACCTTTTGAAGGTCTCTATACAACATGTTTAATTTTGAAATTGATTTTTTTTTAAATATCGCATTTAGTCCACATGACAGATATGATTATGACAGAGTATAATAGCGGGCTTGGCCCGCTATCGGACCGGTTCATATATTCGAAAAAACGAGAAAAATAGACCGATTAATTTTTACTTTATAAAAACATGACTTAATGAAATTTGTTTGGATTTATTAAAGAAAGGATAAAATGTTTGAAAGGAATATTAAACGAAACCCTTTGTGCGTTCTTCGATCACACTTACCCACTTGTTTTAAATTTTTTGTCATGTTTTGCGCCTAGAATTACTGTTTTTAATACTGTTTACATAAATCGAAAACATTTAAAACATTTATTTATAATATTGAGTTCTTAGGAACCTTTTTACGCTATGGCCCCGAGTGGGGGCCCCAACGTAAACTCTTTTGAGTAGATTTACGTTGAAAAATATAAAATCATACAAAGTGGAGGATGTATGCTGCCAAAGACAGTAGGGCACCCAACATTCGGTTCGCTTGGAAAGATTTTCATCTAAAAATATAAAATCATTGAACACTGGTTTTAGATATGTTGGGAATATAACAGAAAAATAATCTCTGTTAATTGATTTCAGTGACAGATCATTTACTTTCATTTAAAATTCATCACGATAAAGAGAGGTTAACCCAATTTCAAGAAGGAAGTGTAACAACGATGAAACATATAGTGTTTTCCCGAACACGTGAATGAGAAGAAGGAAGTAGGAAGTAATAATACGTATGAATGACGTGAGTTTGACTTTACGTCATCTCTGACCAATTGCAGGCCTGGAAAGTGACATCACAGAAAGAGACTGAAAAACTTTTTTTCTTTCTCCATATAGAACAAAAAGACTTGCTATTCTCTCGCGTTGGAAACGAAACATGTATAATTCGTTCTCCCTTAAAATTCTATTAAAGATAATGTTTAAATTAAAGATATGTAACAATTAAATTTAACTAATGTTAATTAAATACTTTAAACTAAGTAATGTATAATGTATTAATTAATAATAATATTTTCTACATTTCACAAACGCATAGTGATCCAATATGAATAAAAAGCATAGTGTGCACCACATTATATTGGATACATCATATTGCATTAAACTACTGATGGATACTCCGTACATAAAATTGATTAAATAACTCGGATACGCTGGTGACCTGGCATGCTGGATTAAGAGGTATTGCTCTGAATGCTGAAAAAAGAAGGTAAGCAAATTATCTTACCTAAGTTTCGTAAAAGATAGAAATGTATATTTATATACCCTAATTGCTTTAGAGCGCGCCAATACTACTGCCTACATTTAATACTAACAAGATATATTTAACCCTTTCAGGGGCAAGCAATTATCGAATTCACACCGGTATTTACGGAAGAATTTAGTTCAAAATAAGGAAAAGCAATTTTTCAACTTTTCCCGTCATAGTTAAAAAAGTAAAATTTAATTAAATGCTTCTGGTTCGAATCGGATTAAAATTAGGTGGAATATAATATATCCCACCGCCCCTCAAAGGGTTAAGGTTATTATCAAGGCTCGGATAAACGGGTCATCTAGTAACTAGTAGCAAATAAAAAGTCTTTTACTATTTTTATTTCTTACGGGGCCGACACTAGGGGGGGGGGTGCGTAGGGGGCATGTGCCTCGGGCGCCAGAACGGAAGGCGAAGGGGGCGCCTGCTGATGATTACGGTTTGTCGTTTAACACAAAAAATATATATAGAATTTAGAGAAAAATGTTTTTTAGTTGGAAAATCCAAAAGAAAAACTGAGCCGAGTGCATTAAAATTGGCAAATAGATAAAAATATTCCTGAGGTCGGGTGAATGCCTGGGACACTGAAAACTAAGGGGTAGAAAATACGCAATTTAAAAACCTTTTTTTTTTTTTTACATCCAGATTCGGCCTTAGAGGGGAGAGGGCAAGTTGAGGCGACTGCCCGGGATGCTCAATTGTTACTACAACTACAGTAAAATATGTGAAAATGAAATCTTTCTATAACGGAATCTTGTCTTAAATGAAATAATTACATGGTTCCAACAGAATGAATATCAACAGTTATACATGCTAAGACGGATATCTACAGGGGTGGAGAATTTTCAACAAATCTCACCATCCAAGGATTTATATTACCAGCCAGCAAGAAGTACATACAGTTGAAAATTTTTACGACAGAATTTACACAACTGCAAAAATAATTCATTACTACTAACAATACGTTTTCTTTCTTTCTTTCTTTTTTTCTATTAAAATTCAGAAATATATACAACAGAGGAAATTTTAGTGTAGGTTAAAACTTAGTATCATATTTACATTGTGTAGTAATTGGAGGATGCAAAATATAGCTGAAAAGTAATAAACATATCTTCTATAACCAAAATAGTTTTAAAAGACTTGAGAAAGAGCTTAAAAAAGAGCTTTAAAAATTCACTGGCCTTGTCAGAAAATCCACTCGCCAGTGGCGAGTAAAATTATGCAATTCCCTAACCCTGGAAACAGTGTTGAATCCAGGGGTGGCCCGGGAGGGGCTGTCCCCCCCGGAGCATTGAAATGTCCCCTCCGGAAGATTTGAAATTTTATGCTTTCAATGGTCGAAAAGTGTAATTTCCCCCCCGGAACTCTATAATGTCCCCCCCGGAGTCACATAAATCCCTCCCGGGGAAAAGTGTCTGAATTCAACACTGCCTGGAAATCTATATAAGTGGAATTTTTTCATGTTCCTTCCGATACCGGTTTCGCAAGGTTTTTAGGTGCGTTCGTAATTATATAAATACGTAGCACTTATTGTCGTCGTCTGGTCCGTCCGTCCGTCTATCTGTCTGTCCGTCCGTCCGCATATATCAACGCAAAAACTACCCAACCGAATGGTTTGAAATTTAAGATATAGTATCTTTGCAGTATTTTGTCAAGACATTTCAAATTTTATGAAAATCGAATTAAAACTTAAGGAGATATTAATAAAAATGTTTATTAAGAAATTTTAATTTTAAAAAAAATCGCTGCTTTCTTGTTATAGGAGCTTCCGAGGTTGAATCGTCAAGCGACCGAGATACTTATTTTATGACAGAAATTAATCTGCAGACGATAGGATACATTTCACAGAATTAAAAATCATCAAGATCTGAAGATTTATATAACTAGCTATAGTACGAACGCACCTCATTTGTCACGTTTGACGTACAATTTCCAACTTCTTTAAATAAATATTTGACAAAGCTGATTACATACAGTTCAATACTACTGCGTATTTTATGATTACATAGTTTTAATTTTAAAATAAGACGGCTTTTCGAAACTTAGTAAAATTGTCTTTGTAAATTTAAATTGCGGAGGAAGGGGAGGGGGGGTGGCGCCAAAATCCACGTGGTGTCCCCCCATGAAAAAAAAGCTAGTTTCGACACCACTTGCATTGAAAAGTAGACTAAGCGATTGGAGGCAATTGCATATCATTTGAAGGACGATAGTTTGAAAAACCAAAAAATAATTTTTACTGTACTTATACACATATTTTTTCCTCGGTTCTGATTTTATTCTCATTCAGTTTCTCTTTCTAGAGAAAGCCTTTTTAATTACAACTGTTTGCTTTAAGAAAAAAAAAAAATCTAAGCCCATTGAATTTTAGTATATTAATTTTACAAAATTTTGTTTGCATTTCTATATTTTATTTTATTTATTTTGCATTGGATAGCTGAGGTCGATCTCTATGCCTTTTCTACTTTTTAGGTAGATTTCGTAAGAAATACTACCTATAACATTCTTCCCTAAGTTGGAATTTTTGTAAAACTTTTGCAGATCTACGACGATTATGACTCCCAGAACCCAAAACCACCCCTAGTTCAAAACTTTATCTATCTATCCAAGTCACTTTTTTATAGACACGATAACTCCCATAATTATGCACAAATCTCTTCCAAACTGATACATAAAATCAAGGGGCATAAAATCTCGGTCAAGTTCGTTAATGGGCAAAATCGTACCAAGGGGATGAATGGGGGATAGGGGGTTTTGTGAAAACAGAAAAAAAACCCTTAATTTCTTAATTATGATACGTATCGAATCCGAGTTATAATTACTTCTAGGGAAAGGGCCAAAAATTTATGTATGACAGATTTTTGATATCATTAAAAATGGCCCCAAGATGGGAAAGAAGGTGGGTTTAGAAGAAAAAAATTCATAAATTCGTCAATTCAGAAGATATCAAATCCGCTTAAATTTATTATAAATCCTCTTAATATTATCTAAAACTTTTATATTGACGAGTTTTTTATAGGACCAGCCCTTATAGCAAAAAAAAAAAAAAAAAAAAAAAAATCCTTGCCGGCTCTGCTTGCAAATAAAAGTTAGGATTCGAGGTGGGCATTACCAAAGGACGCATCATGGCAGAAAGGTCATTTCTTACGCAATTCCCAACAAACAGGCGTCCCACGGTCTGCGTCTTCGAAATCTACCTGTGCCTGTAGGCCGAGCCGTCAGGGATTTTTTTTTATTTTGTTTGCAGGTTTTTTTTTTTTTTTTTTCATGAGGATACTTTCACTTTCGAAACCGGCTTCGAAAGTAAAAAAGTTTCCTAATAGAAAAACGTGTTAACAAAATGGAAAAAGTAAAAAGGGGCCTGCACAGAGATCGATCTCAGCTATCCAATGGGAAAAAAAAAAAAAAAAAAAAAAAAAAAAAATCATTTAAAAATATTGAAAGCAAACGAAATATTGTAAAAACTTTCTCCCATAGGTTTAACATTAGCGAGCGGGTGTTTTCGTGTGAGTGAAGTAGCCTATTAAGGGAAAGATTTGTCTTCTTTACATTGTAAATATAAAAATTTATTTTTTAAATAAAATTTAGAAGTAAAAAAAAAAAAAAAAAAAATGCTGCATAGAAAAATGTTTAGCTGCCATTTATCAAGAGGTTATTAAAATTTACTATTTATGTTACTATTTAATCTAGCCATTTTAGTAAAAGAAGTTTATTAACCCCTTCGCGTCAAACGTCTTTTACAGAATTTTTAATCTTTTGCCACCGGTTTTTTAAAACAGAAATTTTCGTCTAATTAATTCGCAAAAAATGCTGACATTTAATGAGGCAAAGCATGCAGTAAAAAGTAACTGGTGGGAATAATCGAGGATTCTGAGCATCTTATGCGTCACGTATACGTGTCGCTCGTCCCCAACGGGTTAAAATGCTCATTTTAATTTTAAGGCACCGTTATGTAATGTGTAATAATATAAAAATAATTTCCAGAAATATATATTAATGATTTGTTTATTATTTACGTATATATATATATATATATATATATACTAATTAAAATTTTAATAAAGATACAATGCTCTAATTAACATATAATCGATTTAATGAAGGATGGAACTTCATTTAAGTTGTGATTTTAAGACATAAAATATTTTTAATAAATGCAAAATTTTACTTTATATATTATTTTCGTAAAAAATATATATTCGTATTCGTACAGAAAATCTTGTCCCTTGGCAATGCTCTTCAGAGAAAGGTTCGAACGAAGGAGAACCTTTGAAGTTCAAAATTTTTAACGTAGCCTACGATGATGCACGTCGCTGTAGTACAGCGCCGCGCATCATCGTAGGCTACGATTTTTAAGCTAACAGTTTCACAAACTGCTTACAGATGGCAGCACATAACAGAAAAATTTGGAAGGAACAGTATCTAACGGGTGGTGTGAAGTTAAATAACAAATTATCAAGTTCCTTTTTTAAAAGATTTTTCTTGAAATTTGCAAGCTGTGTTTAAAAAAAGCCTATCAAAAGTAAGTAATCAATACCGCATATATTTACTTTTTATATTCCCTTATGCATTAACCAATGTGTTTCACTTCTTTGTTTCGTATGCAAATATCGTGCGATAAAGGAATTTCACGGGCGTGGCAAAACTACATTGAATCCCTTTTACCCCAACCTCCGCCCACCTCGCCGTTATGTGTAAACAAAACTAGTAGAAAATGAATAACCACCAAAATAACCAGCAATATATTTCTTTAATCTTTATAATTTCGCGAATGATTGAATGAACTACGTAAAAAGATTTCTGTTTGCGCACCGTATCTCTAATGTACTTGTACTTGATCCTGATGCAATACAGGGGTAGTGAATCCGCATTTGACATTATATTTATATAAATAAAATTGCTGGTCCTTAGCTGTTTGGCCGTTTTTAAATGAATTCTCAAGTCTTTGTTGAAGAATGTTTGCGTGGCATTGAATAGCCTTTCTGTATCTTTAGTTTCGCTCAATAGATGGCGCAAGTATATTAATAAATAAACCCTTTCTCAATTCTCAAGATTGCGTAATTTCTTAGAAAAATAGCCATCATTAGTGTAGGCTAAACAAAGATGAATATTCTCTATCTTCTTTGGGATAGGCAAACGGAAAGCAAAAAAGAAACATTATTTTATAATAAATACGTCTATACGTATACATATTTTCAGGAACAGCTTTGGCATTCGCTCGCGGTCCGCTATCTTGTTTTTTTAAATCAAAACATATTTGTTTTGTTTCTCATTTACAACATAATTTTCATCAATATTTACTTATTATAAACACGTTATTTAATTTTACTGACTAATTTATTTATATTTAATAATAAAAGTTAAAATGTTTTGATTTAAAAAACAAGACGGCTGACCGCGGGCGATAAATCAAAACACATTTGTCTTGTTTCTCATTACCAAAATAATTTTCATCCATATTTACTCATTATAAACACATTATTTAATTTTATTGACTAATTTATTTATATTTAATAATAAAAGTTAAAATGTTTTGATTTAAAAAACAAGAATACCAAAGGTTACCCTATTTTCATATCACGTCCCTTTAGGAATTGTTCTGTGTTGTAGAGTCCTGTGCGGGTCGGGTTGGTGCTCTATATTTCGCTGCGGTTCGGGTCGGGTTGACTTCTACTTTTTTTGCTGCGGGTTGGATTAACATTCATTTTTTCGGTTTCGGGTTGGGTTTTTACTCTTGCGGGTTGGGTTCGGGTTGAACCGATTTTTTAAAAGATGGCCAAAATATTTTTTCACGTTAAAAGTCTATATAAACCGCAGATCAAAGTTTCACAAAAGCAAAATGAGTGCCTGTCTGTTTTGTCTAGTTTTAGATATCGTTTCAGGAAGTTGATATAAACATACTTTTTCTACTACCGCCGGTACCATAACGATTATAGCGAATGCTTCTGCACTGCTGACGCATTTCTGCTGAATAGTTACAATTCTAATTCTTGAAACTTCTAATTTTGTTATGACAAAAAACCACTGTGTGATCTACAGGAAGACAGGAAGGATCATTTTGTGTTTTGTTGCGTATTGTATTTCGTTATAAGTGGAAGTTTTGAAACCGCAACTAATTTTAAAGTATATTTAAAGATTAGATTTTTAGTCTTATACCGTTTAGAGTCCTGCATCGGGTCGGGTTGGCTCTAGATTTTTTTTTTTTTGTTGCGGGTCGGATTCAGATCGGGTTGACTTCCACTTTTTTACCGCGGATCAGGTTGAATTTCATTGTTTGGAGTTCGGGTCGATTTCGGGTTGGATTTTGACTCTAGCGGGTAGGGGTCGGGTTGACCCGAATTTCAAAAGAATGTCCAAAATATTTTTTCAGGTTAAAAATCTATATACAGTAAGACTTCAATTCTGGTTTTTCTCCCGAAAGGCGGACACTTTTTCAATTTCTAAAATTTATATATTTGAACGCTTATATCTCTGAATAGCGGGCACTAGAGATGAGACGGGCTGGGCCCGACACGGGCTCGGGCTCGATTTTTATATCAGTCTTCGGGCCTGGGCGGGCTCAGGCTCATTCTTTCTGAAACTAACAATTTTATTTATTCTCATATAGAAAAAATAAAAATAACTTTTTTCCTCTAAAAAATTACGTATTCCATTTTAAGGCATTTTATTGCTATTTTGATCAGAATGAATAAAAGGGGAAGCAGAAATCTTTTTTTTTTTTCCAGTTTTAGAATGCTACTTTAAAAGTATATTTGCAATATTTGCAAATTTATGTGCGGCATATGTGCGTCGACTGGATGATATGGTGCCAATGGAAAAAAGGCGCGAATAATTTCGATTTTCGTTTGTAAAAGTAAGATATTTTTTTCAATTGGAACGTTTATTTATTTATTTATTTTTAGATATCTAAAGTGAAGTGAATACTTTTTTTTGTTTATAGTTAATCAGCACTAGCTTAAGATTTTGAAATTTGTAGTCTTTTATTGTGTGCGAGTTATAATGGCTCTTCATATGAAAATAACGCTAGTGATTCTATTTTTCATCATGAACTCTGCTCATGTTAAAGCTCTGCTCTAAACATTTACAAAGTCCCTCACATTCGTAAGTCATAATAATTGTCATATATTGTTATTCCGATAAGAAATCAATCGAAAAGTGTTTCCCCTTTGCCTATAAAAGCATAGGATCTTTCACATAACGGTGCCAAATTCTAAATTTAAGCTGATTTTCAGGGACACGAAATATTGTTTTAATTAAGCAATCAATTATAATTTATGAAATACATCTATTATAGGAAATAGAAAATCGGCATAGTAATGGTAATTTCTGCAAATTTCATTAATTTATTCATAAAACGCACTTCATTAATGTGTCCATCAGGTTTGCTAATTGGGTGAGAAAATTATGAGAATCTTTTAAGGAAGTATATTTTTATTTCATACCAAACTTCTCTTTTGAAACGATTGAATGTAAATTCCCATAAAATTTAATTATGTGCTGTAGATTAACAGTTATTTTCATGTAAGAAGATTTTTAAATATGAGATATTACTGTTAAAACTTTTTTTTAATATTATGCAATTTTTTTCGATATCGGGCTCGGGCGGGCCCGACGCGAGAGAGCCCGAACTCATCTCTAGCGGGCACCTCTCAATCTACACACACGTAACATGTGTACGTGTACATAAACTATCAATAATATGATATCTCTGTTTTTGTGTGTATCAAAACGAAATGTTGATAACTTTTTAATATTTTGAAAGAAGAAAAAATATGGTTCTTAAAGAAAGAATAATCAGTGATCCTTAAAGAAAGAATAATCAGTGATCCTTAAAGAAAGAATAATCAGTGATCGCATTTCTTATATACATTTCATTTCTCATGCAGTTAAATTGAAAATATAGTCCTAGATATTCAAACGTATTTATTTTCCTCTGAAACATAGTTGTTCTCAAACTTTTTGTGAAACTCTCAACAACTGGTTTCGAACAATTTTGAGCCAAGGAGCCCGTGGCCAAATGCCACACATCCCCAGAGCATAACTACAGGCGAATAAATTGGTGGTGATTCAATTACTGGTAGCACTGGGTGGGGGGGGGGGGGGGGGGCAGAAGCATAAAAACACTAACACTAACAACTAAATATAATAGGAGCTCATAGAAAATAAACACAAAATAAACATAGGAAGGTTAACGATAGCATTACGACAACAATATATATTTTTGTATCTCTCTATATTAAAAAAAAGTAACCACCGCTGCCGCCGCTGTCAATTAAGATTTTGTGCCTTGAAGTCTTTCTGGACTAATATCTAGAAAACTATTGCGTGTAAAATTTTAAAAATTGGTAGTTTTATAAAGAAATGTTCGATAAACACGCTGAAGCAAACAGTTTTTAAATCGAAGAATTATTTTAAGAGATATTTAAAATCAAAGTTCGTCAAAACAGTTTTTTGAAAAAAGTTTTATAGGAACGAAAACTATCCGCAGGAATTTAACCATAATTTGTAAGGATATAGTTGACAAGTTTGCGGAGTGCAGACTGCAATCACTTTTTTAATTTGAGTAATTTTTTCAGGTTATATTTCAATTTTTTATTCAAAATTTTCATTATTTTAACGAAGATTTATTTCATATTTCATAAATTCCATTATTTGAACCATTGCCAATTTTTTATTCAAAATTTTCATTATTTTGACGAAGATTTATTTCATATTTCATAAATTCCATTATTTGAACCGTTGCCAATTTGTAAAATAGCGCACGTAATAAGATTCCCTTTCAATTAAGAAATGTATTTACACGAGACTATTAAAAACAGAAATAAAACTTTAAAATAATATTTAAATGATCACGTGTTAAAAGCAATAAATGTAGAAAATGACGTAATAAAAATATACTTGCGCGTGAATATTACAAAGAGAAATACGAGTAACTAGGGAAATTCACGTCACATTTAAAATGATAAAAAAAACAATATTTCCAAACAATTTCAATTAATTATTATATTTTCATGAGAGATCAATTTATTTCGACATATCTTTTACCCATTATTGCAAATTTTAAAACAGCGTAAATAATAATATTTCCTTTCCAATGTCAAAATTCTTCTATTTGTTTATTTGGTGTTACAGTTTAACGATAGTTTTTTTTTTTTTTTTTTTTTTTTTTTTTGATGAAAATTGATTGACGGGGTAATGGAGAAGTATCAAAAGACAAATAAGCGTTGAATTAAAAATTCCCCGATGAAAAAACTAACTCGTGTAACGCATCTGATGTCAACTGAAAGTGACGCGACGCCACGATTATGCACGTTTGGCGCTAAATCATATATTTTGGTGACAGTTACAGTTGTAATCTGTTTCAACAGCAGTTGATTCGACCTTAAAATCCCTCAGTCAAAGGAAAATGAATGGAAACCCTGTTACAGCAGATCGCCACTGGTTGTTTAATTATAATACAATCTTCCGTAATCGTTTTAGAGATGATCAAATCAGAGTGTTTTTAAATCATGCGGTGTCAGAACGGGGGTTGGCGAGCGCAGCTCGTAGGGGGCAGAGCCCCCTAGTTTTATAAAAAAAAATTATGTTTTTGTAATATTTTTTCAATTTTTTAGATAGTACATGGAAGAGACTGGAAAACACTCTAAAAAAAATCGGTGAAAATACAAGAGATTTTCCGTAAAATTTTACGGAGAAGTTTCATTTTTCCAAAACAACAGCACCAATTTCCGTAAATGACATTATTTCCGTAAAGGAGATTTCAAATCAGTAGATATGCAGAAAGTTTTCCGTAAATTTGATGGATTTTTTTCAAAACAGTACAATGTCCGTATTTCCCCATTTCCGTAAATAACGTTCAGAGGTTTGCATACAGATATCGTCTTGTTTGAAATGCGAATTAAGATTGTTGTATTTACTAGGGTCCAGGGTCTTCTAGGATCCAGGCCTGGACCGGTCCTGCCCGTGGACCTATTTTCTGTCATTAGACTCGGGCCAATCCTGGAGCTCATTCTAACCGGGCCCGTGTCTGGACGGTAATTTTTTGTGAAAATAATAATGATATTTGTTATTTTTTAGTGAAATCTTTAGAAATTTACTTTATTTATATAAATTACAGAAAAATATTTTTTTAAATCTACTTTTTTTTTCTTTATAGTGCTTCAAATTATGAATTTTTTCACTGACATTTTAAAATTTTATTTTAATTTTATTAACGTGAGGCAATATTAGGTTATTAAAGATTTCGTAAAATAATATCTTTGCAAATTATTGGTATTGAACAAAACTGATTTGTCTTATAAATTTGTGAATTAAACTAAAATTTATCATTTTATAAATTATAATTTTAGAAAGTTTATATTTTTTTCTTTAAATTTATAAAAATAATTAATGATTTTTATAAATTATAAAAATAATTAATGATTTTTATAAATTATAAAAATAATTAATGATTTTTATAAATTATAAAAATAATTAATGATTTTTTTCTTTACTTTTATAAACATGAAGTTTATAATTTTGTAAAGTTTATAATATATTTAGTTAGTTTATAATTATATAAATTAAACTAAATTAATTTAGACTAAATTAATAAATCCAAATTTAAACATACCTATCCCAAGGTCATTAGTTTCAAAATTTTCGCTAAAAATCTATTTTTTTTTCTTTTTTTAATATTTTTAAGGTTTTATAAAATAATATTTTTGAAAATTATCGGTATGTAGGTGTTAAACTAAGCTGATTTGTCTTATAAATTTGTGAATTAAACTAAAATTTACTATTTTATAAATTATAATTTTACGAAGTTCATATTTTTTTCTTTAAATTTATAAAAAATAATTACTAACTTTTTGTTTACTTTTATAAAAATGAAGTTTATAATTTTATAATGTTTATAATTTATTTCGTTAGTTTATAATTTTATAAATTAAACTAAATTAATTTAAACTAAATTATCAAGTCCAAATTTAAACTTATCTATCCTAGGGTCATTAATTTCAAAATTTTCTCTAAAAATCTATTTTTTTGTTTTGATTTTTTAAAATTATTCAGTTTAACAGAATCGTACACAAAAGCTCTCAGCAAAGATTTAATTTATTATAAAATTGTTTATTCACACAAGTTTTTAAAATAAGAGATAAAGAAAATTTACTTTAATAGCATTTAATAAATACGTTTACTTAAGATAATTATCGTTTTTACTGGAATTGATAATTAGATCAACAGACAAATAATTTTAAAAAGTATATGTACTATTGCAAAAAGAAGCAATCATTAGTCTTAATACAATGTTTTACGCATATAATACATAAAAAGTTAAAATTTATCTGTTATAAAGCATCAAATAATAAAGCAAGATATTAAAAATTATGAAAATAAAATATTGAAAAAATCCATCTAACTATGAAACCTTCAAGTCTTTGCATCATTAAAAGCATCTAAAATAAATAACATCATTTGAGGGAACGAAGTGTCCGGTCTTAGCGTAATGGCACAGCCCCCCAGTTTACTACACAGAAGTTTCCGCGTTCGATCCCTTGTGTGGCAAGTGTTGGTTATTTACTGAAAACTCGCACAGAAATGAAAGAAAAAAAAAGTGTTACAAGATGTTCCTTGAGAAATATATTTTTTTTTTCTTGTTTGGTCCTATAAAATTTATTTTAACGATATAAAAATATCTTAAAAATACGGAAGATATCTGTTAAAAAACGGAAATTTAAAAACGGATATTTCAGAAATCACGGAAAATTTCCTGGAATTTGCGGAATTTTTTTTCCGTTAAAATACGGAAATAGTACTGGCCTCTCGATTGCCAGTACAATTTCCGTTTTTTTCAGGAATTTTTTTTTACAGTGAAGCAGAGAAAACTGTGTGATTTAATTTACTATCCCAGCATAAGGATGCGGCTTAAAAACATCGAGCGGCGAACCAAGCCAGTCGCTGCTGCCGTTAGTTCCAAAAATGGTTAAAAACTTATATATGACCCGAAAGAATTCTTCTACCGACCTGCAGAAAGAAATTTAGACCCATTTCAAGCCGAAAAAATAAAATTCGGGATAACCCAACCCGATGTTTGATTGACTCTATTTAACGATCCCATGGTGCTCAGAGGTTTTACTATATTTGAATATTAAAGAGTATAGATTTGTTCATTTTCTTATATGTAAAACATAAAAATGGTATTAGAGATACAATTTTTGATTAATTTTCATAGTGGCATTGGAACGTGATTTACTTTCTTTACATTGCGTGTTGGGTCGGGTTACGGGTTAAATATTGCGGGTTCGGGTTGAAATTACTCGGGTTCGGGTCGGGTTGCGGGTGACCGGAAATTATTTTTGCGAATTCGTGTCGGGTTGTGGGTTATCGACAATTATTTTTGCGGGTTCCGTTCGGGTTGCGGTTTGACTTAAAATGGAATTTGTGGGTTCGGGTCGGGTCTGCATCATAAAATGACAGGTGCAATAAATATGTCAAATAAAAACACATTCTCTTTTTCAATATAAACATATAGATCAGGGTGATTCTTGATTTTCAAGTTCGAGATAATTTATGCAGCGTCTTCCAGTTTGTTCTTTTATATAAATAAAGGATTTCTGAAAAGTTAACAGTTAATCTATGAATATTAAAAAAATATCGACTGTCGATTACATACAAGCTGCAGCGAATCTGTTCTAATTCGTGCTCCATGTGGGTCCAAATTAATAATAAGAATAATAGAAATGTATTACATATGTTTTATCAAGAATGAATCTCAGTAGAAGCTCAGTGGTGTAGCTCTTAAAAAGAAAAAAAAAAAAAAAAAAAAAAAAAGGTGTGTGTATGTGGGGGGGGGGGGGGGGGGGGACGCGCCCACAGTCACAAACATAGGATCTGCGTCACACAAGACAAATTCGATTTTAAATTTTCTCTTTCATTTAGAATTCAAGAGAGAAAAAAAATCTGAATTATAACTTAAATTAATTGAATTTAATTCAAGTTTGTTAACCTGCAAGTCGTTAAATAGTTTGAAAAGGGTATAAGAATTCAGAACTTTATTTCATGTTTTTGAAATAGAATTTTGTAATTTAGTAGCGCCCATTCAAGTAAAATATTTTTTTTTTCTTTTGAAAGTTGTTTTATAATCCTGAAATTAATACTTTATAAAACATTCGGGGAATAAATAGCATTGATTAAACCTATCGTTCAGAGATGCCACAGAAAATTACTGCATTTTTTCTAATCTATATTATAAAGCAAAAACAATCATATTGGCGGTGGCAATACCTGATCAATAAATTTTGCTTTTATCGCCATTTTTTTTAGGGTTTCGTTCTTCTCACCTATTACCCCCGCTCCGTTGTCTGTCCATCACAGACCCATTCTCAAAAAGTATGTAACTTACAGAGTTGAAACTTAGTGTATAAATCTGAATAGCAGCTGTAAAGAGCTCAAAATATTAAAATTTGAAAAATTCGTATTATTTTAATAAATAAAGATAAAAAAAAAACCAAAATTCTAACAGCCTTTTCTTAATAGGAAAAGGCTGTTAGAATTTTGGTTTTTTTTAAAATGTATAGATTTGTTCATTTTCTTATATGTAAAACATAAAAATGGTACTAGAGATACAATTTTTGATTAATTTTCATAGTGGCATTGGAACGTGATTTACTTTCTTTACATTGCGGGTTGGGTCGGGTTACGGGTTAAATATTGCGGGTTCGGGTTGAAATTACTCGGGTTCGGGTCGGGTTGCGGGTGACCGGAAATTATTTTTGCGAATTCGTGTCGGGTTGTGGGTTATAAATAGCATTGATTAAACCTATCGTTCAGAGATGCCACAGAAAATTACTGCATTTTTTCTAATCTATATTATAAAGCAAAAACAATCATATTGGCGGTGGCAATACCTGATCAATAAATTTTGCTTTTATCGCCATTTTTTTTAGGGTTTCGTTCTTCTCACCTATTACCCCCGCTCCGTTGTCTGTCCATCACAGACCCATTCTCAAAAAGTATGTAACTTACAGAGTTGAAACTTAGTGTATAAATCTGAATAGCAGCTGTAAAGAGCTCAAAATATTAAAATTTGAAAAATTCGTATTATTTTAATAAATAAAGATAAAAAAAAAACCAAAATTCTAACAGCCTTTTCTTAATAGGAAAAGGCTGTTAGAATTTTGGTTTTTTTTAAAATGTATAGATTTGTTCATTTTCTTATATGTAAAACATAAAAATGGTACTAGAGATACAATTTTTGATTAATTTTCATAGTGGCATTGGAACGTGATTTACTTTCTTTACATTGCGGGTTGGGTCGGGTTACGGGTTAAATATTGCGGGTTCGGGTTGAAATTACTCGGGTTCGGGTCGGGTTGCGGGTGACCGGAAATTATTTTTGCGAATTCGTGTCGGGTTGTGGGTTATAAATAGCATTGATTAAACCTATCGTTCAGAGATGCCACAGAAAATTACTGCATTTTTTCTAATCTATATTATAAAGCAAAAACAATCATATTGGCGGTGGCAATACCTGATCAATAAATTTTGCTTTTATCGCCATTTTTTTTAGGGTTTCGTTCTTCTCACCTATTACCCCCGCTCCGTTGTCTGTCCATCACAGACCCATTCTCAAAAAGTATGTAACTTACAGAGTTGAAACTTAGTGTATAAATCTGAATAGCAGCTGTAAAGAGCTCAAAATATTAAAATTTGAAAAATTCGTATTATTTTAATAAATAAAGATAAAAAAAAAACCAAAATTCTAACAGCCTTTTCTTAATAGGAAAAGGCTGTTAGAATTTTGGTTTTTTTTAAAATGTATAGATTTGTTCATTTTCTTATATGTAAAACATAAAAATGGTACTAGAGATACAATTTTTGATTAATTTTCATAGTGGCATTGGAACGTGATTTACTTTCTTTACATTGCGGGTTGGGTCGGGTTACGGGTTAAATATTGCGGGTTCGGGTTGAAATTACTCGGGTTCGGGTCGGGTTGCGGGTGACCGGAAATTATTTTTGCGAATTCGTGTCGGGTTGTGGGTTATAAATAGCATTGATTAAACCTATCGTTCAGAGATGCCACAGAAAATTACTGCATTTTTTCTAATCTATATTATAAAGCAAAAACAATCATATTGGCGGTGGCAATACCTGATCAATAAATTTTGCTTTTATCGCCATTTTTTTTAGGGTTTCGTTCATCTCACCTATTACCCCCGCTCCGTTGTCTGTCCGTCACAGACCCATTCTCAAAAAGTATGTAACTTACAGAGTTGAAACTTAGTGTATAAATCTGAATAGCAGCTGTGAAGAGCTCAAAATATTAAAATTTGAATAATTCGTATTATTTTAATAAATAAAGATAAAAAAAACCAAAATTCTAACAGCCTTTTCCTATTAAATTGAAACATTTTTCGTTATAGCCGATGACAAAGATTTAAAATCCACAATGAAATTCTTTCTACAATAATTAATTTTCTATCAGACGATTTCCACGTGAAAAAGGAAAATGAAATAAAAAGTTTCACCAATTGAAAAAAAGATAAATATGAAATAAAATTGATTGACGTCATAGTCGTATTAAAACGGAAAATGTCTAAGATTTCTCAATAATACAAGGAGTATGAGTATGTGTAAGTGGACAAAGCAGATTAATATCACGTCATTAGAGAATTAAAAAGAAAATCTGACGTCATATAGGAAGTTTAACTAATTTTTCAAATGTTTGAGAATATAACAAAGCGAGTATCAATATAAATAATAGAGAATAGAAAATATATGAGTTTGAGAAACATATTGAATCGTGATAAAAATTCGATTATGGAAATATTGGCATATTTTAACATTTTGAAGGTGTACAATTTGTTTAATTTTGAAATTATTTGTTTAAATATTGCATAAAAACACTAACACTTACAACTAAATATAATAGGAGCTCATAGAAAATAAACACAAAATAAACATAGGAAGGTTAACGATAGCATTACGCCAACAATATATTTTCCGTAAAATTTTACGGAGAAGTTTCATTTTTCCAAAACAACAGTACCAATTTCCGTAAATGACATTAGTTCCGTAAAGGAGATTTCAAATCCGTAGATATGCAGAAAGTTTTCCGTAAATTTGATGGATTTTTTTCAAAACAGTACAATGTCCGTATTTCCCCATTTCCGTAAATAACGTTCAGAGGTTTGCATACAGATATCGTCTTGTTTGAAATGCGAATTAAGATTGTTGTATTTACTAGGGTCCAGGGTCTTCTAGGATCCAGGCCTGGACCGGTCCTGCCCGTGGACCTATTTTCTGTCATTAGACTCGGGCCAATCCTGGAGCTCATTCTAACCGGGCCCGTGTCTGGACGGTAATTTTTTGTGAAAATAATAATGATATTTGTTATTTTTTAGTGAAATCTTTAGAAATTTACTTTATTTATATAAATTACAGAAAAATATTTTTTAAAATCTACTTTTTTTTTCTTTATAGTGCTTCAAATTATGAATTTTTTCACTGACATTTTAAAATTTTATTTTAATTTTATTAACGTGAGGCAATATTAGGTTATTAAAGGTTTCGTAAAATAATATCTTTGCAAATTATTGGTATTGAACAAAACTGATTTGTCTTATAAATTTGTGAATTAAACTAAAATTTATCATTTTATAAATTATAATTTTAGAAAGTTTATATTTTTTTCTTTAAATTTATAAAAATAATTAATGATTTTTATAATTTATAAAAATAATTAATGATTTTTTTCTTTACTTTTATAAACATGAAGTTTATAATTTTGTAAAGTTTATAATATATTTAGTTAGTTTATAATTATATAAATTAAACTAAATTAATTTAGACTAAATTAATAAATCCAAATTTAAACATACCTATCCCAAGGTCATTAGTTTCAAAATTTTCGCTAAAAATCTATTTTTTTTTCTTTTTTTAATATTTTTAAGGTTTTATAAAATAATATTTTTGAAAATTATCGGTATGTAGGTGTTAAACTAAGCTGATTTGTCTTATAAATTTGTGAATTAAACTAAAATTTATTATTTTATAAATTATAATTTTACGAAGTTCATATTTTTTTCTTTAAATTTATAAAAAATAATTACTAACTTTTTGTTTACTTTTATAAAAATGAAGTTTATAATTTTATCCATATACTTAAAGCTAACCTGCTTTTTAGTTTTTCGTGCAAAAATGCTATTTATACGCATGCGCGAGCATTCAGCTAATCAGCTAGAGACTTTTACTATCTTTAGACGCGATGTTCTAGCCAATGAGGTGAAGGCTTTTTCCTCTCTCTAGAAGCGTATGTGTTCCATTTGGTTGTTCGGTTGTTGAAACTTTATAGATTTCTTTTATTAAGGTATTTTTTCATTTTACCGTATTTATTTTCTTTTTAAGTCGTATGTATTTTACTACTTTGAATTTTTTATAACTAACCCTTTTTTTGAGAGAGAGAGAGATTTCGTGGCACGAAATTCCGCGAATCGTTTCCGATGTAAACAAACTAATTTTAAACTTTTAATATGTAATTCTGTGTGAAATGATTAAATTCAGGTTTTCTCAGCGACGATCACAGTATTTTTACCAAATAATTTTTGTATTAATCAAGCTTTTTTGGTTATTAAGCATAGCTAAACACGAAAGAAAACTTTGTTATTTTAAGATTTTGATGTGAATTATTTGCGTACATTTATAAGACGAGTTTCACTGAATAATTCAAGAAAAAAAAAATCTCATCATTATACATATTTAGTTATGCATTATTAATTATTTACTTGGCCTTTACTTTTAATATTTCAAACTTACAGTTGAATGTAACTATTAAAACATTTGAAATACTGTATTCGTAAAATGAAATTTCAGCTTAAACACTCGACAATTACTTTTAGTTATGCATTATTAATTATTTACTTGGCCTTTACTTTTAATATGTCAAACTTACAGCTAAATGTAATTATTAAAACATTTGAAATACTGTATTCGTAAAATGAAATTTCAGCTTAAACACTCGACAATTACTTTTAGGTTAAATTCAGGTTTTCTCAGTGACGATCACAGTAATTTTACCAAATAATTAAAAGTACTACATGCATGCATCTATCTATCTATATTAGAAATTGTGCAGGTTTCTGGTCACTGTTTTGTTTACATATTTTAAACAAAAATTTCAATTTAATAATGCACTGAAAATTATAATGAATGCTTACAATTAAACACAACAACACAAAACAAAAAATTTCACAAAAACACATTATTTCCCCGATATTTTCCCACAACTAATCAATAAATTTCATGATATTTTATTGCGATTTTAAACCATGAACTTTAGTACTTTTCTGTTATACGGACACTATGCCAAAATGTATGTATGTATGTAAATGTATGTATGTATGTTTGGCGACAATGGTGTACGTATAACGGAAAAGTGCCTGAATTATTATTTATATATATATATATAAAATATAAACATAATTGGCGACACAGCAAGTTTTCTGGATTTCTCCCTGTCTCTCTAACCACATTGTTAACAAAACAAAAAATTCACGAAAAACACATTATTTCCCCGATATTTTCCCACAACTAATCAATAAATTTCATGATATTTTATTGTGATTTTAAACTATGAACTTTAGTACTTTTCTGTTATACGGATACTATGCCAAAATGTATGTATGTATGTATGTTTGGCGACAATGGTGTCCGTATAACGGAAAAGTGCCTGAATTATTATTTTTTTTATATATATATAAAATATAAACATAATTGGCGACACAGCAAGTTTTCTGGATGTGAAAGGCGGAGATGAATTTCATTCATTCAATGACCGTTTTAAAAGTTTCAAGTTTGGATTGAGTGCACATGAACATAAAAACCGATACCTATTTCTATGTTCATGATTGAGTTATTTGGATATCTTTTCGTATAGCACAGAAAATCATTTCTCCCGCTTTCGTAATACAGATAAATTCTGGTGTATTTTTTTTCTTCTTTTTATATCATAAGTACTTTTCTACTTTAAATTTTTTAATTGTCGAGTTTCTAAGCTGAAATTTCATTTTTCGAATGCAGTATTTCAAATGTTTTAATAATTACATTCAGCTGTAAGTTTGAAATATTTAAAATATTAAAAGTAAAGGTCAAGTAAATAATTAATAATGCATAACTAAATATGTATAATGATCAGAATGACATATTAAAATGTGTACAGAATGACATGAAAATTTTAAAAAACTGAAATTTTGCACTTGCAACTTAATTATAAATTTCATTGTTTACATTGGAAACGATTTGTGGATTTTAAGAATTTGCTGAACTTTGTGTCACCAAATTACTAAATCTCTCTCTCACTCTCCAAAAAAAAAAAAAAAAAAAAGGTTAGTTTAAAAAAATTCAAAGTAGCAAAATACATACAACACAAAAATAAAATAAATACAGTAAAATGAAAAAATTATTTTAATAATAGAAATCCATAAATTTTCAACAACGACATCAAACGAACGTATCTCATCTTTCGTTTGTGATAAACGCTCCTTTGGCCCCCTCCACTCATTGGCTGAATTGTAAAGGGCAAAATTGGGGGACAAAATGACTACAGCATTTCTGAGAAAAGAAAAAATCAGAAAATTCACAGAAAATAATTATTTTTGTTGCAAATTGGGTTAACTGTCTTTATGGTTCGAGTCGATTTCAGACTGAGTGTAGATTTCTGCAAGTTGGATTTGGGTTAACCCGATTTTTCAAAAGTTAGTTCAAGTTCAGTATATTATTTCAGATTAAAACTATACCTATCAGGGCTTGAATTTCAGGGCGGGATTCGCGCGGAAAATTTTGAAATCCCGCCCAAAAAAGATCATGAGCGGGAGCCTCCCGCCCAAAAAATTTCAGCATTTTTGGAGAAATTTGCATTATTTAATTTACCTGCAACCGAACGATAAATTTCGTGATTTTTTTTCCCCGCAACCGATTGACGGACTTTGTGTTTTTTCCGCGACTGATCGACGAACTTTGTGGTTTTTTCCGTGACAGATCAACGAACTTTGAGTTTTTTCTGCGACAGATCAACGAACATTGCGTTTTTTAAGCGACTGATCGACGAACCTTGCGTTTTTTGGGGACATATCGACGAACTTTGCGTTTATTCCGCAATCGATCGACGAAATTTTTCTTTCTTTCCTGACTGATCGACGAACTTTGCATTTATTCCGCAATCGATCGACGAAATTTGCTTTTTTCCGCAACTGATCGACGAACTTTGCGTTTTTTCCGCGACAGATCAACGAACGTTGCATTTTTTTCTGCGACTGATCAACGAACTTTGTGTTTTTTCTGCGACAGATAGACGAACATTGCGTTCTTTAAGCGACTGATCGACGAACCTTGCGTTTTTTGAGGACAGATCGATGAACTTTGTGTTTATTCTGCAATCGATCGACGAAATTTGCTTTTTTCCCACGACTGATCAACGAACTTTGCGTTTTTTGGTGACAGATCGACGAACTTAGCGTTTTTTCCGCGACAGATTGATGAACTTTGCATCTTTTTCACGATCGATCGGTGAATCTCAATCAAGTAAAATCTAAAGTCAGAAATTTATTTAACAACCTAATTGTTAAGGGTCCCTAACACATTTAATGGAACTTGAAAAATACACTGCATATATAAAACTTAACTTTCTTCCCTTTTTTATAATAAAAATAAACATTTTACATAATCATTCTCAGTTGACTTAATTTTTTCAATGGTATTTTGTCATGTCTGCATTAATGTAATTCTTTAAATAGCACGTAAAAGAATAGTGGGGTTTAAAGATTTTTTTTCTCCCTCCCAAACATTACAACTCCCCTCCATTTAAAAATGTTGGTAGGGAGACTCCCGTCTTTGGAAAAATTGAATTTCAAGCCCTGCCTATAATATGGTTGTGTGTATTGAGGTTTGTATAGATGTTTGTGTGTGTGCTGTTTTTAATACAGACAGTTTCATTTTTCACACGAACCTTTCAAAAAATTCACATTCTTTGCGCAATCCTTTAACAAAATTCGCATTTTTTTCGTGATTCTTTAATGAAATTCGCATTTTTTTCTGTATCTTTTTTTTGTCGAGATTCATAATTTTTTCAGCTATCCTATGACGTAATTCGTGTTTTTTTTTCAGCGATAATTTGACGAAATTTGTGTTTTTTCTGCGATTTTTTTTTTCACGAAATTTGCGTTATTTTCCACGATTCTTTTATGAAATTTGTGTTTTTCTGTGATCCTTAGACGAAATTTTCTTTTTTCGCAATGCTTTGATAATAATCACATTTTCTCTGCTGCCTTTTGATAAGATTCATGAATTTTCAGCAATCCTTCGATGAAATTCACGTTTTTTCAGCAATCTTTGAAGAAATTCGCATTTTTCTCGCGATACTTTAACGAAATATGCGTTTTCCAGCGATTTTTTGATAAAATACATTTTATTCCGCAATTTTTAGACGAAGTTTGGCAAGAAAGCGCTATCTTTGGGTGAAATTTCCTGTTTTACGATATTCTTTGACAAAATTTGCTCATCTTTTGTGTAAATCGCGTTTTTCTGTGGCCTTTTAACAAAATTCACGTTTTACATGATCCTTTGATGAAATTAGTGTTTTTCCCGTGATCATTTGACGAAATCTAGGATTTTTTTCCTGCGAAGATTGATTAAATGTTTTTAGTCTGCAGGTGCCCTAAAAAGTTTGTGACGCCTGTCGCTGCATTGCACGCATTCTGCCACGGTGTATCAAACAAACAAAATTCATCCTAAAGAATTATTGTTTCGTTTCTGGAAATGAACAACCGTCAACTCATTGGCTGAATTATAAAGGGTGAAATGTGTAGACACTGAGTATCATCTATACTATTAATGTCGGTAAATGTCTGTCTGTGTGTGTGTTGTTGTGTCTGGCGTCTGTAAGCACAAAACTCTGCATGCAGACGACGGACATAAGTGCTTTTGGTATAAAAAAATTCATAAGTGGAGTTTTTAAAATTCACAACATTTTGCGGGAGAAGAGGGGTGCGAACGAATTTAAAAAATGAGTCCGCATCAATAATTATGGCGGCGGGGGGGAGTATGTTTTGCCTACACGGGGCGGAGACTTTTCTTTGTTGACACCACTCATATGATATATCGTTCGAAAGGCCTGTGACTGCCTTTTCATGTTATGCATCTGTGTGGCCCATCCCCCCCCCCCCCCGCCAATTGGGGCACTTTTCTAAATTTTGCACATACCACTCATGTTATATATCGTTAAAAAGGTCTGTGACCGCTTAATCATATTACGCTTAATCATATTATGCATCTCCGGTGTCCATCCCCCCACTTTGCCTCCCCCCAAGAGGGTACTTTTGTAAATTTTGCACAATCCCTTCATGTTACGTATTGTTGGAAAGGTCTTTGACTGCTTATTCATGTTATGCATCTCCGGGGTCCATCCCGCCACTTCCCCCCCCCCCCCGTAATTTTCTAAATTTTGTTGACACCCCTCATGTCATATATTGTTGGAAAGGTCTGTGACCGCTTAATGATATGCATCTCCAATGTCCATCTCCCCACTTTGCCCCCCCCTCCCCCAAGGGGGTACTTTTCTAAATTTTGCAGACAACCCTCATGTCATATATCGTTGGAAAGGTCTGTGACTGCTTAATCATATGCATATCTCCAATGTCCATTTCCCCAGTACTTTTCTAAATTTTGCAGACAACCCTCATGTCATATATCGTTGGAAAGGTCTGTGACTGCTTAATCATATGCATATCTCTGATGTCCATCTCCCCGCTTTGCCCCCCCCCCCCAAAGAGGTACTTTTCTAAATTTTGCACACAACCCTCATGTTATACATCGTTGGAAAAGGTCTGTGACCACTTAATCATATTATGCATGTTCCGTGTCCATACCCTACTTTACCCCCCCCCAAGGGGGTACTTTTTAAAATTTTGCACACACCCCTCATGTTACATATCGTTTGAAAGGTCTTTGACTGCTTATTGATGTTATGCATCTCCTTGGTCCATCCCGCCATTTCCCCCTCCCCAAGGGGGCACTTACCATTTACTTGCACAACAGCGCTAAATGTGTCAGATGAAAGAAATTCCGCGAGTACATGTGCCAGTGAAACTTAGCCAATTGCTGTTCTTCAACCCAGCTTTAATTCAAAGTGGGTTTTTTATTTATTTGAATTATTCTGCAAAAGTTTCAAACATTTTAAAGCAGCTATGAATTTTATTTTTATGGTACTATCAAGTTTTTTGCCGTCAAATTTTGACGGGTTCCATCTAGTAAAGTTTATAATTTATTTCGTTAGTTTATAATTTTATAAATTAAACTAAATTAATTTAAACTAGATTATCAAGTCCAAATTTAAACTTATCTATCCTAGGGTCATTAATTTTAAAATTTTCTCTAAAAATCTATTTTTTTGTTTTGATTTTTTAAAATTATTCAGTTTAACAGAATCGTACACAAAAGCTCTCACCAAAGATTTAATTTATTATAAAATTGTTTATTCACATAAGTTTTTAAAATAAGAGATAAAGAAAATTTACTTTAATAGCATTTAATAAATACGTTTACTTAAGATAATTATCGTTTTTACTGGAATTGATAATTAGATCAACAGACAAATAATTTTAAAAAGTATAAGTACTATTGCAAAAAGAAGCAATCATTAGTCTTAATACAATGTTTTACGCATATAATACATAAAAAGTTAAAATTTATCTGTTATAAAGCATCAAATAATAAAGCAAGATATTAAAAATTATGAAAATAAAATATTGAAAAAATCCATCTAACTATGAAACCTTCAAGTCTTTGCATCATTAAAAGCATCTAAAATAAATAACATCATTTGAGGGAACGAAGTGTCCGGTCTTAGCGTAATGGTACAGCCCGCCAGTTTACTACACAGAAGTTTCCGCGTTCGATCCCCTGTGTGGCAAATGTTGGTTATTTACTGAAAACTCGCACAGAAATGAAAGAAAAAAAAAGTGTTATAAGATGTTCCTTGAGAATAGTTTTTTTTTTTTTTTGGGGGGGGGGGGAGGGGGGGGGTACTATAAAATTTATTTTAACGATATAAAAATATCTTAAAAATACGGAAGATATCTGTTAAAAAATGGAAATTTAAAAACGGATATTTCAGAAATCACGGAAAATTTCCTGGAATTTGCGGAATTTTTTTTCCGTTAAAATACGGAAATAGTACTGGCAGTTCGATTGCCAGTACAATTTCCGTTTTTTTCAGGAAAATTTTTTTACAGTGAAGCAGAGAAAACTGTGTAGTTCTGATTTAATTTACTATCCCAGCATAAGGATGCGGCTTAAAAACATCGAGCGGCGACCCAAGCCAGTCGCTGCTGCAGTTAGTTCCAAAAATGGTTAAAAACTTATATATGACCCGAAAGAATTCTTCTACCGACCTGCAGAAAGAAATTTAGACCCATTTCAAGCCGAAAAAATAAAATTCGGGATAACCCAACCCGATGTTTGATTGACTCTATTTAACGATCCTATGGTGCTCAGAGGTTTTACTATATTTGAATATTAAAGAGTATAGATTTGTTCATTTTCTTATATGTAAAACATAAAAATGGTATTAGAGATACAATTTTTGATTAATTTTCATAGTGGCATTGGAACGTGATTTACTTTCTTTACATTGCGGGTTGGGTCGGGTTACGGGTTAAATATTGCGGGTTCGGGTTGAAATTACTCGGGTTCGGGTCGGGTTGCGGGTGACCGGAAATTATTTTTGCGAATTCGTGTCGGGTTGTGGGTTATCGACAATTATTTTTGCGGGTTCCGTTCGGGTTGCGGTTTGACTTAAAATGGAATTTGTGGGTTCGGGTCGGGTCTGCATCATAAAATGACAGGTGCAATAAATATGTCAAATAAAAACACATTCTCCTTTTCAATATAAACATATAGATCAGGGTGATTCTTGATTTTCAAGTTCGAGATAATTTATGCAGCGTCTTCCAGTTTGTTCTTTTATATAAATAAAGGATTTCTGAAAAGTTAACAGTTAATCTATGAATATTAAAAAAATATCGACTGTCGATTACATACAAGCTGCCGCGAATCAATTCTAATTCGTGCTCCATGTGGGTCCAAATTAATAATAAGAATAATAGAAATGTATTACATATGTTTTATCAAGAATGAATCTCAGTAGAAGCTCAGTGGTGTAGCTCTTAAAAAAAAAAAAAAAAAAAAAAAAAGGTGTGTGTATTTGGGGGGGGGGGGGGGGACGCGACCACAGTCACAAACATAGGATCTGCGTCACACAAGACAAATTCGATTTTAAATCTTCTCTTTCATTTAGAATTCAAGAGAGAAAAAAAAATCTGAATTATAACTTAAATTAATTGAATTTAATTCAAGTTTGTTAACCTGCAAGTCGTTAAATAGTTTGAAAAGGGTATAAGAATTCAGAACTTTATTTCATATTTTTGAAATAGAATTTTGTAATTTAGTAGCACCCATTCAAGTAAAATATTTTTTTTTTCTTTTGAAAGTTGTTTTATAATCCTGAAATTATTACTTTATAAAACATTCGGGGAATAAATAGCATTGATTAAACCTATCGTTCAGAGATGCCACAGAAAATTACTGCATTTTTTCTAATCTATATTATAAAGCAAAAACAATCATATTGGCGGTGACAATACCTGATCAATAAATTTTGTTTTTATCGCCATTTTTTTTAGGGTTTCGTTCATCTCACCTATTACCCCCGCTCCGTTGTCTGTCCGTCACAGACCCATTCTCAAAAAGTATGTGACTTACAGAGTTGAAACTTAGTGTATAAATCTGAATAGCAGCTGTGAAGAGCTCAAAATATTAAAATTTGAAAAATTCGTATTATTTTAATAAATAAAGATAAAAAAAAACCAAAATTCTAACAGCCTTTTCCTATTAAATTGAAACATTTTTCGTTATAGCCGATGACAAAGATTTAAAATCCACAATGAAATTCTTTCTACAATAATTAATTTTCTGTCAGACGATTTCCACGTGAAAAAGGAAAATGAAATAAAAAGTTTCACCAATTGAAAAAAAGATAAATATGAAATAAAATTGATTGACGTCATAGTCGTATTAAAACGGAAAATGTCTAAGATTTCTCAATAATACAAGGAGTATGAGTATGTGTAAGTGGACAAAGCAGATTAATATCACGTCATTAGAGAATTAAAAAGAAAATCTGACGTCATATAGGAAGTTTAACTAATTTTTCAAATGTTTGAGAATATAACAAAGCGAGTATCAATATAAATAATAGAGAATAGTAAATATATGAGTTTGAGAAACATATTGAATCGTGATAAAAATCCGATTATGGAAATGTTCGCATATTTTAACATTTTGAAGGTGTACAATTTGTTTAATTTTGAAATTATTTGTTTAAATATTGCATAAAAACACTAACACTTACAACTAAATATAATAGGAGCTCATAGAAAATAAACACAAAATAAACATAGGAAGGTTAACGATAGCATTACGACAACAATATATATTTTTGTATTTTATAAAAAAAAAATTATGTTTTTGTAATATTTTTTCCATTTTTTAGATAGTACATGGAAGAGACTAGAAAACACTCTAAAAAAATCGGTGAAAATACAAGAGATTTTCCGTAAAATTTTACGGAGAAGTTTCATTTTTCCAAAACAACAGTACCAATTGCCGTAAATGACATTAGTTCCGTAAAGGAGATTTCAAATCCGTAGATATGCAGAAAGTTTTACGTAAATTTGATGGATTTTTTTCAAAACAGTACAATGTCCGTATTTCCCCATTTCCGTTAATAACGTTCAGAGGTTTGCATACAGATATCGTCTTGTTTGAAATGCGAATTAAGATTGTTGTATTTACTAGGGTCCAGGGTCTTCTAGGATCCAGGCCTGGACCGGTCCTGCCCGTGGACCTATTTTCTGTCATTAGACTCGGACCAATCCTGGAGCTCATTCTAACCGGGCCCGTGTCTGGACGGTAATTTTTTGTGAAAATAATAATGATATTTGTTATTTTTTAGTGAAATCTTTAGAAATTTACTTTATTTATATAAATTACAGAAAAATATTTTTTAAAATCTACTTTCTTTTTCTTTATAGTGCTTCAAATTATGAATTTTTTCACTGACATTTTAAAATTTTATTTTAATTTTATTAACGTGAGGCAATATTAGGTTATTAAAGATTTCGTAAAATAATATCTTTGCAAATTATTGGTATTGAACAAAACTGATTTGTCTTATAAATTTGTGAATTAAACTAAAATTTATCATTTTATAAATTATAATTTTAGAAAGTTTATATTTTTTTCTTTAAATTTATAAAAATAATTAATGATTTTTATAATTTATAAAAATAATTAATGATTTTTTCTTTACTTTTATAAACATGAAGTTTATAATTTTGTAAAGTTTATAATATATTTAGTTAGTTTATAATTATATAAATTAAACTAAATTAATTTAGACTAAATTAATAAATCCAAATTTAAACATACCTATCCCAAGGTCATTAGTTTCAAAATTTTCGCTAAAAATCTATTTTTTTTTCTTTTTTTAATATTTTTAAGGTTTTATAAAATAATATTTTTGAAAATTATCGGTATGTAGGTGTTAAACTAAGCTGATTTGTCTTATAAATTTGTGAATTAAACTAAAATTTATTATTTTATAAATTATAATTTTACGAAGTTCATATTTTTCTTTAAATTTATAAAAAATAATTACTAACTTTTTGTTTACTTTTATAAAAATGAAGTTTATAATTTTATAAAGTTTATAATTTATTTCGTTAGTTTATAATTTTATAAATTAAACTAAATTAATTTAAACTAAATTATCAAGTCCAAATTTAAACTTATCTAACCTAAGGTCATTAATTTCATAATTTTCTCTAAAAATTTATTTTTTTATTTTGATTTTTTAAAATTATTCAGTTTAACAGAATCGTACACAAAAGCTCTCAGCAAAGATTTAATTTATTATAAAATTGTTTATTCACATAAGTTTTTAAAATAAGAGATAAAGAAAATTTACTTTAATAGCATTTAATAAATACGTTTACTTAAGATAATTATTGTTTTTACTGGAATTGATAATTAGATCAACAGACAAATAATTTTAAAAAGTATATGTACTATTGCAAAAAGAAGCAATCATTAGTCTTAATACAATGTTTTACGCATATAATACATAAAAAGTTAAAATTTATCTGTTATAAAGCATCAAATAATAAAGCAAGATATTAAAAATTATGAAAATAAAATATTGAAAAAATCCATCTAACTATGAAACCTTCAAGTCTTTGCATCATTAAAAGCATCTAAAATAAATAACATCATTTGAGGGAACGAAGTGTCCGGTCTTAGCGTAATGGCACAGCCCCCCAGTTTACTACACAGAAGTTTCCGCGTTCGATCCCTTGTGTGGCAAGTGTTGGTTATTTACTGAAAACTCGCACAGAAATGAAAGAAAAAAAAAGTGTTACAAGATGTTCCTTGAGAAATATATTTTTTTTTTCTTGTTTGGTCCTATAAAATTTATTTTAACGATATAAAAATATCTTAAAAATACGGAAGATATCTGTTAAAAAACGGAAATTTAAAAACGGATATTTCAGAAATCACGGAAAATTTCCTGGAATTTGCGGAATTTTTTTTCCGTTAAAATACGGAAATAGTACTTTCCTCTCGATTGCCAGTACAATTTCCGTTTTTTTCAGGATTTTTTTTTTTTACAGTGAAGCAGAGAAAACTGTGTAGTTCTGATTTAATTTACTATCCCAGCATAAGGATGCGGCTTAAAAACATCGAGCGGCGACCCAAGCCAGTCGCTGCTGCCGTTAGTTCCAAAAATGGTAAAAAACTTATATATGACCCGAAAGAATTCTTCTACCGACCTGCAGAAAGAAATTTAGACCCATTTCAAGCCGAAAAAATAAAATTCGGGATAACCCAACCCGATGTTTGATTAACTCTATTTAACGATCCCATGGTGCTCAGAGGTTTTACTATATTTGAATATTAAAATGTATAGATTTGTTCATTTTCTTATATGTAAAACATAAAAATGGTACTAGAGATACAATTTTTGATTAATTTTCATAGTGGCATTGGAACGTGATTTACTTTCTTTACATTGCGGGTTGGGTCGGGTTACGGGTTAAATATTGCGGGTTCGGGTTGAAATTACTCGGGTTCGGGTCAGGTTGCGGGTGACCGGAAATTATTTTTGCGAATTCGTGTCGGGTTGTGGGTTATAAATAGCATTGATTAAACCTATCGTTCAGAGATGCCACAGAAAATTACTGCATTTTTTCTAATCTATATTATAAAGCAAAAACAATCATAATGGCGGTGGCAATACCTGATCAATAAATTTTGCTTTTATCGCCATTTTTTTTAGGGTTTCGTTCATCTCACCTATTACCCCCGCTCCGTTGTCTGTCCGTCACAGACCCATTCTCAAAAAGTATGTAACTTACAGAGTTGAAACTTAGTGTATAAATCTGAATAGCAGCTGTGAAGAGCTCAAAATATTAAAATTTGAATAATTCGTATTATTTTAATAAATAAAGATAAAAAAAACCAAAATTCTAACAGCCTTTTCCTATTAAATTGAAACATTTTTCGTTATAGCCGATGACAAAGATTTAAAATCCACAATGAAATTCTTTCTACAATAATTAATTTTCTATCAGACGATTTCCACGTGAAAAAGGAAAATGAAATAAAAAGTTTCACCAATTGAAAAAAAGATAAATATGAAATAAAATTGATTGACGTCATAGTCGTATTAAAACGGAAAATGTCTAAGATTTCTCAATAATACAAGGAGTATGAGTATGTGTAAGTGGACAAAGCAGATTAATATCACGTCATTAGAGAATTAAAAAGAAAATCTGACGTCATATAGGAAGTTTAACTAATTTTTCAAATGTTTGAGAATATAACAAAGCGAGTATCAATATAAATAATAGAGAATAGTAAATATATGAGTTTGAGAAACATATTGAATCGTGATAAAAATCCGATTATGGAAATATTCGCATATTTTAACATTTTGAAGGTGTACAATTTGTTTAATTTTGAAATTATTTTTTTAAATATTGCATTTAGTCCGTATGACGGATATTATTATGACAGAATATAATAGCGGGCTTGGATCGCTATCCGGCTGGTTTAGATATTCGAAAAAAGGAAAAAATAGACCGGTAAATTTTTACTTTATAAAAAACATGACTTTTTTTTGTTGTTGTTGTTGCTAAAAGAAATGTATTTGTATTTATTAAAGAAAGGATAAAGTGTTTTGAAAGGAATATTAAACGAAATCCTTTGAGTGATCTTCGATCACACTTACCCACTTGTTTTTATTTACTTCTAAAAATCACACAATTTCTTTTAAGATTTCCTTCTAAAATGATTAAATTTGTAAAGAATCCATTTTTGATATGAAACAGTTTTGTGGAAGTATTTTTTTTTAAGATTGAGAATTTTCTGAAGGGTTCTGTTTTAAGATTAAGAAAATTTGCGAAGGATCAGAGGCTGATTATCACAGAGGCATACGGAAAGGTCATTTTATAAGATTGAGAATTTTGTGAAGGGTCCTGTTTTAAGATAAGAAAATTTGTGACGGATCAGAGACTGATTATCACAGGAACATACGGGGCCCCGTCAGGGGGCCCCAAAAAGCGATTTTCCACTCTCTGAAGATACAAATTAATGCATGTTTCCATTTATAATTCACAGAAAAAAATCTATTTTTCCCATTCATGTAAACTAAACTATCTCAATGTTCTTCACTAACGACAATGAAATGTAATGTAAACTTCAAAATTCCGATATTTTTTCTCTAAGAAATTAATAATTTTAAAAAGAAAAAGTGTTTTTAAATGGTACCTTTTGCTATGAGGATAATATTTTTAAACTTTTCTCCCAAAAAAAATAAATCCTGAAAACTATTTAAAGTAGAGTTCAGCTACAGGTGGTCCGTGGACCATCAGTTGTCGGGTTTCATAGAAAAATCTGAACAGTATTTGCATTTTTATGCTATATTAATGAAGACCGAACTATGCTCGGTTAAAGTTAGCTTTGTCAGTGGTGACCATCCCCCCCAAACCCAATGACGCAATTCCCCTCCCCCCCAAAAAAAAATCTTCATACATTAACAGTGACCCCCCATTCCTCCCCTAAACAGAACGTCAATTGTAAAATATATTCTACTGATAATTCAATAATAGTATTCTTACGTACTATCAACAGAAACATGAAATAAAAATTTTAACAGCGTAATAAATAATGAAGATATATATTTTATTATTAGCAAACTGATTTGTTCCATACTAGCAAAACCCGCGGCTTTGTCCGCGTAATTCTTGAAAAATGCCAAGTGGTATTCGTTGGCCTTTTTCATTAGAGGAAATTTTACTGCCACAGATAATTCAGAAATTACTAATTAAGCAAATTTCTGTAATGACTATATCACAAAAATTGCAATTTTAAAACTTTTCTGTTCCTGCTCACATTAAAATTTCAAAATTTTTTAAAACTGTTCTATGGATGCATTTGGGTCTCTAACGTAACAGCCATGTAAAATTTCAAGTTTCTATCCCTAACAATTTCAGATAAATCATTGTTTAGAAGTTTTTTAGAACTTTTTCATCTTATTTCACTTATTTAAATTTCGATTTTTTTGAAGTGAAAACTTCTTTAGGCGCGTTGGGCATTTTTTGAGATGGAAAAAAAACCATTGTATTCGCGACACTGTTACCCTGTTACCGACACCTCTGTATATGTTGCCAATTCATACAATGAAGCGAAAGTATCAAAAGGAAATAGTTCACGTGCAGAAAGCGAAATGATTGGTATTATGAATAAAAATAATTCAGAAAATAATTTCAAGATAAATTTAGCGCACGCGGTGAAAACAGATAAAAGTGACTCAACTCGCGAGACCAAATCAAAAGATGAAAATGAAATAACAAAACACGGAAAATATTATAATTTAACGAGCACGAGAAAAATACACGGAAGTAATATAAAAAAAATGAAAATAATGAAATATTTCACGAAAGTTTTAAGAAACGTGGTTACCGATACGGAAATGAAGTGAAATCATTTTATAGAAAAGAAAAGTTTGTTGATAGAAATCAAGACCTCCTTATCATAGTATTATGTATGATGTATGATAAGGGAGTCTTGATAGAAATTATAGATACCACAAACAATACGCGCAGTATGAAGATAGAAAAAAGCATAATGTTCACGAATACCGTAAACAAGACAGGGAGCAAAGAAGTCATTTTTGGAGTGATAGGAAGCGGGAACCCTATTTTGCAGATACATGTTATTACAAAAGATATGAAACTAAATCTCATGGAAGAAATGATGAATGTATTGAGAGTTGTTTAAATTTAGATTTTTTTTTCCTTGTGGATGAAAATTCATAAGTTTCATTGGTATTCATTTCAAAGAATACCAGTTAATTAAATTTTATATTTCATTTATTTGTAAATTTACGTTTTAAGCAATATATTGCAATTTTTGTATGTAAAATAATATGCATTATTTTTCATGTACAATAGCGCCTTAAATGAAAATTGTAATATAATTTTTGTAGTAGTAGTTCATTGTAATGAATAAAAAAAAACTTCATTTAAAAGTATTTCCTGCGCAATAAAACGTTTCCTGACGATTCAAAAAATACACACGTAATTGTTCAAATTTTCACTTCTGTCGGCACTCCCCCCTTTTTTTTTTTTATTTTTTTTTTTTATTTTATGGAAACCGTTTTTAGCGAGCCACTGAAACCTTAAAAATAGCCACCATGCCAAATTTCAACTTCCTATACCAGCAGCGTCACTAAAATCGCAATTTTGGAATGTTTTTTTTTTTTTTGCTTCTGCACCTTTTTTAAATTTCGAATTTTGTAAAAACTGTTCTGTGGAAGCATTTACGCATAAAAAATAGCAGGCGTGTTAAATTCTAAGTTTCTATCGCTAACAATTTAGATAAAAACATGATTTATAACGTTTTCCGCTCAGACCTTTAAACTTCGAATTTTTAATAGACTGTTTATACCGAGCGTCTGCATCTTAAAGGTTACAACTATACTAAATTTCCAGTTTCTAACCGGAATAAATCCAATTAAATCATAATGTAGAACGTTTTTAGAACGCTTTCCGCTCATTTCAGCGTGTTAAATTTCGATTTTTTTAGAAACCTTATTTAGATTTTAGAATTTAGATTTTTTTAGCGAGCATTTGCATTTTAAGAGTAACCACCATACCAAATACGAGGCTTCTATACCAGCTGTATCGCATAAATTGCAATTTTAGTACGTTTTTTTTCTTTTTTTTGCTCTTGTCCTTTTACATTTCGCATTTTTAGTAAACTGTTCTGGGTAATCATTTACGTGAGTAACAGGTAGGCGAAATTTTGAATTTCTAGCATTAATAAGTCAAACCTCGTTAACATGAACATGCTTAACGTGAATTATTTTTAACATGAATTGTTTTTTAGTCCCCTATAAAAGCGAGTACAAAGATTTATTACTGATAGCATGAATTACTGTTAACATGAACAAAATTTTGATTCCCCTTGAGGTTCATGTTAACGAGGTTCGACTGTAGTTCCAAATAAATCGTAATTTAAGACTTTTTAGAACACTTCTCACGCATTTCACGCTTTTAAATTTCGATTTTTTTTTCAAATTGTTCTGTGTGACCAAATCAGCAGCAATGTAAAATTTTAAGTTTCTACCCCTAACAATCCCATAGTAATTGCAATTTAGAACGCTATTTAAACGGTTTCCGCTCATTTGACCCTTTGAAATTTTGAATTTCTTTACAAACCAGTGTTAGAGAGCATTTGTATCTTAAAAGTAACCGCCATGCCAAATTTGAAGTTTCTAATCCTGTTAGTAAAAAAAAAAAATCGTAATTTAGAACTTTTTTTCCTTTTTCACACTTTTAAATTTCGATTTATTTTAAAAAAACTGTTCTGTGTGTGCACTTGTATCTTAAAAAGTATCAGCCATGTTAAATTTCAAGTTTCTGTTTTTAACAATTCCGTAGAAATCGTAATTTAGAATGTTTTTAGAACAGTTTTCCCTCATATCACTCTTTTAAATTTCGATTTTTTTTTAAACTGTCTTTAGAGAGCGTGTATATCTTATAAGTTACTATCTTGTCCAATTTCAAGTTTCTAATCTCTTCAGTATAATAAAAATTGCAATTTCAGAACGTTCTTCGCTCTTGCAACCCCCTGAGGGTAGTGGAACTAACATAAAATATAACCCATGTTAGAGTACAGACTGCCACCATAATTTTGCGAGCATTACGTTTAAAATCGGTTCGGTAGTTTTAAAGATTCCATAGAAATTGTAATTTAGAATGTTTTTAGAACACATTTAGCTCATTTCACCATTTTAAATTTCGATTTTTTTAGAAACGAGTAGTGGAATGCGGAATGGAGCAGGAACAGATCGAGGAACGTGGTAGCACAAGCGTTCCTTTCGGAAACATGTTCTTTTTTCACTGTTTTTTCTTTCTTCTTATCGTTCCCGAAGTATTTTGCTTTGAATAGTATGTGTGTGAGGGGGGGGGGGGGGGAGAGATGATATATTCCGTAAGAAGCCGTCGCAGTGGTTGTAGTTTATTAAGAAACGTGCTTATTTTACTTCTTATAAGTTGTAGGAGTAAGTAATTGCAAGATATTCTGCTTAAAAGCAGAAATTTTTTATTTGTTGCTATCCTGTAGTAAACACCAATAACTTTTATATAATTTAAATTATTTACTAAAAGTCAAATATTTTTAGGTAGCTTTCAATACAAAAAGTATAAAGCTACCTACTGCAGCCGTTCGGAGGAAAGCAATTCCGGAAAATTTCGGTATATTTTCACCGATCATGACCCCCAGACCCCAAAAACTACCCTCCGTTCAAATGTTGATATATATATATATATATATATATATATATATATCTGATCTATGTCATACGATAACACTCGTATTTATAAATCAATTTGGATGAAACTTACTGTGTGTATTAAGCTCACCATTGCCTCGAGCAATTTCGTTGGCCAGCTTCATCCGCCATATTGTTTAAAGCCATTGAAAGTTTTAAAACTAAAATAAATATACAAAAAAGTTAAAAATTCATATTTATTTTTTGATTAAGTGTTAGGCCTTGATACAAGGATTCCGGAGCATTTTTTGTTTTACCTCTATCTTAACAAATGGCTAAGATAGAGCATTTTGAAATTCTAGGGTGGCGGACATTTTGAAACAAGACAGCACATTACAATAAACCAATGATAAATATATGAGTTTTAGTAGACGCGATTTCTAACGCAAATTTTTATCTTTCATTGTTGTAACCATTTTCCCAATCATACGCAGAAAACTATATATTCATATCCATTAGCGCCAAACTTGGCAAAATTTGGCGAAATATCGCCAAATTTGACGACTAAAATAAGTTTTCATAAATGAAGCCAACTTGGCTGTAGCTCAAGAACTTGGCGAATTTCTTATTCAAATTCAGTATTAACGAATCTTCTGTAATCTGCATTTTAGCTTGCTGTTTTCACGTTACATTGGCTAAATTTTAGAACGAAGATATAGGAAAGCTACCTTTTCCTCCCGGTACAGGCCGGAAGGACTTTTTAATAAAAATAAATCTACTTTTTTATGAAAATAAATATTTACTTACAAGTGTTTAAAAGAAAAATCTTTTCAATTATTACAAAATAAATCTTAAATACAAAGATTGCATATCGTTTTAAGAAGACTAAAATATTAAAGAAGAGTCGTTTATATTAAAGGTGTATGTACATTTACATGTATATACGCCGTTGTTTAAGATTAAATCTTAATTCTTAAGATTTCCCAATCTTATTTTTCATACTACCTAGTCATACAGTTTAATCTCCCCCCTCCCCCCCAAAAAAAAGTCTAAATCCCCCCCCCCCCCTTCTCCCTAAAATAAATTGTTGAAGCGTTTATTTCAGTACAAGTTGTTGCCTTGTATTGCTTTAACAGCATACAATATACTCTTACAAGTACCGATTCTTATAAAATGGCAGACACTGTACTATTAAAACATAGACCTAAATCTATTGTAAGCCCCTGTACTCTGTATATGTTTTTCTTTCACATTTCACACTATCATTTTTCAGTCTTATTACCTAGTAATTAATTATCCTCCCCCTCCCCAAAAAATCTTTCTTTAAATTCCTCCCTTCCCCTAAAATAATTAGTGGCTGGAAGTCTTTTTCTCTGTACAGGTTGTTTACCTTATACTGTTTTAATGACATACAATACTACTCTTCTAACATCACCAAAATATACTGTACTTAAATTCTAGTTTTCTGAAAATGGTCAAGTAATTTGTTTTAGCGTTGTCTCTTTTCTGAAATGCTTATTTAATTTTTGTCCTTTCTTATCTCACCCATCAAGAATGTATTTTTGCACTCGGACCGTACGATACGACCCTGTCAAACAAGATAATAAATTACTTAAGACGCTTCTGGAAAGTTATTCCTTTTACCACGTCTTGTGGTCCTAATTGCCTTTTAACATGTGTTAAACATTTTCCTACCTGTATTCAAAGTTTTTTCTTATTACCGCACCTTCAAAGATAGCAAGATGTAGAATGGGTTCTTGTTGCCCTTATCTAGAATTTAAAGAATGAAAAAAAAGAAACATTTCTGGAAATTGAATGTTGAAAAAAAAGTTAAATGTAATATTTAAAAAAAATCAAGAATTTTTTTAATAGTAAAAAAAAAAAAAGAAATATTAAGAATTTAAAAAATCCCCCCCAAAATCTACTTTTTCTCCAAATCCCCCCCCCCCCCAAAAAAAAAATAAAAATAAATTGTATGACGCACTTTGCGTCACCAAACCCCTCTCTGGGCACCACTGCAGCTTTGTGTTCAAATCGACATAACATCGACGTTGATGTGACAGTTGTATTTCTTCAGCAGGAATGCGTTGTGCGGAACATCTGTGTTGCTCAAGAACGTTCTATGTACTCTGATTGGTTGAATAATGTATATCGGCTCCTATTGAGAATTTCTGAAAAATTCTTACAGATTCTTAAAACCAATGTTTTTGCCAAATGTCACCAAAATTTCGCGAAAAGTCCCAAACTTGGCGACTTTCTTTCATTTGGCGCCAAGCATGTATTTTAATATTGGTGGAAAGTCGATTTTCAAGCCCAAATCTCGCAGATATCGCCAAAATTGGCGAGATGTTGCCAACTTTGCACTTTGTTTACTGTCCACTGTTCAACAATTTAATAACTCTTTCAACCTTCATTCCCATTGAAATGCATTGACCCATAGTGACCCCAAAATGATCCAGTAATTGAGTTTTCTCGAACATGTGACCTAGCTCAATGCCCTTCTCGTAACCCAAAACGGTAGGATACAAAATTTAGTCAAAACCATTAGAACTTTTAGATAAAATTAGCTTGACCCGTAGTGACCCAAAACTGACCCAATAATCGCATTTTTTTCGAACTTGTGACCCAGGCCAATGGTCTTCTCGTACCCCAAAATAGTAGGATACAAATTTTGTCAAGATCGTTAGAGCCGTTTTTAGATAAAATTAGCTTGACTCGTAGTGACCCAAAAATGACCCACTAGTCGAATTTTCTCGAACATGTGACTTAGCCCGATGGTCTTCTCGTACCCCAAAATAGTAGGATACAAAATTTCGTCAAGAACGTTAAAGTCACTTTTTAGATAAAATTAGCTTGATCCGTAGTGACCCAAATTGCCACACTAATCGAAATTTCTCGAACATGGGATTTAGCGCAGTTGACTTTTCGTAATCCAAAATGGTAGGCTACAAAATTTAGTCAAAATTGTGTGAGCCGTTTTTTAGATAAAATTAGCTTGACCCTGAACGATAGTGACCCAAAATGACCAACTAATAATTTTCTCGAACATGTAACTCAGCCCAATGGTCTTCTCGTACCTCAAAATAGTAGGATACAAATCTTAGTCAAAATCGTTAAAGCCGTTTTTAGATAAAATTAGCTTGACCCGTAGTGACCTAAAAACGACCCACTTATCGAGTTTTCTCTAACATGTGACCTCGCACAATGATAATCTTGTAATCCAAAACTGTAAGATACAAAATTTAGTCAAAATCGTTTGATCCGTTTTTAACATAAAATTAGCTTGAGCAGTAGTGACCCAAAAATGACCCACTAATCAAATTTTCTTGAACATGTGACGTAGCCCAATGATCTTCTCGTTCCCGAAAACGGTAAAATAGAAAACTTAGTCAAAATCGTTAGAGCCGTTCTTTAGATAAAATTTGCATATATATATATATATATATATATATATATATATAAAAATTTTGCAAAATTTGCTTGTATTATAATATATGATAAAACAAAAATAATATTCTAAAAAAATTTTATATTTATGAAATTTTAGATTTTTAGATTCAGAAATTTAAAATATAGCAGGCATTGATAATTATAAAGATAATTACATGGATAATTGTTATTTATTCGCAAAAAAGATAAATTTTAATTAAAAGAATTAAACTAAAAATTCTCAAATATTTTGAGGCAATAACTCTCGACTGTTTGAGGCACTTTATGAAGAATTGATTTCCCGGTATACTGACTTTCTTTTTCACCCAATGAAGGGAGATGGCTGTAGATTGGAAAAAATACTAACCCGACCGTTCGCCCTACGCGAAAAAACAAACCAAAATATTTTTCCAGCAGCAAAATAAACCAAAGTATCCAGAAGTCTCGTCCGAAGATGTGGGGTACCAAAGCTTGGATACCCGGCAGCTAATTTCCAAACCCTCAACCTTTGGACACCCTTGGCGAAAAGGGAATATAGCCAAATAATTTGGCGCAGCGCGCATGCGCGCTGCTTGTTTGGAGTTGGCGTTGGGAGTGCTCGCTCAAATCTGAAATGTTGAGTTTTTGTAAATGTAAATTGATTCGGTTCGGTAGTCGTTCCTATTGTGAATTTCTGATGCGCTTGGAGATGTTTGCTTTTTGTTTTTCCTCAATAAATACTCCTCGGAGTGGTATGTATTACACTTTTATTATTATTGAATATAAATTTTATTCGGATTTTTTAAAAATAACGTACTTTTAAAGTTGTTTAATTTCCTGAGAGCTGCTGTGATTCGGATTAGGCCTAAAATGTCTTTTAAATAAAGTCCTAAAAACTTATTTGGATTGTAAAATGAACTTCCCGTAATGAAACATTACTCTAAAAACATCAAACTGTTACAATGATTAAACATAAAAATACTTTTTTGTTAAATTTACTGTATTTCCAATTTAACATTTAAACACTTTAAAATAAATATAAAAAAGATTGTGTTCGACCATGTCACTATTTGTTACATCTCTAGGTTTTATATAAGTATAAAGTACTTTTTAAAAAGCTATCTTGCAGCCTTGTCTGATTCCCACCCCTTCCTCAGAAACAAAATCTTGGTTATACCTACAACTTAATTTAATAAAACATTCAGATCTATGTAAAATATGCCTAATTGTTTTTATAATTTGTCTGCCTTTAATGTGTATATGCATGATTTGTGTTTTTGTGAATTGTTTGTCTCCAGTTTGTATGTTCATGACTTTGCATATTTCATAATTTCTTTTTCAGTTTAAAAACTATGGAATTTAGACTAGGTGCTGCTGACTGTTATATTTAGCCAGCAGAAAGCATTCAAATGGCCTGAAATGCAATTGTTTTTCTTGCCTTTAAATGTCTTTCTGCTAGCGCTTAGAAAACCGTATAGATGTGGTGTTTCAGTTAGAAAGCTATTTTGAGGATTTTATGGACTGAATCAAGCCTAGCTAAATATTCTTTCACATGTATCCTTACTTTTTTAATTTTGTAGTGTTTTAAGTACTCAGTTGTTATAGTCAGACATGGAAAATAACGTTTCCATGTATGACATACATCTTATTTAACGTTTGCACCTTAATCTCTTAAAATTTGTCAACTATTTTTTAAATATTTTCAGCATTTAATATTACTAACTATGCATGAACTTCGAAATACATAGTCTAATATACGTGATTCATATATATCAATTACGTTATCAAATTTGACAACATTTCTTTGCTCATGAATATTTGTTTCAGATTATCTCAGGTATTTTTTTTTTTTTTTTTTTTTTTTACAAAATGGTTACCTGTTTGTTGTCTTGATCTTTGAATGACTGTTTTATATTTTTTGAAAGAAATTCAGTTTTGATACTGGTAGGAAGGTGTATTACTTTATAATTAATAAAGTATTTATGGGTTTCGTTTTCAAATATTTCATTATTAGATTGTTTTAGTTATCAAATTGCATATATTTGTGTCCCAAATCAAAGCACACCTAATCCAACAATATCCAGTCCAAAGCTGTTAACTAGGCCAGTTTTTGTATATAAATTTAAAAGAAATTAGTATATTATACCCTATGAAAATGTAAGTATTCCTTCTAAAATATTTCAATAATAGTTCTAAATTAAATTTTAATATTTGTTTGCACCTGACGAATGTTACTGTAGTTATTTTAAATAAGTTTTGACATTTGCAGTTCACAACAAAGCTAAAGGTAGACTTGTTTGTCCCTTCTTATTTATTGTAAACAAAAAATTAATTTATTTTGAAAAGCTCCTCTATTAAGTATTTATATTATTTCTCATGAATACCATCTCTGTATATTTTATTACTTATTTATTCCATTTTTTAAATGTTTTTTGCTTAAGAATTGTATTTTTTAAGTGAAGCATTATTAGGCCTAGGCCTATATTTTTGTTTATATTTTTAAAATGGCTACCTGTTTGTCTTAATCTTTTGAATGAGTGGTTTATATTATTTGAAAGAAATTCTGTTTATATATTGATAGGAGGATATATTACTTAATGAAAAAGAAAGTATATATCTTAAAGTATAGGTTTTCAAATATTTCAGTATTAGATTATTTTAGTTATCAAACTGTATACGTTTGTGTCCCTAATCAAAGCATACCTAATTCAACAATATCTTGTCCAAAGCTATGAACTAGACTAGTTTTTGTATATATATTTAAAAGTATAGTACATTATATCCTGTGAAAATTTAAGTATTCCTTTTTAGAATATTTTAATAATAGTTCTAAATTAAATTTTAATATTTCTGTGTACCTGAAAAATTTTACTGTAGTTATTTTAAATAAGTTTTGACATTTGCAGTTCACAACAAAGCTAAAGGTAGCCATGTTTGTCCGTTATTTATTTTAAACAAAATATTAAAATTTTTTATTGAAAAGCTCTTATTAACATAAGTATTTGTTATTTTTCAGGAATATTATCTCTATACATTTTATTGCTTTATTATTATTATTAATACTATTTAAATGTTCTTTTGCTTAAAAAAAATTATTTTTTAAGTCAAGCATTTTTAGGCCTAACTTTTTATCATCATCTTCATAAGGATAACATTTTATAAATCACAGTTCATTTGAAATTGAAAGAGATCTTTTATTTTATGGTATGTTTATGTTCATTTTTTGCTTGTATAATATAGAAATGAATAACATGTAATGTTCATATATTCTCTCAATCTTCGAATAATTTTGTTGATAAAATGTTTTCTGCTTAAATATTTTTTGTTTTCCATTTTTTTAAAGTTTACTTGCTTTAGAAAATTAAGTTTTTATGTACAGCAGACAACTTATTTAAACTTGGCATTTTGATCTCTTAAAGTTTTAGTACTTTTGTTGACTCTTTTTTAAATGTTTTTCGCATTTAATATTACGATGCATAAACTTTGAAATAAATAGTCTTAATACACTTCATTCAAACAGACCAATTATGTTATCAGATTTAACAACACTATATAATTTTTTCTGGTAGAAATTTCTTTTTTCATGAATGTTGGTCTCAGATTATTTCAAGTATTGTTATTTATCTGAATTTTGTTTATTTTTTCAAAATGGCTACCTGTCTTAATCTTTGAATGAGTGTTTTATAATTTTTAAAAGAGATTCAGTTTTGATGCTGGTATGAGGATATATTACTTAATTAGAAAAGTGTATGTCTTAAAGTGTTATAGGTTCAATTCTTGTGAATATGGAGCTTAAATTTGCCTCCTTGGTTTAATCTCTATCTGAAACAAATCTTGATTTCTAAATGACAATATATTGACAGGCGATTTTTGTTCTGCAGAATACCTTGATTCATAAAGTTTGAATATGTGGAAATATGTTTCGGTACTTTTCTGTTATACATACACCACTGTCGCCAAGAATACATATTTACATAAATTTAATACATACATTATGCATACATTTATTTTGACATGGTGTCTGTATAGCAGAAAAGTACCATGACTTTTCACCATCTGCTCAAATTGAAAATGAATTCTTTTTTCACTTTTAATGAGAAAATGGCATGAAAAATATATTAATCCATATTTCTTCTTTTTATACACAAAAATGGAGTAATTTAGTTGTTGTTTTTAGAGAAATTTCGTTACCATTTACAAAAAAATAATAATATATTGGAAATTAATTCAAAATTTTAAATTTTGAAAGTTTATATGACATTCTCCGATCAATAATAACTGGTGTTAACTAAATAGCTTTGTGTTCGATAATCTAAGAGGAGTAGTTGCGAAATACAATCAGATTTTAATATAGATTCATGTTTATTTTTTTTTTCTAATAATTATTAGTAAATAGTATAATTATTAGTAATAATAATTAGTAAATCCTCCGGTGTATCCACAGGCGTTTCATACACCAGCGATTTAAGGTGTCCCCAAACAAAAAAGTCTAACGGATTGAGGTCTGGAGAGCGTGCAGGCCAAGCAACAGGTCCACTGCGTCCAATCCATTTCCCTGGATATGTTGAATTGAGGTGATTGCGAACACCTATGAAAAAATGTGCCGGTGCGCCATCGTGCATAAACCACATATTGTGGCGCAATGTTGCTGGCACATTTTGCAGTAACTGCGGTAAGATATCCCGTAGGAAAACCAAGTACGTACTGCCATTGAGTACATCTGGGAGTAAATATGGTCCTATGAGATAATCGCCAAGGACACCTGCCCATATGTTCACACTGAACTTTTGTTGTGCGTTCGACGGGAAAACAGTGTGCAGATTTGTATATGACCATGTGTGCATATTGTGCGTGTTTACCACGCCCTCTCTCGTAAATATTGCTTCATCAGTAAATAAAATATTTTCCAGAAATTGTGGATTATTTTCTGTTACATTAAGCAACCAGCGTACGAATTCTGTCCGCTGAGCACAATCTGTTACTGATAACAGTTGTACCCGCTGCACATGAAAGGGGTGCATGTTTTCTGCACGCAGAACACGCCACACACTTTGGTGAGAAACACAGACTTCAGACGCAGCAGCTCGTGTACTCGTGGAGGGGTTATCTTTAAAAATATTCAGTACATCTTCTTCCATTGCAGGTGTTCGTACATGTCGAGGTTTCCCTGCATCAATGCTTGCTGTATTAAACGATCCAGTCTCCCGTAATCGTCTATCGATTTTTATGAAGAGTTTCGAACTTGGGCAACGTCTCATTGGAAATTGCTCACGGTACATGCGCTGTGCTAGACATGCATTTCCATGAGCTTGCCCGTACATCAGATGCATGTCCGCATATTCTTCGTTAGAGTATTCCGGCATAATTATTATACATCAACTTACTACAATCCCACTTACAACAGCCTCCCTTTAACATAACGCCCACTGATGACTGCTGTTTTATTACACTTTTCTTCCTATACACATAGAAAATTTGCATAAAAAGTACTTCTTCTTCATCATCCTGAAAGTTCATGGAGGAAACGCAGCAGTCACGGAGTTTGCTTTAAGACAAGGCGAGAGCTGCACAATATGTCATTCACTTGACCAGACTGAATAATGAAAGGGTATTGATAGAGGTTGATCAGAAATGTATAATTGAAAGATATTAAAACGGGGTGTTTACAATCGTCATGGGTGGAGTTTCGCTCTTTCCGAGCGTGCAACAGTACAGAGTTGTAACTAGGGAACTGCTTGATTTCTCCCATACAATTAAACTGATATGGTTTATTGTCAGCTTCTTCGAAAGCTTTCGGAATGGACCAAATTTTATAACATTTTCCTTGATGTAGGTAGAGTTGCATTTTTGGAATTAACGATTAACTATTTTGCTAAATATTTGATTTTGTATTTTTTCACTGTTTCAGAGCTTGTAACTCGCCATTAATTCTCAATATTCTAAAACAACTTATGTCATTTCGTAGGATTTTTTCTGCTCTTTCTAAATATGTGCTTCGTTTTTATGTAGCATTATCGATAGTTTAGCAATGAGGGTTTTTTTACAAATTTCCGATTTTTCATTCTATTTGCTGTAACTTGAAAATTATTGAGATCCGGCCAGGCATTATATACTGATTTATGCTCCGTGTGATCTCCTCTATTACCCCTATTAATATTGGACCCCTTTAACGGAACACCCTGTATATATATAATGAGAACATTTTTCGGAGTATCAGAATACATGGAATTGTGTTTCCTCTGACAATTCTTAAGGCTGTTCTTCAGAGAACTTTCCTACTGCCCACGCTAATGTTAAACCTATGGGCAAAGGACGCATTCGTATATTTAAAATATCTCCTCAGGAAATTAATATTTTTAACTTCTGTTTTCCGTGTACTCTTCTTAAAGGATGTTTCTTTTTTTTTCCCTAGTTATCAAAATATTTCATTGTTCTCAAATCCAAAATAACTAATTTCTGAATTCATTTTTATTCGGAAACACATGAAATTGGCAGGTGTTCTTAATCAGAATATATTTAATAGAATGACGTTTTCCATTTTTTGGTAACGGCAGAAGATGTTTCAGAAAACACTAGCAAAGTCGGTGTTTTGAACTGAATTTCCGACGTGCAGCGTCAGAAACGGGAAAAAAAAAAAAACGTGACCGAAATTGATCTTAAGTATTTCATTTATCTAAAAATGGAAAACGCTATTCATTCCAAATCGCTTTAATAATCAGGCATGCAAGTGACCTACGTTTAAATATTTGTTCATAAATGTGTCAGAAAGTTTCGTGATACTGAGCGAGGGGAAATATGGCAAAGTATACACAGTTAAAAACTTCAATACTTAACAGCAAAATAGCATAGTTTTAATTATTGTCAATATTTTTGGTGGTTACATAAAACAAATGGAAGTAGAAGTTAATTTTAAAAGTTTTTATTTGCGCAATAGAAGTTCATATTATTGAAATATTCACATATTATTTTTATATTAGTATGCGTTTTTTACATATATAATTTTCTTGCTTAACGACTACATTAGCCGGTTTCCCAATCAGATGCAAAGTTTTAATTTGAATACGAGTTGCACAAAAAAAATTATTGCTGATCCAATCCTTATCGTCGATTTTATCGTGATTTGGTAAAATTTTGTTATCCGAATCTATGCGAAATCATTTATCAGGTTCGGTCGGGTTGAGGGCCAACAGATTTTTTGTTGTTGTTGTTGTTGGGTTAGGGTAAGAATACAGGTTGAATCGAAATATAATTTCAGTCAACCATCATTCATGTTCAGTCATTTTCAAGAAGTATATAACCGGATTTGTGCATGACTCTAGATCCCATCCGACATATGAAATTGTGTCGTATTACAATTTCTGATAAAATCTGGTTACTCGGTCGTATGCAAGATTCTATTCCGAACAAGACTTACAGTAATAACATTATACCCGACTCGGGTCAGATCGAGTTCACGAAAATCAGGTCTCTCGACCACTAAACCAAATCCATTCTGTAGCCAAACAAATCCAAAAAGATCGATCCGAACTTTCTGGATTGGATTCGGGTAAAATCTGGTCACCCGACCCGGTGCAGTGTCGTCACAAACTTGTAGCATAAAAAAATGTTGAACCGAACAATCCGGAAAGGATTCGGGTAAAATCTGGTCACCCTATCCGATGCAGATTCGTCACATTTGACACATTGAAGTCGCACGGTGACTTCATAAAGTAGTCACATTGTGAGGTCACAGAAAGCCTTGAAAACGGCCATAACGACTTCACATCGACTGTCACAAAGTCACAGTGTGACTTCACAGTGACGTCACCATGCCTTACGGGTATATTTCTACTATATATTATAAAATTAGTTTAATGTAATCTAAACATAAATCTATAAAACAGAAAAAGCATAAAATACGCAGCTTTACATATATGTCACAATGTTGGAAAATGTCTGATAATCTATATATAGCATGTAATTTTTCTTACCTGTTCATACTCAAAACGGCCATATGGGTAGCGAACAGCGGTTAAATTATTTGAATCCTACCCACTACTGCTATATTATTATTATTATTATTATTATTTACTCTTTTTTTTTTATTATAGGAATTTTAAGAAAGAATTGAAAACATTTTGCAAAAATTCCTTGTTCAAATAGGTTTTCCTTTATGTATCCACTGTAAGTTGATCAAAACTATCTACGGGAGTTCCGAGATCTTTTGAATCATCTTTTTCAGGAGAGAAAAATAAAACCCCAAACTGAGGAAACAAAGTGGTACTTGAGCGCTCGTAAATTCTCTTATTAGGTAGATTTCGTAAGAAATACTACCTATTATATTCTCCCCTAAGTTGGAATTTTTGAAAAAATTTTGTAGATCTATGCTGGTTATGACTCCCAGAACCCAAAACCACCCCTAGTTCAAAACTTTATCTATCTATCTAAGTTGCTTTTTTATGGACACGATAACTTCAATAATTCTGCACAAATCTCTTCCAAACTGATACATAAAATCAAGAGTCATACAATCTAGATCAAGTTCGTTAATGGGCAAAATCGAACCAAGGGGGTGGAAATGGGGGGGGGGGGGGGGGCTTTTTGTGGAAACAGAATAAAACCCATAATTTCTTAATTATGATACGTATAGAATCCATTTAAAGTTATTATTACTTCTAGGAAAAGGGCCGAAAATTTATGTATGACAGATTTTTGATATCATTAAAAATGGCCCCAAAGGGGGGAAAAAAAGTTTCATAAGAAAAAAATTCGTCAATTCATAAGATATCAAATCCTCTTAAGTTTATTATAAATCCTCTTAATATTATCTAAAACTATTATATTGACAAGTTTTTTATATCACCAACCCTTTTAGCAAAAAAAAAAAAAAAAATAAATAAATAAAAAAATCCGTGCCTGCTCCGCCCGCAGACAAGTTAAATTTCGAAGCGGGCGGTTCCAACTGCAGCATCATGGCAAAAAGGTTATTTCTTCTGCAATTCCCGACAGGCGCCCCACGATCTGCATCTTCAAACTCTACCTGTGTCTGCTGGCCGAGCCGTCAGGGATTTTTTTATATTTCTTTTGACAGAGACGATCCTCAAATTAAAATTATGCTTGAAATATACACGAAAGTGCGTAACCATGCAGTTATTAAAATTGATCGAGAATCAGTTCTTTCAGATAAAAAAATCAGTTTTTATTAACTGATTAAAATGCAATTGTTTAGGGCATAGCGATGTATTTCTTATATTATTGAAAACTGTTCCTAATCAGATTTTTTAAAAATATATATTTCCCACTATTATTTAAACAAGCATTTACTATACATTATTTTTTTTTCTTTCTGATCAATTTAGCACAAAAAGTTTCAATAGTAATGTAATTAAGTCGCAGGTGATAAGTACATAGCTAATTAATAGACAATATTTTAACTGAAGTACAATAATATACTTCTATTTATCTTAAGATAAATTTAAGAGAAAGTAATACACAGTTGTAGTTTATTTATCAATCGCCACCCCCCCCCCCCCCACACACACACACTTCTCTCTCTCTCTTTTATTTTTTTATCACGTACACATTAATAGGATTTTTTGGCCAGAAACTCTTGCTTTAATAGAATCAAAATCTGCTATTTTAAAATAAAATAGTGTATTTTAATTTATTAAAACAGGCCAGTCTACAAGAACAAGGACCGATTCCGAGGAATCGATCCTTTTTGGAATCTTTTGTTATATTTTGGACCGATTCGTAGGAATCGTTCCTTTTCAGAATAGCTACATTTTGGACTAATTCCGAGGAATCTATCCTTTTCGCAGTCGGTATATTTTGGACCGATTCCTAGGAATCGTTCCTTTTCGGAATCGCTACATTTTAAACTAATTCCAAGGAATCGGTCCTTTTCGGAGTAGATTCCTAGGACTCAGTTCTTTTCGAAGTCGGTACATTCTGGACCGATTCTGAGGAATCGGTCCTTTTTGGATTTGATATATTTTGGACCGAATTCGAGGAATCGTTCCAAAAAGGAACGATTCCTTTTTAAAGACTGGAATCGTTCTTTCAATTTCACCGCCGGAGTCGTTCCTTTGGAATCATTTCTTGACAAATGACACATCTCTAGTGCAAAGGTTTCAAAATCAGGAAGAATATTTCTCTTTGTATCACATTATTATCAATTCAGTTTACTTTCAGTTTTTAAAGGATTGTAAATCACTGGCCACATTCTTGTTTCTCAAATAACAAGATTTTTTTTTTTTCATTTTTGTATAAATAAAATTTTGACCATGAGGCTGAGCCTGAGATTATTTTTTTTTCTTCCCGATTACCACAATCGTAATGGAAATTAACATTTGGTTCAATGAATTTCCAGGTTTAGTTTGAATTTCCCTCATATTTCCAGGTTAACAAAATTCCCTGATATTTCCATGTTTTCCAGGTCTGTGACCACCCTGTTTTACGCATGCGCAAATGGGGTCATTTTCATGTGAAAAGTGGATTTGACAGAGTGCTTTATGTTTTAAATATATAGATATTTATAATATAAAATAAGTAATTAAAAAAATAATGTCTGTTGTTAAATTTTATTTACTACAGTCCCAATATTTTGAAAAAAATATTTACTGTTTTTTTTCTTAGCTACACGACCTTTAAAATTTTTCATTAAATTATTTTTTATCAGTTTGATTCTAAAACTCTGAATTTAAACTTTGCTGTTTCTTTTATATTTTCCATTTTCACTCATTATTTAAATGTTAAATCATGGATATCAATATAATTTAGTGTTTCTGTATGAGTATTTCTCCTTCTTTTTGTTATCTCCTTTTATTTTTCCCTTTTTATGAAAAATAGTCACATAGTTAATATATAACATTCTGGTAATGGTCATACCAAATATAATAAAAATTGTAGACCAGTTCAATTTTTTTAATCGATAATTACATGCACAATCTTTTAATTTAAATACTTTTAATACAAATTAATAATTAAAATAAAATATGCTTGGGTGATAAATTTCACTTAATTATAAAGCATTCGAATAAAAAAAAAATACAAATTATATAACTTTTCTTCCTGAATTAAATATGGCATTATTAAAATGAGTTATTGCCACTAAAATAAGAAAAATTATTCTGTCCGGAGTAGGTTTCAAACCGACACACTGATCAAAACAGAGAAGCACTATGCCTTATACCACTCGGCCACCCCTTTCTCGCTGGATTAAAACTGGTTATGTTCTAAATTTAATTTTACGTATGCGCAAATGGGTAATTTTTGTGTGAAAAGTGGATTTCATGAAAATCCCTTTTCCTTTTAATATATAAGATAATGCACATGTGTTATTAAATAAGGCCTCCCACCTATACACGGCCACTCATGAACGTTTTAGGACCAGGAAAAATAAAATATTTTTGGCCCAAATCTTAGATTGATACTTTTACAAAGAATGCATATGATATTTAAAGTATTACTGAATGCAAAAATACTGAAAGAAACTTGCATAACTGTTAACACACTTAAATTATTATTAGCATTTTTTGAATTTGAACTTATTATGAAACTTTTAATATGGAACAGAAACAATGTGTTGTTCTTACTTTCATAAAAAGAAATACCTTATAAAATATTCATAAAAATTAAGAATAACTAATTTGTAAAGTTATTAATTTCCTTTTTTTTTTTTTTTTTTAGTCAAATCGCTTCTTTAAATAATGTTCAAGGTAGTACTGTTCTTACAGTTACTGCCTAATGTAAGTTTTACATAACTCATATATTGAATCAATCCATTGAAAACTTTTTATTTTGTTAAAGTATTCTTAAATAATACTATTACTGGGCATCAGAAATTTTTTTAGCAGCTTATATCTGTGGTCAACAAACAAGTGCCTATCGGCAACAGGGCATTGCACCTATGCAACTTAGAAACTCCTTCCTGTCTACCACACAACATTATTTTTGTAATTCCCAAAGCAACATAAAGCTAATAAAAATTATTTTTGTAACCATCAGAAAGAATGTTTTCTGAATCTAAACAACTTATCCATTAACATTTTTATTTACCAATATAATCGAAAAGGTGTATTTATATTAACTTTCAGAAAATAATTCGAAAACTAGACAAAACTGACAGGCATGTATTGTATTTCCTTATAGTGAATTGCTGATGTGATCTTTGCAGTTTGAAATCTGGAAAAATGTATTTTGAAAATACAAAATACTTCGTAAAAAACATTAGAAAATACATTACAACAATACTTTGATTTTATCGGTTTAAAATACAAAATACTAATGTATTTTGAAAATATATTTCGAATACATGTATTTTCAATACTGCCCAACTCTGACCACAGTCAGCTCCAGCAAAGATGTACAACATATTATTAGGTGGTGCACATCTTTTTGATCTAACCTAAAATTTTATCGCTGTGCAGCAAGAAAAAAAACAAGTTGGAAATTGTACGTCAAACGTGACACATGAGGTGTGTTCGTACTATAACTAGTTACATAAATATTCAGATCTTTTCTGATTTTTTAACTCTGTGAAATGAATTATATCGTCTGCAGATTAATTTCTGTAATAAAATAAGTATCTCGGTCGCTTGACGATTCAACTTCGGAAGATCCTATAACAAAAAAGCACAGATTTAAAAAAAAAAATTCAAATTTCTTAATCAATATTTTTATTAATATCTCCTAAAGTTTGATTTGATTTGAATAAAATTTGAAATGTCTCGACAAAATTCTGCAAAGATAATATATTTTAAATTGCAAACCATTCGGTGTGGTAGTTTTTGTGTTATATGCGGACAGACCGGATGGACCAAGCGACGACAATAGGTGCTACGTATTTATATCATTACGAACGCACCTAAAAAGGCCAATACATGTAGTTAATCACATTGAAGTGATACATAATTGCTTGATACATTACATAAGAGATAATAAAGCACTAAAGATAAAAAATACATGTCATATATAGAATGTATATGGCTACATCACTGATCGAGTACGAAGGAAGGAATGATATAACCTTGCAAAGGTAAGCGTCAAACAAATTCAAGCTAGCAAACAAAGAAAAGTTGTTAAGGCTGTTAGCCAATCAACTTCCCAATTCCCCTCGTTAATTGTTAAACCTATGGGCGTAGAATGCCTTTGTATATTTAAAATATCTCCTCAGTAAATCAATATTTTCAACTTTTTTTTCTGTATATTTTTCATTTCACTGTGCATATATCTTTTTTTTCTCAGTTGTCAAAATATATGCTTAATATAATATTTTATGTGTTTGCTGACGAGCTATGAGTAACTTTTTAACACTTCAAATAAAATTAAGCATATATATTAGAAATATTTTCAAAACTAAGAAAAGAGACATCCTCCTTTAAGAAAAGTACAAATAAAAAATAAGTTATAAATATTAATTTTCTTGGGAGATATTTTAAATATACAATTGCATTCTACGCACATATGTTTAACATTAGCGAGGGAAATCAGGAAGCTGACTGACTAAACCAGCAAGTTTCATTTCAATGGATGTAAATCTGAAATCAGAGTTATGTGTATAAAATGTATAAACTTTAACATTTTAATAATTGTTTTGAAATTTTCACACTAAGTAAAAAATAATAATAATAAAATTTAAATTTTACAGTCATTTCATAAATATAGTTCACGGCAAATTTATTTAAAAACTTTGATATTTACGATTTAATTAATTTAATACTTTTAAAGCAATAATAAATAATATTTAATTGTTTTATGTTAAAAAAAACATTTTTGCAATTTTAAAAAGAAAAACATGTTTACAATGATATTCCAAATTTCTGAACTTTTTATGCAACTGAGTCCCTGGTACATCAATATTTAAAAAATTTTATTATTTCAGAAGCCAAAATAGATAGAAAAAACTATTCCAACATTTCTTAAAATTATTTTTTATTTAGTAATGAAGAGGATATAGTAATATACCCTCCTATAGCCCTACCAGCATCAAAACTGAATTTCTTTCAAAAAATATAAAACACTCATACAAAAATTCAGGTAGCCATTAAAAAAATAAAAAAATAGCAATACATGAAATAATACGAGACCAATATTCAAGAGAAAAATTTCTACCAGAAAAAAATTATACTGTTGTCAAATTTGATAACATAATTGGTCTATTTGAATGAAGTTTATTAGATTATGTATTTCAAAGTTTAAGCATAGTAATATTAAATGCAAAAAACATTTAAAAAAGAGTCAACAAAAGTACTAAAACTTTAAGAGATCAAAATGCCAAGTAATAAGTTGTCTGCTGTACATAAAAACTTAATTTTCTAAAGCAAGCAAACTTTAAAAATGGAAAACAAAAAATATTTAAGCAGAAAACATTTTATCAACAAAGTTATTCGAAAATTGAGAGATTATATGAGCAACACTACATGTTATTCATTTCTATAGTATACAAGCAAAAAATGACCATAAACATACCATAAAATAAAAGATCTCTTTCAAATGAACTGCAATTTATAAAATGTTATCCTTATGAAAATAAATGATAAAGTTAGGCCTAAAAATGCTTGACTTAATTTTTAAGCAAAAAAACATTTAAATAGTATAAATAATAATTAAGTAATAAAATGTATAGAGATAGTATTCATGAAAAATAAATACTTATGTTAATAAGAGATTTTCAATAAAAATTTTTAATTTTGTATTTCCAATAAATAAGGGACAAACATGGCTACCTTTAGCTTTGTTGTGAACGTGAACTGCAAATGTCAAAACTTATTTAAAATAACTATAGTAAAATTCTTCAGGTACAGAGAAATATTAAAATTTAATTTAGAACTATTATTAAAATATTTTAAAAGGAATACTTAAATTTTCACAGGATATAATGTACTATACTTTTAAATTTATACACAAAAACTGGCCTAGTTAACAGCATATTGTTGAATTAGGTATGCTTTGATTAGGGACACAAACATATACAGTTTGATAACTAAAATAATCTAATACTGAAATATTTGAAAACCTATGCTTTAAGATACATACTTTCTTTTTCAGTAAGTAATATACCCTCCTACCAGTATCAAAACAGAATTTCTTTCAAATAATATTAAACCACTCATTCAAAAGATTAAGACAAACAGGTAGCCATTTTAAAAATATAAACAAAAATATAGGCCTAGGCCTAATAATGCTTCACTTAAAAAATACAATTCTTAAGCAAAAAACATTTAAAAAATGGAATAAATAAGTAATAAAATATATAGAGATAGTATTCATGAGAAATAATATAAATACTTAATAGAGGAGCTTTTCAAAATAAATTATTTTTTTGTTTACAATAAATAAGAAGGGACAAACAAGTCTACCTTTAGCTTTGTTGTGAACTGCAAATGTCAAAACTTATTTAAAATAACTACAGTAACATTCGTCAGGTGCAAACAAATATTAAAATTTAATTTAGAACTATTATTGAAATATTTTAGAAGGAATACTTACATTTTCATAGGGTATAATATACTAATTTCTTTTAAATTTATATACAAAAACTGGCCTAGTTAACAGCTTTGGACTGGATATTGTTGGATTAGGTGTGCTTTGATTTGGGACACAAATATATGCAATTTGATAACTAAAACAATCTAATAATGAAATATTTGAAAACGAAACCCATAAACACTTTATTAATTATAAAGTAATACACCTTCCTACCAGTATCAAAACTGAATTTCTTTCAAAAAATATAAAACAGTCATTCAAAGATCAAGACAACAAACAGGTAACCATTTTGTAAAAAAAAAAAAAAAAAAAAAAAAAAAAAAAAAAAAAAATACCTGAGATAATCTGAAACAAATATTCATGAGAAAAGAAATGTTGTCAAATTTGATAACGTAATTGATATATATGAATCACGTATATTAGACTATGTATTTCAAAGTTCATGCATAGTAATATTAAATGCAGAAAATATTTAAAAAATAGTTGGCAAATTTTAAGAGATTAAGATGCAAAGGTTAAATAAGATGTATGTCATACATGGAAACATTTTCCATGTCTGACTATAACAACTGAGTACTTAAAACACTACAAAATTTAAAAAGCAAGGATACGTGTGAAAGAATATTTAGCTGGGCTTGATTCAGTTAAAGTATTCAGTCCATAAAATCCTCAAAATAGCCTTCTAATTGAAACACATCTATACGGTCTTCTAAGCGCTAGCAGAAAGACATTTAAAGGCAAGAAAAACAATTGCATTTCAGGCCATTTGAATGCTTTCTGCTGGCTAAATATCACAGTCAGCAGCACCTAGTCTAAATTCCATAGTTTTTAAACTGAAAAAGAAATTACGAAATATGCAAAGTCATGAACATACAAACTGGAGACAAACAATTTACAAAAACACAAATCATGCATATACACATTAAGGCTGCTCGTCAGTAAACTTCCAGATTCCAATCGCTAATGTTATTCCTATGGGCATAGGATGCATTCGTATTTTTAAAATATCTCCCCAGGAAATTAATATTTTAAACTTCTGTTTCCTGTGTACTGTTCTCAAGAATGTCTCTTTTTTTTTTTCTTAGTTATCAAAATATTTCTAAACTATGTGCTTAATTTATATTTTTATGTGTTAAAATTTTAGCGAAACTGAATAAGATTTTAACATTTCATATAAAATTCAGTACATATTTTAGGAAAAAATTGACAACGAAGAAAAAAAAGAGACATTCTTTAGGCATATTTTACATAGATCTTAATGTTTTAATTACATTAAGTTGTAGAACCAAGATTTTGTTTCTGAGGAAATGGTGGGAATCAGACAAGGCTGTAAGATAGCTTTTTAAAAAGTACTTTATAATTATATAAAACCTAGAGATGTAACAAATAGTGATATGGCAGAAAATCTTTTTTATATTTATTATAAAGTGTTTAAATGTTAAATTGGAAATACAGTAAATTTTAAAAAAAAGTATTTTTATGTTTAATCATTGTAACAGTTTTATGTATTTAGAGTAATGTTTCATTACGCGAAGCGCATTTTACAATCCAAATAAGTTTTTAGGATTATATTTAAAAGACATTTTAGGCCTAATCCGAATCACAGCAGCTCTCAGGAAATTAAACAACTTTAAAAGTACGTTATTTTTAAAAAATCCGAATAAAATTTATATTAAATAATAATAAAAGTTTAATACATACCATTCCGAGGAGTACTTATTGAAGAAAAACGAAAAGCAAACATCTTCAAGCGCATCTGAAATTCACAATACGAATGAATACATTTACATTTACAAAAACTCATCATTTGAGCGAGCCGAGTCTTCCCAAAGCCAACCCCAAACATGTAGCGCGCATGCGCGCTGCAATCTCCTCTGGCCAAATTATTTGGCGACATTCCCTTTTCGCCAAGGGTGCCCAAAGGTTGAGGGTTTGGAAATTAGCTACCCGGCAGATATTTTTCAGTGCTAAATGGATGAAATACAGGGTGTCCCAAAAGTCCGTGACACATTTTAAAATTCAATGAAAGATCAAGTAATTGGTGTACTAGAGTGCGGTTTGGACGAAAAGGCTTCTTATGATCTGAAATTTTGTTTAAGCAAATAAAAAAATAGTTAAAAAATTTCTCATAGATGGCGCTGCTTCTTTAAAGTTATCAAATACATAGAATGCCTTTATACATAACAATGGCGAAAGATGCACAATGCGTTTGCACAGTGTTTGTCCAAACTATGGGAACCCACGTTCCACAAGTTAACAGTACTCGCCTTCATGAGTTCGATTAGACGAGTCAGACAAGTCAACAAACATTAGTTTGGCGATAATAGAAAGCTCGCCACGATGCTTGGCGATTCGTTTTTTTCCAAAATAATATTGACCAATCAAATGTTTTTTGTCCGTATGTTGCTATTATCTTATAATGGCGAAAGACGCACAATGCATTTGCACACTTTTTGTCCAAACTATGGCAACCCACGTTCCACAAGTTAACCATACTCGCCTTCATGAGTTCGATTAGACGAGTCAGACAAGTCAACAAACATTAGTTTGACGATAATAGAAAGCTCGCCAAGATGCTTGGAGATTCGTTTTTTTTTCCAAAATCATATCGACCAATCAAATGTTTTTGTCCGTATGTTGCTATTATCTTACATTATCTATTAATCTTGGCACGCTTTCGATTATCACTAAATTAATGTTTGTTTGCTTGTTTTACTCGTTTAATCGAACACAGGAGGGCGAGTATTGTTAAGTTCTGCAATGTGGGTTGGACAAAAACTGTTGATGCGCATTGTACTCCTTTCGCCACTGTTATGTATAAAAACATACTACCTCTTCGATAGCTTTGTAGAAGCAGCGCCATCTGTGAGAAAATTTTGGAACTAATTTTTTTGTATTTGCTTAAACAAAATTTCAGATCATAAGAAGCATTTTCGTCCAAACCACATTCTTGTACGTCAAATGCTTGATCTTTTATTGAATTTTAAAATGTGTCAAGGACTTTTGGATCACCCTGTATAGCATTTGAAGAACAATTTCAAGATGTGTTTAAATTACGAAATAAATTGTGAGCTTTTGAAAAGAAACCATTACTATCGTGATGGTCTGAAAATCTGTAAATATTTAAGAATATGTCAGACAGAAAGAAGCCATACGGCAGGTGGCAACCATTGTTCAACAGCACTTACAAACACTCACAGAATCTTTTAGTTGTTATTAAAAAAAGAAAGATGATCCCAAACATGTGTAGAGCTCGAAATGCAAAAATCCAGGAAGCCGGAATGCTAAAATCTTTTTGAAAGTATAGGCAAATTTATTTCTATCCATACCAAAGCAATTTAAACAAGTTGGACATTGTACGTTAAACGTGACAAATGAGGTGCGTTCGTACTATAACTAGTTTTACAATGTAATAAAATCATCGTTATTATTTTAGTGAAATGAAATATATCGTCTGTTATGAACGAAATGAGCATGCCTTTTTTCTTATTACGTATGCCACTTTTACAGATGCGAATTTTTTTTTCCACACTAGACAGAGCGGCAAAAGTCACCATGGAAATCTTGATTTGCGGACCTTCACGGTTTAATATTTTTATGACTCACGATGAACGAATCTCTTGTGTTAATTTACTTTAATGGATTGAGATATTCGGCTGTTAATATGATTTCCACTAAAGTTATCTCAGAATCTATACATTGTTTAATGTAAACTCATCTCTCAAGCAAACCTTTTTTTTTTTTTCGAAAGATTTTTCTACAAATGTAACTTTTATGCAATTTTATTCGAAAAAATAATTTTTAATATAAATGGCCTCTTGGCATATGAAAAAAGAAGTGGTCAGCCCGTATTTTGTTTTCCTCAGTCAAATGACTTGCGTTTTTATTATATAGATTACGTATGATAGGATTTAATAGAATGAAAAAAACTTTTATTAATATCTTTTTAAGTTTTGATTCGATTTTCATAAAATTGAAAATGATACGACAAAATTCTGCAAGGATTATATGTATTAAATTTCAAACCATTCGATTGGGTAGTTTTTGCGCTGCTATATGCGGACGGACGGACCACAGAGTAAGACAGAGATTCAACTTCGCCTGAAAAGAGCGACTGCGGCGGATGACATAAGAACTAAATCATCGCTTTGGCGATTTTTATCTTCGTGATTTCCGTTTAAGTGTAACCCTATTCTGCTTGGCGTCTTTCTGTTGTCATTTGCGCATGTGCAAATTTTCGACGTTCGCTAATTGATTTTCGAATCTTGTTTATTACTTATTATTAAAATTATTCTTTGAAGATCAAATAGTTGATTATAATTATTATAATTCTTCAAAATGCTACTAAGAGAGGAGTGTATTGTTTGCAAGAACAAGACGTCAAAGTTATTTTTTATTACCAAAAATCGGTAAGTTGTGGTTTATTTGTATGTGTTATTTTTGTTTTTATTTTGCAAGTTTCATTATGTATGAAATATTTTATATATATTCAGTGTTGGCAGATTTTTAACAAATTTTGACTTTATATTATCGTTAAAATAACTGCCATACCATAAATCTCATTCATGTTAAAAAAAATTCCTCTATATAAAATTTTATTCATATACATTTTCTATCGCAATGTAAACATGGTACTAAGTTCTTTCTAGTCTAGTAAATCTGCAGATCATTTTTTTAAAATATCATTTTAATTTCGTACAATCCACAATTATTATTTTTTCAATTGCATGCATGTTTATAAGCATATAAAATTGTTCGAATGTTCCAGAAATTAGAATCCTTAAATTAATGTGGTAAGTAAAAATAAATGATTTTAAAAATTGTAAAAAATATGAAAGTAAGGTGTTTATATTTCCCGAACAGATGCAAAAACATTTTCAAATGCTTTAAGCAATTAATTTCTAAATTCTATTAAATTTATAAGCAAAATTTTAAAACTATTGGATATCCATATCGAAAATTTAACATTCATAATTTTACATCTAAATTCATTACGCAAATATTCCATTTTCATTTCAGATAAAAATGAAATTTGAAAAATCGTCTGCATCCCCATAAGAAAGCATTATGACCTATAAAAAATATTCTATATTTTCCGAACGAATGAACCAAATTTAACCAAAAACTATATAGCTAATTCCGGATACCTCGCCAACATACCTACTAAAAAACAACCTAATCGGACCATTTTTACGGCAAACAGACAGACGGAAACCAAAAACATTTCGCGTCTCCACAGTGAGCCTTAACATGACGTTTCGGCACAAATCTGTCAACACTCAATATATATAAAATATTTCAAACATTATGGAACTTGAAAAAACAAGAACAAAAATAACACATGAAAATAAATCACAACTTACATTTTGAAGAATTAAAAAAATCAAATTTTCCTTTCAAACTTGGAAAAAAAAATTGTTTTACCACAGCACTTATTTTAAAATAAAGTTGAATTCCGATTGTTTCAGAACATGTTAAAAATAATAAATCTGTTTTCATTCGCGTAGATAGATAATCGACCGTCTTAAAATCAACCAACCGAAACAAGAAGCAAGTAGTCGCCGTTTTTTTTTTCCTTCCCTCATTTGTCGCCAAGAAAGCGATATATAGCTCTATTTAGTAACCTCTCTTCTGTTACGGCTGTAGTTTTCGCGTCATCCGCAGCTAGCGCCACTGTCTATGTGTAATCCCATGTTAAAGAAGTTACCATTGAAGTCTATGAGAGTTGATTCTCTGTTTAAATCTCCTTACTCTGTGGGACGGACCAGACGACGATTATAGGTGCTACGTATTTATATAATTATCAACGCACTTAAAAATGCATTCAAGATTCTAAATAATAATTTTTAAAAAGTTACAGAGAGTACAGTAAGCACAAGGATTGAAATGTAAAAATCCACGAACCGGAACTCTATTTCTAAATAATTGTTTACTAAAATCATTTTTACTGCTTTTGCTGCAGTTTTTAGCCAATTTTTTAAATTGTTCATTTTACTTAGAGTATGCAAGTCTGAGTACTCGTGTTATTTACCTTTAAATGTACTTTAGGTCGTCGTCCCTGCCATCATCTTATCAGCATCCACTAATACACGTGATGGAATGATTACGGAAACCAAAATATTTTGAATGATAAATTTAAATACCGGGTGACCAGAATTAAAACACGCCTACTTCGACCTCTCTGTATATAGAACTACTGAGTGTATAAGCTTCAAATTTTGTGCACATACTATTCAAGACATGGGGAATGGATTACGCGAAAAAAAATAGTTTCAGAAATCACTGATAGATGACGCTGTACAACTGAACATATGCTGAAAAAACACAAAAGCACATTGTAAACACATTTTACTTTGAACGTACCAAACATTCATGTGAGATGTACTTTATGAACGCAAGGAATGCCGCTGAATATGGTTCCTTATTTGAAAATGTAAAATCTGCTGTCTGTCGGCAGTTTGTTGACAGGTCGACTGAGATGCTTCTCACATACTGAGTGATACCTTCTTTCAAATCTTCAAAGGTTACCAGACGTCCTCGATAAATAAGATTTTTTTTTATGAAATACAAAGGATGTGAATTATCACTTTACTTAACTACCAACAGAGTGAAAAAATGTCCAGACCGGGGTTCGATCCCGGATCCCTTGGTATAGCGCACCAAGCGCTTTACCAATTAAGCCATCCGACGACATCCGGTCTAGCATTTTCTCACTCTCAGTGTTGAATTCGGACACTTTTCTCCGGGAAGGATTTCTGTGCCTCCGTGGGGGGGGGGGGGGGGGGGGAATTTCGGAGTTCCTGGGGAGGATTGTATTTTTTAACCATTAAATGCATAAAATCTCAAATCTCAATGGGAGGGACATTTCAATGCTTCGTGGGAGGGGGGGGGGAATGTCCCCTCCGGGCCACCCCCATGAATTCAACACTGCTGACACTTATATGGCTAGGCTACAACCTTGCAGCACAAGATGGAACGTCAATCATGAGCACAACACCTATTCGCATACATGAGATTACATTAATTAGTATATAAAGATTTTTTTAATGTTCCTACAGCCAAAAATCACACGAATTAAGATCCTGAAAACGAGATGGCCAGATTGTTGGTGTCGCCCGTCCCCATGTTCGTGTCTGAATTTATTATTTGCTATCCTATAATATACTTTTATTCTTTATACCACTGTAAATCAGGTAATGCTTTTAATAGATTTATTTATAGGTATTTTACGTATAATTATGTACATTTTATTATTTACACAATTTCCTCTTATGTGTAATAAATTACCTTAATTTTAAAAGTAAGCCATCCTACCTAAAAGAAAAATCCCTGACGGCTCGGCCTACAGGCACAGGTAGATTTCGAAGACGCAGACCGTAGGGCGCCTGTTTGTTGGGAATTGCAGAAGAAATGATCTTCTTGCCATGATGCGGCAGTTGGGAACGTCCACTTTAAAATCTACCTTGTCTGTAGGCGGAGCCAGCAGGGATATTTTTGTTTTTTAATTTTTTTTTACTACCAGGATTTGGTCCTATAAAAAACCCGTCAATGTAAAAGTTTTAGATAATATTAAGATAATTTATAATAAATTTAAGCGGATTTGATATCTTGTGAATTAACGAAGTTATGAATTTTTTTCTTCTGAAACCCCTATTTCCTGCCCTCTTTGAGGCCATTTTTAATGAAATCAAAAATCTGTCATACATAAATTTTCGGCCCTTTTCCTAGAAGTAATAATAACTTTAAACGGATTCTATACATATCATAATTAAGAAGTAATGTTTTTTTCTGTTTTCACAAAAAGCACTCCCCCCCCCCCTTGGTTCGAATTTGTCCATTAATGAACTTACCGAGATTTTATGCCCCATATATCAGTTTGGAAGAGATTTGTGCAGAATTATTGAAGTTATCGTGTCCATTAAAAAGTGACATAGATAGATAGATAACGTTTTGAACTGGGGGTGGTTTTGGGTTCTGGGAGTCATGATCGGTGTAGAATCTGCAAAAATTTTTCAGAAATTCCAACTTAGGGGGAAATGTAATAGGTAGTATTTCTTACGAAATCTACCTAAAAATCGTACGTGATACAATAATTTCATTGCCATATTTTGATTTAGTAGCATGAAATCTATAAGAATTTACCATTATTTTTACAGGGAGGATATTGATGCCGACCAGTCATTAATGATGTCGTTTGAAGAAATTGGCACGACAGAAAAATCAGTTTTCAAGACATACGAAGAAGTACACATCGAATGGAGAATCCCTGATTTTTTCAATATCGCTGACGCTGCTACCATTTATAGTAGTCCTGATTCCATCGTCAATAATGCCTCATGGTCTTTGAAACTCTGTCCTAAACCATTGAATTGGGAATTCATGAGGCTGTTTATACAGACTAATATGAAACGAGAATACTCTTTAGAATGTCACTTTAGTTTGAAAAAATCGGATGGCAGCGCTCAACATCTAGTCAGTAGAATTCTGGAAGGAAACAAAAAATGCAGTGCTTCGTGTGACTTTGTAAAGTATTCAGAATTACTGGAGAAAAAGTCTGAGCTAGTACCTCATAATGTCCTCACTATCGTGTGTGCAATGAGACGTGAAATTCCTGATTCTTCTTCTCAGCCCATTGCATCGAAGAAAACAATACCAATGAAGTTGATAAGTAAGTGATGAGACAAATTTCATATCATTTTAGATATATATGTTCAAAATGACAAACATTAGTAAATTATTTATTCATTTGTTTTAATATTTTATTAGATTCGTTTCATTTGGAAATACACTGAATTCTGTTATCCTGTAACTCTTTGGATTTAAAACGAATTAAAAGAAAAAAAAAATCATTCTATTTTTACACGATTTGTTTAGATTTAACACGATCTATACAAATACCAATTTTTTTTTAAATGTTACACTTCTATAAGACGTCGTAGCCTTCTATAAGTTAAAAATAGTATTTATTATAAACGAAAATCAATTGAATAGTTTGCATACTTATAATATGGTTGCCATCTACAGCCGTGGTACTCACTCACACGCTCTCGAATGCATTTGATGTGGTCCCATCTGTTGGGTGCATAATTAATGTATATATATATATATATATATATATATATATATATATATATAGTAAACTGTACTTTTTAAAAACATCGCTATTGTTAGATAGCTTTCAGTACAAAAAGTAAAAAGTTACCTATTGCAGCTGTTCAGAGGAAAGCAAATCCAGAAAATCTCAGTATCAGTGGGTCAGTGCTTGGGAGGGTGACAACCTCTCTCGGCTGCGGTTGCTGTGGGACCGTGTACGTTAATGGGAGCTGGTGCACCTAAAATCTGTTCGTGGCTCCAATGTCCTCCAAGTTTAGAATAAGCGTTACCTCTGGGGGTGCCAATCTAGGTAATCTAATTCATCTGTAATTGGTTCAAAATTAAGAGACCAGCTCTTCTGTACGTGGCTTGTGAGTGCTTAAGCCATTTGGTAGGCCTCCCCACCCAGCTGACTCTTGCGTTACATAAAAATTGACTCGAGAGGCTTTGATAAATCTAACCAGTGTAATTGTGGTAGTGTTTACACTACTTATAAGATTTATTTTTCTTTTCAGGACTAGAAACATTGTCGAAGAATTTCAAAGATCTGTTTGGTGATAAAGAAACCTGTGACACGACTTTGAATGTAAAGGATAAAGAGTACAAAGCCCACAGATCTGTTTTGATTGCGCGGTCGAACGTCTTTGCTGCTACTTTCAAGCACGACACTTTGGAAAAACAGACGGGAGTTATTACCATATCGGACTGTGATCCTGATTCTTTTGAAGTGTTCTTAGGGTTTCTATACTGCGCTAAACTTGAAGACGAGATATCTATCCGCAGCGCTTTAAATCTGTATTATACGTCCGATAAATATGACGTCCAAGAACTCAAGATATTCTGTGTTGATTATCTGATGCAGAATTTGACAGTGGAAAACATATGTGAAGTTGCTGCCTTTGCTGACAAATACGACGAAACAGCATTACTCTCTGCAGTTCAAGATTTTTTTAACAACAATGTGCGCAGAATTTTGTTAACTTCTGAGTGGGTGTGTTTTTTGAAAAATGACAATCGTTTGGCAAACAAACTTTTGATAGAAATGGCAAATATGAAACTTAAAGATTGAATTTTGGAAAGTTTCTATGTGTTTCCCTTTCACATGTACAAAAATGAATGTTTTATTTTTTAAAAGTTTTATATTATCAGAAACCTGAAACTTTTTTTAACGTCATAAATTTTGGTAAAAATAATTAAAAATAAAAGCAATAAATCAGAAAATCGTGATTAACTTCTTTATTATTATGTTTGTACCTTGGTAGAAAAAAAGGCCAATGTCAAAAATCACAATTTCTCTTTTGTCTATGTCCACCAATTACTTAACAATAGTCTTGAGTATAGTAGAAAAATGTGAAACTTTTCTTCTCTTTAAATATATTCCACAAGGAAATTATATTCCCGATGATCCTTTATAGAAATTTAAAATTTAAAAATATTAATTCAGCTTTTTTTTCTAACGTCAAAATCGGGCATTGGCGCTTTTTCTGCGAATGTATAGATATAAAGAACACTATTAAAATAAAAGAAAGTTACTCTTTGCGAATAAGTATGTTTTCAAGGAAATTTTGAGTTCATTTGTGTGATTATTTAATAAAAATATTTCAGCTACAAATAGTATAGGTGACCGAATTTAGGGTTGCCATATGTGCGCATATATCTCAACTATGTATTTGCACATGTAGTATTCAACTTGTACATAATTAAAAATCACCTACTCAGAGCTGTCTGTTGTCAAAACCATTTAACAGAAAAATATGAAATTTGGAATGCTCTAATTGAAGAAATGTGAAAGACATTTAGCATAGAAAAATGAATTTCAAAAATTGCCACTAGAGGGCATTTTCTGATAAAATTTTGCATATATACAAATTTTAGCCACCACGTGATGTACCGGGTGTACATAATTAAAGTTTGGAGGTCTTGTCCTCTTCCACCATGAGCGCAACATCTACATTTACCAGTGTAGAAACCAGGTTCAGGCTTCCTTGCTCTTCCAGGACGAACACTCAAGGATCCCGTTCCCTAAAGTTTCCTGATCATATTTCGTAATCCGTTTGTAATAATTCAGATACAGAAATTGCGAAAAAAAGTTTCCTGATTTTTCCCTGACTACCTTTATTAGATTTCCTTGATTTCGATTATTAACGAGACACATACGGTATTTTTTAATATATGCCGCTTTCTAGCATAACACACTTGGTAATACTTCATTTGGGAGAGAAAAACATAAAAATTGCACAATATTCATGAAGTACCGGTTCACACTTTCATAAATCCGAACTCAAAATTGAGTCCAACAACTTTATATAGTGGCCAATGAATACATGGCGACCAGAAAATTTCCTCGTTTTCTGAAGAATGTTCAATTCTAAGATATATCTATATCTGACGGGATAGCGAATTGGATTAAGCTGGCCACCTGGTCAGCTTATGCTAATGTATCATAAAATTTTCAAACATGAGTAAATTGCCTTCAATATAATCACTATCTACAGAAAAGGAGGCCATCAGATCATCTTAATGTGTGTCAAATACCAAAAACTCATATCATGGGCATCGTTTTGTAAAAAAAATGTATGCATTTTACTTTTCTTTATTGCATACTATTATTGGAATCAGTCTCGTGTGAAAACACAAATAAATATTTTCGCATATAGACAAATTTCCCTGATTTTCAAGTACTTTTACAAATTTCCCTGACTTTTCTCTGATTTTTGCAGCTTGATAAAACTCCCTGATTTCCAGAATCTGTAGCCAACCTGTAATTGTACGTCTGCAAATGTTTTCCAAAGCTCGAAGCCGCCGCAAAGCTTCTGGTGCGGTATCGCCATTTTGATAAAATGCATCACCAGTAAAACATGATCTTTAACTTGCACGACATTTTCTGTGGAAAATGTGGTGTCTGTAAATGGTTTAGCGGTGCCATAAACCCAGCTAGTAATATTTTTTATGGGTGTAAAAAAGTGTGTTTATAAGTATATTTCGGAAACATGATTTTCATTTGTCATAAAAATCATAGATGAAATTTTGCCCATTTTTCTATTGACGCTCAGAGCATTAATAGTGGTAACTAAAGGCGTCGATGAAGCACCTACTAGCGGGCACCGTCCACATCACCCTTGTTGCGGCCCTGAGCATAAGTTACTTTTTGTTGTAATTTTATTTTACTTCTTTGGCCAATTATTGGTTACGTTTAAATTATTACACACACACATACATATATATAATATATTTATATACATATATATATATACATTTTTGTATTGTTATATATATATATGAAAGTAAAAGAAATCGACACTCTTTTTAATTAATTATTCACTGTCTTAAAATACTGTTATTTAATCCCACTAAGTCATAGTTAATCTTACATCATTATGTACCAGTTCTGTTATCTATTATTTAATCTCTCATATTTTTATTTATATATCGACATTCTCTCTATTTTTTACGCATGGAATGTACTTCGTATGTTTCACATGTGCATGTGTAATCATCATGCATTTCGCCGTTCATTTCATATTTGACAGGGTCCAGAATAAAAAGAGAGAATCTATCAAATTAACAATAATAATGCAATTTTCTCACTGTATACAACCACATTTTCAGCAAATACCTTTTTTCTCTGTTTCTTCATTCTCACTTTAGCTCTGGCAGTCATGATTATGACTTCAATAACTCCACGTTTGATGCTATCTGGACAATGCATTGCTAACAATCCTCTGAAAAGTGTGGGAAAATTCTATCGTGTCGTATTTAAATCGTTTTAGAGCTTCTGGAATGATTATTCTGCGAATAGAAATAAATATAAATTAAACAATTTTACTTCCAACAAGGACTATTCGTCTGATACTGCACCAGATCACAACTTGCATAATTTAAGTAAGGTATGAATTTTAAAAAAAACATCCTTTTTAAAAGATAAGAAATATATTACGGACGTTTAACTATAATAAACTTATGCAAAGTAAAGGGAATTAAGGACTTATTTACGGTAGGGCATTCGAGGCATGTGATGTGAAGCTTGAATAGGCCTCTGAGATGGGCCATGGAACACCACTCTTAAACCGATATTTATCTAGCTCAATCTAGGACGGTGTGATTGTGTAAGATTTTCCTAGTACGAGACTGATAATTCGGGTTACTTTCCCTTCAAAAGTCCTACCTTATCTTATGGCATCCCTCCTATACCAAAATAGCCAATGTTTAACAAAATTTCTCCATCTCCGTCATGACACACATGTCCCCAACACGCGCTTCCAAACGACTATCAAAGTACTCTCTTACCTATGAAAATTCGTTGTTCTGGGATTGGTTTCGATGTCTTGGATAATAACATGCCCGATTGAGAAGGGCAACTCAAAGCTCTAATGCAGAAATCAAATAACCGCTAAACCATAGAGTTGTTTCTCTATGCACTAGACGACAAATACATATAGTTAAATAATGCACCGATGTTCTTATACTTGTAAAGATATTTTGGTAAGAATAATACACATACACAATACTGCATTAACATGAATTATTTACTATTAAAAAAAAAAGAGAAAAAGAAAACAGGATATCAATGGAAAAGGAAAGATTATGCCACTAGCCGTTTCTATGATCTTGAATATTCTCCACAATACTAACTAACAAGGACCCTAAAGAATTTATCATGTTTGAGTAATTATAAGAACTGGTAATTTACATTTATATAATTCTTATAAAGTCAACTTCAATATAACGTGTGACAAAATTGAATAGGTTTCAGCATTAAACTTTCTTTAAAATGTTTAATAGTGTTACGTCTTGGTTATCATCTTTTTTAAATCACTCAATGTTAGAAAGTAATTCATAACTTAAAGGGAAAGAAATGGAGTTAGGAGAATCTCATGGAATAAATACTGCATTTTTAATGTACGATTGTAAATGAAATATGTGTTTCAAAGCAGACTTGTTATTTTAAAGGGCAAAATAAATAAACACAAAAAAAAAAATATTTTCCTGTTAATTTTCTGAAAACTACAAGAAGATAAGTTTACTTTGTGTATGAAATACTATGTAGGAAATATTAATTACTTTTTGTATAAAGTAATTAATATATCACAATTAAATGTAATTAAAAGAACATTATTTCATTAAAATTGACAAAAAGTCAACTTAATTTATAAAGCACAAATGTGTGCTTTGCTCAATGCTGACGTCATAATGATGCGGGCGACAATGTGGTTAAAATGGATGAATGTTGCAACAATGGAGTTATTTTTTCAATTAATAATAAACAATCGTAGCGTTATTTCTATGGGGGGGAAATGCAAGTTTTGGGCCGACATTGCCCCTCTTCCTTAGGGATAGAATTTTAAAAAAATCAATGTACAATTCATGTGTTGCCCTCAGGAATACATATGATATATATTCCAAATTTCAAAGTTGTATGTCAACAGGAAGTGGGTGAAAAATGAGTAGACTGTAACATACATACAGAAATGTAAGTAAAAAGAAAGCATGTAATAAATAGAAAGGATAAATTAATATTTGGAAGAGAAAGACTTGTTTCTATTATTAATAAAAATTGTGTACTTTAAGAATAAAACGTACAAATAAGGGTTTTTATAATAATTTTAAGGATAGGGGAAATTACGACAGAGACACGAAGAGAATACTTTACTCAAGAAAGTAGAGTATAATTATTCAGTTTTATTACATTATTTCACATTATAAAACAGAAAAATACACAATTTTTTTTCCTGGTAATATTGAAATACCGAGTACAGAAAATACTGTAACCAGAGTTTCCCCCAGGTTTTAAAAAGAGCAGGGTGCAGCTGGTGAGAAAAGGGCAAGTTTTTATTCTTAAGGACACTTTTCAGATTATTAAGGACACTTTTTTACTTACCCATCATACGTAGTATAGGGTAAGTCTTGTAATCGTTTTGAAAATCGAAAAAAAAAATGATGGATTTACACATTTCAGACACTGGAGATTACGAAAAACATATTTCTAGAAAAAAAAATTTGCCGTCCGTCTGTCTGTAAACGGTCTATCTCCCGAAAAAATTGAGATAGAGACTTGAAATATGGTATGTACTTAGTACGTAATTTGAGTTCAGTAACTTCGATTATCCGGAACTATTTTTTTCGGACTCTCGAAATATTCGTTCTGATAAAAGGTACATAAAATTTTTTCGAAATTGTTTATTTTAAGGAGTGAATATAAAAGACAATAAAAAAACATAATTTGCATAAAGAATGAAGTTGATCGGATAATGAGTTGCCGAGATATTTGGAATCCTATTTTCCACACTCTTCGATTTTTCATGACCCTGTTATTTCATTCAAATTTCAAGTCAAAGATATGATTTAATTGGAAATAAGACGCTTAATCTGACGCAGTAAACCGTTAGTTAATATAATTATCAATTTTGGAGTTATAAGGATGTTTCTTTTACACAATTCAGTAATGGAGCATTTAAAGTTTATGACGACATCAAGCCACGATTTTATTCGAACTGCAATGCATTTTATAAGTAGTTTACACATGTTTTATTTTCATATTTTATATTATGCATATCCATGATGGGTAAGTTTTACGGTGGCCCCAACGACTAGTTTTAATCGTTATAGGTATTATTTGGGTTTTCAAAGTCACTTTTGATATTTAAAAGTCAGGGCAGTCTTTTCAAGACAACATTGAGTCAATTTTTACTAGCTATGACAGCAAATTTTTCAATGCAAAGAAGGAGAAAGAGCACTTTTTTTACTGAGAGGCAAGAAGGGTGTTATTTTATAAACCAAAGGGCAGGCAGGGTGCAGCACCCTTCTGAAACTGTCTGGGGAAAACTCTGCTGTAACGTCATATTTATCTACGTCGAATAGATATTAAAAAATATATATAATTCGCATTTCAGAGTTTACTCTAATACTTTCACTTTGGAGGACATTTCCATTAACAACTTATTAGCCAAGCAATGATTCTTAATCAATAAATCTTTCCACTCAGATGTCGCAAAAACATTTCTTAGATTATTGTTGAAAAAACATTGAGCTTCTGAGAACAGCTTTGTATCATTATATTTTTCAGCCAGAATCACAACGTCACACAAATATTCTACTGTTAAGTTCTCCATCAAAGATTCTGCGCAAAATATCTTGAGATTCTGCACATCGTACTTTTCAGATGTCTGGTACAAGTGAAGAGCGCTGCGGTGTGATGGCTTTTCAAGTTTTCCAGAATACAAGAATTCCAAAAACTCTTCAAAGGACTCAGGGTCACAGTCGGGGATGTTGACGATGCCAGTCTGCTTTTCGGAAGTTTCGTGCGTGAACATGGCAGCGAAGACTGAAGATCTCGCCATCAGAACAGTTTTGTGTGCTTTGTACTCCTTGCCCATTACATGCAGTGTTGTGTCGCAGCTGTCTTTATTAAGGAATAGGTTTTTTAAATTCTCCGATAATGTATCCAGATCTGTAAATAAAAATAAATAATGAACAGAGGAAAGTATATTCAACTAGGTAAATTATATCCAATGGTTGGAGTATCATAGTTGATATTTTTCCAACAGAGCGAAAATATGCCGGGACCAGGACTCGAACCTGGGTACAGTCAAGGTTGTCTCTATATACCGGGCTTTGACAGCTAGCCACTCTGGGGAAAGTCATGTGATCAAAAGAGGGAACGCAAGAACGACTTGAAATCTTCACCCCGCTCCGATTTTTTGCCTGAGTTGAAATTTGGCTTGTGTTGTGTTATTGCTACGGTGTAAACACGTGCTTCGTTTGTTTTTTTCGTTAGATGCAATTTTTTGTATAAATTGAATTTAAACAATTCTTTATCATGTGTAAAGACTCAAGAATTTTTGTTGATAAAGTTACATCAAAGATGGAACAGTTTCCGAATATCAAATGAAGTATCTGAAAATGAAAATGTTTTTGCGAGGCATGCAACAATTGAAAGAAAAAAAAATAACTGGACAAACTTAGTAAAAATTTACTGGAGTTTTTCTCGTGGTGGAAAAAATAAATTATATTTCGGATGTGGAAGAAGAATTGAAAAGAAAAAATAATTGGATTGATACCTTCCTTAAGGATAATTATTAGATATTCATTATTGCGATGAATGCGTTAATTTTTTTATATATGTGTGACAAATGTGTTAAAGTTGTGGAATCGGTACAAATAGATATGAATTTACAAGTAGCTGTCTTTACAGGTAAGCAAACAATTCATAATTTTGAGGTATTTTTAACTAATATTATCTTGAATTGTTGGAAAAATTATAAAATATTTTAAGTAGTATTAAAAATTATAAGATTTTTGAATCCCATGAAAATAAAATAGATAACTATTCTAAGACTTAGAAACTGTTTTTATATGAAAATCCTAATAGTGACATTTTAGATCAACTGTGTGTTACTTATACTTATATAATTCTAAATTACTTTGTTTGCCATCTTAAAATGGCATTTAAAAAGAATATCTGCAAATTTAAAAATTTCTCCAGGTGTTACAACAACTAGAAATAAATCATTAAAAGAAAAATGTATTAATTTGAAACAAAATTTAAAAAATAGTCAACTTTTTATAAAGTATTTCCTATAAAGCCCACAAACTTGTGGGATTTACAAACAATTCATAAAATCATGCGACTACTATACAGGCATTTATGTACATATCAGTGTTATTTATTTACTATTTTTAAAATAATGAGATTATTTAAATAAAGATATTATTATTTGTGATATTCCTTAATGCGTATAAAACATGTATGTGAATTTACATATTTTTTTCTTTAAATGAAAATATACCGTAGTTCATCTATTTGAAAACAAAGATTTACACTTTTTTAAAGCTCTTTTATACAATAAATATATCTAAAATATGCAATATCTTCTCATTGACTTCGGGGATTCTTTAAAATATATGTGAAACTTTGTTTTATTATTAAAATCAATAAAAATGAATTGTATTCATTATATAAAATGTTTATTATCTCTGAATTGTGAAAAAATAACTCGATATATAATTTTATGCTATTGATTAAACTCCATAATATATATTTGTGATACCCTTTGATGCATATTAAACAGGTTTCTAAATTCATATTTTTTTCCTTATGAAAGAAGACTGTATTTCATCTATTGCAAAGCAAATATTAGAAAAGGTTTTTATTAAAGCTATTTTCAGGGGTATGTCCAGACTTTTTTCACAGGGTCCTGTTTTTTGAAAATTGTGAGCGTCTTTTCATATTTGTGAAAAATTTAATAATTTTTGGGGGAATCTGAAATTAGAGTTATATTTAGATTCCTGTTTAGGCAATTAAATTATAACTTGGTCTTGTTTTAACGAAAAAAAAATATATAAATGCATTAAATTTTGATATATTTACATGTAAACATATTTACATTATACATATAGCTAGATAATAGGGTCCTCGAGGATTACAGCTGTTATAGGTGGAATTTTATTTTAATAAAAAATCTTGTGAAGAGCCCATTTTTGTATGAAAAACTCTTGTGAAAGGTCCTTTTTTAAGACAGAAAAATTGTGAAGGGTCGTGTTTTAAGAAGAAAAAAATTGTGAAGTGTTCTTTAACTGACCCAAATTCTTAACAGCTCCCTGGTTTTATACAGTAAATATATCTAGAATACACAATATCTTCTCATTCATTTAGGGGATATTTTAGAATACATGTGAAAATTTGTTTTATTAAAATAGCTTACTAATAAGGATAAAAAGCAGTTGTATTCGTTATACGAATTATTTATTCTCTGAATATTGTACAAATTGGATTAAAAAATACTTAATAAAAAATTTAAAATATTTACTTAATAAAAAATTGTTTTATACGCATTAAGGTATATCACACATAATAATCTTTTTATTTAAATATTCAAATAATTAAGTAATTTCTTTAATGTAAAAATAATAAATAAATAAATAAAACTGACGTGTACATAAATGCCTGTATAGTAGTCGCATGATTTTCTGATTTGTTTGTAAATTCCACAAGTTTGTGGGGTTTGTAGGGAATCAGGGGTCTGTCCAGACTTTTTTCCCAGGGTCCTTTTTTGGTGAAATTGTGAACAGCTTTTTATATTTGGGAAAAATCTAGTCATAATTTTGTGAATTTGAAATGATCGTTATATTCAGGTTGTTGTTTTTACATTTTTAAGAAGATATATGGATGTAAAATACATATATAATTTCTTTATATGTGTAAAAGTGACAGGTCAGATTTTACTTTTAAATGATTACTTTGAGAAATGTTCAATTAAAAGATGGAAAAATTTTGTGAAAACCTATTTTTAGGAAAAATAGTTTTGTGAAGTGTCCTGTTTTAGGAAAAATAGTTTTGTGAAGGGTCCTGTTTTAGGGAAAATAATTTTGTGAAGGGTCCTTTAAAGGACCCAATTTTTTCCTAAACAGATCCCTGGGAATACTTTATAAAAAGTTGACTATTTTGTAAATTTTGTTTCAAATTAACACATTTTTCTTTTAATGATTTATTTCTAATTGTTGCAAAACCTGGAGAAACTTTAAAATTTGCAGATATTCTTTTTAAATGCTTTTTTAAGATGGCAAACAAAGTAATTTAGAATTATATAAGTATAAGCAATACACAGTTGATCTAAAATCAAAATGTCACTATTAGAATTTGCATATAAAAACAGTTTCCAAGTCTTAGAATTATCTATTTTATTTTCATGGGATTCAAAATTTTAATTTTTAACACCAGTTAAAATATTTTCTAATTTTCTCCATCAATTCAAGGTAATATTTAGTTAGGTAACATTAGTTTCACATAATTATCCTTAAGTAAGGTATCAATCCTATTATTTTCTCTTTTCAATTCTTCAATATCCGAAATAGAGTTTATTTTTTTCTATCATGAGAAAAATATCCAGTAAATTTTCATTTAGTTTGTCCAGATACTTCATTTGATATTCTGTAACTGTTCCATCTTTGATGTAACTTTATCAACAAAAATGGTTGAGTCTTTAAATACGATAAAGAATTTTTTTTAATTCAATTTGTATAATATTCGGAGAATAAATAATTCGTATAGCGAATACAGCTGCTTTTTATCCTTATTAGAAATTTATTTTAATAAAACAAAATTCGTTATATGAATTATTTATTCTGTGTGAAGAACAAACAAGCAAACAAAACCTCAAGGAAAAAAAAAATGTAATTGATTAAAGTCCATAACCTATTATTCGTGTTACCCTTTGATGCACATTAAATATATATTGTAAATAACAAAAAATTATAAATGAAAGAATATTATCATTAGATTTCATTTTAAATTTATTGAAAAGGAAAGATTTAAATCTGAATTTTTAATAAAGATTTAAATTTTTGTTTGAGTTGTGTGATAAAAATATTAGAATAAACCATGTTTTAATACATTCAGTTCATTTTAAAACATTAATGTGATTTTTAAAAAAATTATACAATAACATCTTCATTTCTTTTTTAAATTTGCCTTTACTTAATTGTGAACTAGTTTCTGCAAGTTGTTGTGCCATATGTGTTGGTGAAGGCAAGTAAATTTATATTTATCTGTAATTTTATAATATATATATAAGAATTGCAAAAAAAAAAAAAAAAAATAAGTACTGAAAAGCAAAATGATTTTTATTTATGAAATCAACGACAGTAAATGAAAAAATATATATATGTGTTAATATTTTACATGTAAACTTCATATTGTAGCATAGTGGATATAGAGTTCAACTTTCCCTCCATTCCCCTAGCGGCGAATACGCTGTCCCGGCCTGTTATATCAAGATGGCCTTGGTACAGTAGGGGAGCATTGGTGCGGCAAACCAAAGTACCCAGGTTCGAGTCCTGGTTCCGACATATTTTCGCTCTGTTGGAAAAACCTCAACTATGATACTCCAACGATTGGATAAAAATAAATATTTCACAATAAATTAAATAATATCAATTTCTTAACCCGTCAGCACACGCGCTGGGATAAAATCTACCCCAGCTTTTCAACTATTACTTAAAAATGTGCGAAAATAGTTCGTGATCATTCTGAGCTTTATAGTACCTTTCAAGCTGAATGATATCAAGATGTGGCCAAAAAGAATTTACCTCCGGTTGTGTATTTTCCATTCTTTTGTTATAAAAATGTCACATGGGAGGAAATTTATCCCACGCGTGTTATAACGTAACCCATCATAACGATAGGAAAATGTTAATGCAAATGTTTATGTAAAAAATATAGTGTGCAAATAATAATACAATTTTTCTTTTAAACGTTAACAACTCTTGCACATACAGTTTCTATATATCAGTTTTATACTTTTTTGTATTTTCATGGCTGAATTTGGATTGTAAAAGCTTTGTATGGAATGATACGCAAAAAAAAAAAAAAAAAAAAAAAAAAAAAAAATCTTAGTGCGAGATTTTAGGTTTTTTTTTTTTTTTTTTTTTTTTTGCTTTAAATATAAAAGAATTTTTTCTTTTAGATTAAATTATGTACTTTATTAATTTACAGTTTATTTCAAAATATAAATTTTTGTTTATAATCTAACCCGGGGAAAATTGACCCAAGAAAACCCATTGGGGTAAAATTTATCCCTCGCGTGTAGTAACGTAATGGAACGGGGCGCGTGTGCTGACGGGTTAACAGAATTCGCAAATATCATACTATTTTTTTAAATTATCGAAAATATCCGATATTTTTTATAGCAAAGTATTGTTATAATTAAATATTTTCAAGATTGATATAAATTTTATTTGGATCATTTTATTAAATATAAAAACTTTCTTTTTTCGATTAATAATAATAATACAATATTTTAAACTTATTTTTGTATTTAATAATAAAAACAACACACACAAAAGAAATGCTTAAAAATAAAGAAATAATTTTATTTTGGTATTTATCCACAAAATACGGGATTAGATTTTGAGTATCAACGTAATTTTAAAACGCAAATTAACATTTTTTATATAGATTTAAACATAAATTTATTGACCATTTCAGCCTCTAGTCGATTAAGTATTTTAAGCTAGAACAATCCAAAACGAGGAAAAATAAATAATTGTTACTTTTCCTTTCTCCGGTTGCATAGGAAAAAACTTTAATACACCAAACAATTTACTATATCTCTCATCTTGAAGAATCAGTAAAAAAAAAAAAAAAAAAAAAATGTAAAGCGAATTTGTTAAATGTTGGAACTTAAAATATTTAATAATTTTGTCTGCATTTTTTACTAAACCTGTAAATTCCATATCTTTCTTTGGTTAAAATATTTAAAACTCTTGCTTACGAACTCTGAAACTAAAATCACTCGCTGTATTGGCACACTTAAAATGCTATTCTAAAATATGTACAAAAAGAATATTGTGTTTAGCGTAATCCTAATAACCTTATATGGTCCTACGCGGCACTTTAAAGTGCCATAAAAGAAAACTTGTTATAAATTTCATATAACTGATAGATTAACACAATTTAAGATGAATTATGAATATTCCAATTCTCTTTGCTCAACCGATCGCACTTTTTTCTCACAATCCGATATAAGAAAAGTTCCATGCTCGATCCCCATCTTAATGAGACCGTGGTACCGTGATTTCAGTATCCTTCCTTAGAGGCAGTTCAGAAATATTTTCTGTACCGTACAATGATTTTCCTGTGTGCTATGACCATTTAGCAAACACATTGTGCTGTGGAATCAGCAAAGCCAGGGCTGCGGAGTCGGTGGGAAAACAAACCGACTCTGACTCTGACTCCTAAAATCTTAGAAGAACAGACTCCGACTCTGACTCCGGGATGGCTAAAGTACTAGTATTGCTTGTTGATTCCTTTTATTCAGATTGCTTCATTGCTGTCATTTGTTTTGAAATAGTAATAGTCGCTTATTAAATTTGTCATTAAATAAAGGAAATATTAGTATTTAAAAAAAAGTGGCAGCAATCAAGCAATCTGAATAATAAAAAAAAAACTCAACTGGCTACACTGGAACCTCCAGTTACATTCCTGTTTGACCTGGAAGCATATGATGTGGAATCAACCCAGGGGTCAATGCAGAGTTTTTTTCTTAGGACCCATTTTATGAAAAATTAAAGTTTTTTTTTACTCTTGCGACTCTCGAGCCTTTGAGTAATTTATAATTTAGAGTTCAAAGGAATGATTTTGGTTTTACTTTTTTGTATTTTATTCATATTCAGGGTTTTCCTTTTTAGCATAAAGAAAATTAAACGTTAAAACTACTGTATGTGTAGTACTAAATACCAGGTTTCTTAAGTAAGTGCAAACTGAAGTAGCCGTTTAGCGACTGATTTCCAACAAAGAGGTTTATCGGATTATCGCGCCATAGGTGTTACATTTCTCGTCGGTCAGTGTTCCCAGCAAAACATGTCTTGCAATTTCCCTGACCAAATTCCATGACCAAATGGGTATACACAAAATCTGTTTTAAATGACACAAAATAACAAGCAGTATTTTTTTTTTTAAATCAGAAATTTGTATCGTAATAACAAGGTTCATACTCTTTTCCCAGGAGAAAATTCACGCACTGAATTGCACGAAAATTGCAAAAGGAAATTCTATAAAATACTATAATGCAAAAAAAATCATCTTTGCCAGTTGTCAATCGACTGCCATACAACAAAGTCTAGAATGTAAAATGTCATCAAAAAGTCTCCAAAGATGTAGAAAACTTTTGTCCATATTATGGTTTTTCTGCATTGCATTTGAAGGAATTTCTCGATCTTGAAACCGACAAGAGTCTAAAGATTTTTCAGAGGCGTCATGTGGCGAGAAATATAGTAACACTTTTCTAAATAAGAAATGATTTCAAATTCAAACTCCCCCCACCACCCCAGACCTTTCCATGACTTTTTAGGAAATATTTGTAAATTCCCTGACTTTTCCTATCTATTTAAAAATTTCCATGACTTTCCCTGACGACTTTGAAATTCCCTGACTTTCCAAGTCGCTGGGAATCCTGGGTTTATTTAACTTTTCAGACCAATTTGGTGTTATTTGGTTAGCAGGAAAAAAAAACATCGCCTACCCCGTGCGGGTTTGGTGCGCGCTAATCTTTATTTTTACTGGATTAATTGAGGGAGCACATGAAAAATTTTACTGCGTTAAGTAAAACCGCATGAAGTGAATGAAACTTGTATATAATTCTTCATTGAACTTAGTTTATGATAATTTATGAACAGGGATCTGTTTAGGAAGAATTTGGGTCCTTTGAAGAATCCTTCAGAAAAATTTCCATTTCAAAACAGGATTCTTCATAAAACTTTTCATCTTAAAACAGGACCCTTCACAAAATTCTTTGTCTTAAAAATAGGCCTTTTAAAAACTTTTTGATCTTTAAACTGAAACTTTCCCAAATTTAATCATTTAAAATAAAATCTGACCTGTCACTTATCCTGTGAAAAAAATATATGTATTTTACATACATATATGTTCTTAAAAATGTATAAAAAAAAACCTAAATATAACGATCATTTCAAATTCATAAAATTATGATTAGATTTTTCAGAAATGTAAAAATCTGTTCACAATTTTACAAAAACAGGACCCTGGAGAAAAATCTGGACAGACCCCTGATCAACAAAAAAAGAGTGAGAGAGAGTGAGAACATAATTACTTCTTTGTGACATTTTAATCTCAAAGTTGTCACAATGAAGAAAAAAAACGGAAATGGCCATTTTTCTGGAAATTATGCCTTCTCTCAATTTATGTTTAAAAAAATTATCTTAGTTGAAATATATAGGAAAGTCTACAGTCATAAAGAAATGTTACCACACTCTGAAAATTTCATTCCAAACACCTAATTTTGACAACATATTTGGCTTTTTCGGTAATTTTATCTTTTCGGATACAAAATGGGAAGTCGTTCGGACCAGTAGTTTAGGCATAACGAAGGTTGAAAGTTTGAAACTGAATGTTAAATTCATTTGTAATCCTTACAAAACAGACTGCAATGAGGGTTGTTTTTTAAGCATAACTCAAAAAGTACTTGACGGAATGAAATGGGGTTTTGGATTTGTATTTTTAAAGCTTCTAGAAATCAATTTCTGTTAAGAAATTTATAGTTCCCATTTTTATCAGAAGAAAATATAAATTGTAACCTGTAAATATTTCGCTGAAAACAATTTCTAAAAGCTTTAAATATGCGAATCTAAATTATCAACTTATTTTGCCAAGTAGTTTTTGAGTTATGCTTAAAAAACTATACTGATTGCAGTCTGTTTAGCAACAATTTCAAATGAATTTAACATTAGGAGTTCCAAACATTAAACTTTCATAATTCTTAAACTACCGGGTCGTTATAATATAAGTATCTCTATTTGGAGCTGTCTGTAGCTTAAAGGAATAACCGGAATGAAACCAAAATCGGTACACTTACTATTTGAGAAGGGGGAAGAAGAATGGAACGATAAAAAAATTAATTGCAATAAATCGCCGACAGATGGCGCTTTTGAGTGTGAGATGTAATGTGTAATATTGTGTACCATGGAGATGTCGCAAACCTCAATGACTACAGCATATCACAACATGTGCGAAGCATCACTGCTGAAACGTTAATATTCGGCAGTTGAGCACGTCGTGCACCTCCTGGATTGTGTCCTCCAGCACAATGACCATGTGGAACCTGATCATTATCGGCACCGCCATGCAAAAGCGTAACCACATTTACTGTGACATTTTTCAATAAGGTGTGCCATCCGGTTTGACGCCTTAATTTATTGTTCTTGTATTATACATTACATTTCACACTCAGTAGCGCCATCTGTCGGTGATTATTGCAATTAATTTTTTTTATTGTCCCATTCTTCTTCCCCTTTCTCGAATAGTAAGTGTACCGCATTGGTTTCATTCGGATCATTCCTCCGAGCTACACACAGCTCGAAATAGAGATACTTATATTATAACCACCCTGTATTTAACCGAATGACTTCCCGTTTGATATTCCAAAGCAAACTTTGCAGAAACATCTAAACATGCTGTCAAAGTTACTTGTTCGTATAGAAAATTTCAGAGTTTGGTGCAATTTCATAGTATGAAGACAACTTCTTAAGCTTATTATTATTACATAAATTGAAAGAAGACATAATTTCCAGTCGAATGGTTATTTCCGATTTATTGGGACAGTTTGAGGATTAAAATACATGGGCTGATTAAAATACTCTTTTCTTTTTAGCCGTCTATACCAAATTGCTACATTAATTTACTTGTTTCATCGTAACTAGTTCCAGTCTCTTTCAAATAAAAAAATATATACAGAAAATATTTACGAGATATTTTTTTAAACACAGAATACATTTTAATCTTTTTTGTATGTTGTACAGACTGAGCTCTACAATACAACGGAGAGCTAACTTCTTATTCTGGTACATTGTATCCAGCGGTCCATCCGTGAATACAATGCCAAAGATTTTCCGAGGAAAATTTTTGGCAAAACACAGATTTCCTCCCATAGAATACAGGGTTCCCAGCAAAACATGTCTGGCAATTTCCCTGACCAAATCCAAAAAAAATCCATGACAAAACGGGCATACACAAAATCTGCTTTAAATAACACAAAATAACAAGCAGCATTAAAAAAAAAATCAGAAATTTGTATTGTAATAACAGGGTTTATACTCTTTTCCCAGGAGAAAATGCAAACACCTTTCAAGAAAATTGCAAAATGAAATTCTCTAAAATACTATAATGCAAAAAAACTTCATCTTTGCCAGTTTTCAAATAAATGCCATACAACAAAGTCTGGAATGCGAAATGTCATGAAAAAGTCTCAAAAATGTAGAATTTTTTTTATCCTTATTATGGTTTTTATGCATTGCATTTGAAGGAATTTCTTAATCTTGAAACCGACAAGAGTCTTAAAGATTTTTCAGAGGCGCCATGTAGCAAGAAATATAGTAACACTTTTCTGAAAAAGAAATGATTTCAAATTCAAATTTTTTTCCCCAGACCTTCCATGACTTTTTACAACATATATTTGTAAATTCCCTGACTTTTCCTATGTATTTTAAAATTTGCAGGACTTTCCCTGACTACTTTGAAATTTCCTGACATTCCAGATTTTCCATGTCGCTGGGAACCCTGGAATAGTAAGAGGTAGATATTTTCAAATTTGATTATCTTTTAAAAAGTATATGACTAAGTTGCTACAATTTTCACTGTTATATATTTTTTATTGTAAAAACTACAGATTTTATCTAGATTCGTCGCAAATATTTTATTTTATGTTAGTTAAAAATAAAATTTTATATAAACTCAAAAAAAATAAATAAATAAATAAAAAAAAAACCGAAGAAAAAAAAAAAAAGAAAATTCGTTACGTACTGCTCATAAAAATATGAAAAAACTGTAGAAATAACCAAAAGTGACAAAAGTATGCGTAAAACTTTGAAAAAATGCCTGTAATATTAAGAAAAGTGCAGGATTCATTACTTGCGCGCACTGTAAGTGTGATGCGGTTGCGGCAGAAAGTGGATCGATGAGTTAGCCCTCCGTATTTATTATTATGAAGCTCAGTGGTTGTACATGATTCTTGTGCCGCCTTAGTCAAGGCCTTGGGACATATAATTGAAACATTTTACCATTATAATGCATAAGTATGAGATAAGACCAGAGATTACAGGGGTCGATGCAGGTTTTTTTTTTTCTTGTGGCCAATTTTATGAAAAGTAAAAATTATTTTTGTGAAATTTATTACATTTTTGTGAAAAATAACATTTTGTTATGAAAGATAAAATCCAGCTACTCAAATTCAAACCAAGCATTTAATAATTTCGTTAAGTCTTTCTGCTAAAGTTTTCGTTTCCGGTGAACTTATTTTATTGCAAATGACACATTTTAAAACCTAACAAAATAAAAATAATTAATGAAGAGTATGTTTTTATGGAATGGAAGTTTGTGAAGGGCATTATTTTATTAAGAGGAATTTTGTGAAGAGTTCTATTTTATCAAGAGTAATTTTGTGAAGGAGCCTGTTTTATAAAGAGGAATTTTGTGAAGAGGACTCTTTTATTAAATGGAATTTTGTGAAGGCCCCAAAATTTTCCTGGATCGACCTCTGGATTAGGTATACCTAAACGATAAAAAAAACACAAATAAGAGAAATATTAATGGTTTTTGTACACAATTTTAATCAGATAATAATAAAATGTGAATTCCATACCTGTCAACCTTATTTGTTCTGATGCTTCAACTTCTGTCTTCTCTTTCAAATTATTTGCTTCATTAGCATTTGACAATGTCTGTTTCTCTGGGAAGTCGGACTTCAGTTCACAGATGATAGTCAAAGTGTCTGCTGGCAACAACTCGAGTGCTTGTGTCCTCAAATACCGTCCTTTGAAGAATTTAGCAAAACCATTGCACTGATTAAATACGTAAGGCTTAGTAGCAGTCCCGATCAATGTCCCGTCATTTTTTCTTATGCTAAATGAATAAGTTACATCAGGTGAAGGTTCACTATCACACTTCAGATACAAAGATAGGAAATCATAAGGACTGCATAATGGATAAATGCGCAAATGAAACGACGCGTTCGCGAAGGGGAAAGACGGGCTCTCGCAGAAACAATCAGTTTGACACAAAGAGAAAAAGTTGGGAATTTTCCACTCACAACGCTTTTCTGTTTCATCCAAATTACCAATGATTCCCTTGTTTGACATCTTTAAAAAAAAACTTTCAAATTTGGTTTCTCTTTGACACGTAAAACGATCGGAAAAGAAAGGCAGGTCTTTGTAGAAAAATGTGCATGTAGCTTTATGAAAATAGGTGTAGAGCTGAAAATGAAAAAAAACGGTTTATAAAAGATCCAACAAACTTAAGTAAAAAAAAGTCTTATAAATTCAAAGTTAAGAAACAAATGCTTTATATATATAAATCAACAGTATTTTAAAAAGCACTTTATTTTTATATAAAATTGGCTGTTGCCCGTGAAATTGTTCGTATGAGATTCAAAGAATAATCAATAATACTAGTTCTGCAGCAGTTTTCACTCTGAAAATTAAATAAATGCACCTCTATTACATAAATGTTCTGCTCACGGACGGACATGACTCAATTTTTCCTGACGATAGTTATTTATCAAAAGAAACTAGAAATCAGTAAAATTACTCTTTTAAATTGAACCTCAGATTAGCTTTATACAAAGCACTGAATAATACAAAAAAATGTAATGTAATGAAAAAAAAAAGGGGGGGGGTTCAAATAGACTTTATAAGCTTAGTAACTGATACAAACTAGGGCTATGACAAGCCACGGACATGTCAGGCTCTATGGTCTCATTATTTATATGAAAATTTAATAGTTTTTATTATTTAATTATTTACATGTATTATTCGATTACACTGCACCGCATTTTAAATTTATTTTCAATTGCAATTACTTTTTTAATAACTATTCCGTGAGATTGTTTCGTAAATTTCCAGAATGATTATCTACGTAAGAAGCTATCACTATATACCAAATTTGAAATTTCTCGGGTGGAAAGTTTTAGAGAACATATAATGTAATTGTAGAACGTTTTCCTCCCATTAGACCTGTTTGTTTATTCATTTATTATTATTATTATTATGTTCTTTGGAAGCATCACGATTCAAAAAGTAACTTTCGCATCAAATGTAAAGTTTCTAGCAGCATTAGTTTCAAAGTAATGGTGATTTTTTAACCTTTTTCTCTTATTTAACACTTTTAATTTCGATTTTTTAAATGAAGGGTCGATGTAGGGTTTTTTTCTTGGGGCCCATTTTGTGAAATGTAAAGGTTATTTTTGTGAAATTTATAATATTTTTGTGAAAAATAACATTTTGTAACGAAAGTTGATATCCAGTTAATCAAATTCAAACCAAACATTTATAAACAAAAACTTCTTAAAATCCTTTTGTTGAAGTTTTCCTCTCTGGTGAACTTGCTTGTTTACAAATTATACATTTTAAAAATCACAAAATAATAAATAGTAAGTTTTTATGGAATATAATTTTGTGAAGGAGCCCATTTTATCAAATTGATTTTTGTGAAGGGACCCATTTTATCAAATTGATTTTTGGGAAGGGGGCCCTAAATACAGGGTTCCCAGAAAAACATGTCTGGCAATTTCCCTGACTTTCCATGATTTTCCCTGACCAAATCCAAAAAGAATTCCATGACCAAACGGGCATACACAAACTCTGCTTTAAATAACAAGCAGCATAAAAAAAAACTAGTCGTTGGGGGCCACCGTAATACTTACCCATCATGGATATTCATAATGTAAAATATTAAAACAAAAATGTGTAAACTACTTATAAAATGCATAGCAATTCAAATAAAATCGTGGCTTGATGACGTCATAACTTTATAAGCTCGATTACTGAATTGCTTGAAAGAGGTTTTTCCTTATAACTCCAAAAATAATAATCCTATTAACTAGCGGTTTATTACATCTGATTAAGCGTCAAATTTCCAATTAAAATATATCTTTGAAGTGAAATTTGGATGAAATACAGGGTCATGAAAAATCGAAGGTTGTGGAAAATAGGATTACAAATATCTCAGCAACTAATTATCCGATCGGCTTCATGCTTTATGCAAAATTTATGTTTTTTTATTGTCTTTTATATTCATTTCTTAGAATAAACAATTTCGAAAATTTTTATATACCTTTTATCAGAACGAATATTTCGAGAGTCCGAAAAAAATAGATCCGGTTAATCGAGGTTATTGAAATGAAATAGGCTTCTTCCCATTATTACATACTAAGTACATACCAAATTGCAAGTGTCTATCTCAATTTTTTCGGGAGATAGAGCGTTTACAGACACACACACACACACAGACGGACGGCAATTTTTTTTTTTCTAAAAATATGTTTTTTGGAATCTCCAGTGTCTGAAACGTGTAAATCCGTCAAATTTTTTTTTTCGATTTTCAAAACGATTACAAGACTTACCCTATACTACGTATGCTGGGTAAGTAATAAAAAAATAAAAAATCGAATTTGTATTGTAATAACAGGGTTCATACTCTTTTCCCATGAGAAAATTCAAGCACCTTTCAAGAAAATTGCAAAATGAAATTCTATAAAATACAGTAATTCCCTCAACACTCGCAGCTTTAACATTCGCGAGTTTTGATTATTCGTGAATATGAAAATGTGGAAAATCTTAACATTTGTGAGAATCAGACTTGATTATTCCCAAGTTTTTTTTTTATTATATATTTCTTTTTCAGAATTTATAGTGGTTAAAGATTATTCCCCTGTGTTTTCATAGTATCTATTTACAAATCAATTCTCAGTTGTGAACTGAAAAATGAACGAGTGCTGTAAGAAAGTAAAATAACAACAACAACAGAATACTCATTGCAGTGGGGATGTTAGAAGTGGTAAGGTGAGGGCATCTTCAATCTATTTAATTAAACATGTGCATGTTCTCTTAGTGGTGGAGCTGAAGCTGCACTTAGATAGGAAATAAAAGCATTTAGCTGTACTTAAATACCATATTTTAATATTGTATCGCATACTGGCTCACTAATACATTATCATCGTTTTGCGGATAGAGAAAGTCGAAATTACTTTATACAAAAACATCTGCTTTTTCAGCTGTCATTATTTCTCCAGTCAGTTAATTTGAATTATCTTCAATAAATAAATTTCATATGTATGAATATGTGTGTACATTCGCCTTCTACATATATGTTATGCATAGCGTATTGTTAATACATATTTCCTTTCGTTTTTTGAAATGCTGTGCCACTCTAATTAAAATTTTATAGAATGTAACTCCTTTTTTAGTGCAGAGAGATAGACTCAACATTCGCGGATTTGACATTCACGAAGATTTCCTGGAACGTAACCTTCGCGAATGTTAAGGGGTTACTGTACTATAATGCAAAAAAACTTCATCTTTGCCGGTTTTCAAATGAATGACATACAGCAAAGTCTAGAATGTAAAATGTCATGAAAAAGACTAAAAAATGTAGAAAACTTTTCTACATATTATGGTTCTTCTGCATTGCATTTGAAGGAATTACTCGATCTTGAAACCGACAAGAGTCTAGAGATTTTTCCGAGGCGCCATGTAGCCAGAAATATAGAAACACTTTTTTGAAAAAGAAATGATTTCAAATTCAAATTATTTTTTCCTCAGACTTTTCCATGACTTTTTAGGAAATATTTGCAAATTCCCTGACTTTTCCTATATATTTTAAAATTTCCATGACTTTCCCGGACTACTTTGAAATTCCCTGACTTTCCAGATTTTCCATGTCGCTGGGAACCCTGAAATAGGCACCAAATTTTTCAAATCGTCCAAAGGCCGAGGAAAAAACGGGAAATTCATTAAAGGATCGCGAAAAAACGCAAATTTTGTCAAATAGCCGCCAAAAAAACGCCAATTTCGTCGAAGAATCCGTAAAAAAAGGCGAATTCTGTCGAAGGATCGCGAAAAAACGGCAAATATCGTCGAAGGATCTTGAAAAAAAAAAACGGCAAATTTCGTCCACAAGCCGAGGAAAAAACGGGAAATTCCTTAAAGGATCGCGAAAAATGGCTAATTTCGTTGACAGATCGCGAAATAACGCAAATTTTTTCAAATGACCGCCGAAAAAACGCCAATTTCGTCGAAGAATCGTGGAAAAAACTGCTAATTTCGTTGAAGGATCACGGAAAAACGGGCAATTTCGTCGAAGAATCTGAAAAAACGGCGAATTCAGTCCAAGGATTGTGAAAAAAAACGGCGAATTCTGTCGAAGGATCGCGAAAAAAACGGCGTTTCGTCGAAGAATCTCGGAAAACAAGCGAATTTCGTCCACAGGCCGAGGAAAAAACGGGAAATTCATTAAAGGATCGTGAAAAAACGCAAATTTTGTCAAATGGCCGCCAAAAAAACGCCAATTTCGTCGAAGGATCGTGGAAAAAACTGCTAATTTCGTTGAAGGATCACGGAAAAACGGGCAATTTCGTCGAAGAATCTGAAAAAACGGCGAATTCTGTCGAAGGATCGCGAAAAAAAACGGCGTCTCGTCGAAGAATCTCGGAAAACACGCGAATTTAGTCCACAGGCCTAGGAAAAAACGGGAAATTCATTAAAGGATCGCGGAAAAACGCAAGTTTTGTCAAATGGCCGCCAAAAAAACGCCAATTTCGTCGAAGGATTGTGGAAAAAACTGCTAATTTCGTTGAAGGATCACGGAAAACGGGCAATTTCGTCGAAGAATCCGAAAAAACGGCGAATTCTGTCGAAGGATCGCGAAAAAGACGGCAAATTCTGCCGAAGGATCGAGAAAAATCGGCAAATTCTGTCGATGAATCGCGGAAAAAACGGCAAGTTCCGTCGAAGGATCTCGGATAAAGGCGAATTAGTCGAAGGATCGCAGAAAAAACGCGAATTTCGTCCGAAAGCCAAGGAAAAAACGCGAAATTCATCAAGGATCACGGAAAATGGCTAATTTTGTAGACAGATCGCGAAAAAAAATCTTCAAAGGGCCGTGGGAAAATGTGAATTTCGTCAAAAGACCGTTAAAAGAAAAAAAAAAACCATGAGTTTCGTTGAAGAATCGTGGAAAAATGCGAAGTTCGCCGAAGGGCCACGGAAAAAAAAATCGTCAAATGGCCGCAGAAAAGAACACCAATTTCGTCAAAGGTTCGTGGAAAAAAGTGCTAATGTCTTTGAAAGATCACGGAAAAACGGTCAATTTCGTCGTAGGATCGCAGAAAACAGCGAATTCTGTGAAAGGATCTCGAAAAAAACAACAAAAAAAAAACAGACATATTTCGTCGAAGGATCTTGAAAAAAAAAAAAAAAAAAACGGCATATATTTCGTCGAAGGATCTCGAAAATACGGCAGATTTCTGCGAAGGATCTCGAAAAAACGGCGAATTTTTTTTTCCGTCCCGTTTCCGTCTTCGGAAATTTTCGAAAGACGGAATTCCGTCTGTGAACGGAAAACTTGCACCCATGGTCAAAATTTTTCTTTTTTCAAATGTAACAGATTTTTTTTTTTTTTTTTTAAATCTACAAATGGGCTTGACATTTTAATTTTTAATTTCGGGATTCATTTATTAAAACATCCTTTTGCAGATACTGAGATTTTAATATTAAAAAAATTTTGTCAAATTCTTAATCTTTTTATATAATGTACAAAATTAGATAAAATTTCAGTAAAAAATATTGACAGATAATTATTTATATCGTTAATATGTCTGCAATGGTTTATGCATGTAAATTTTCCTATTTTTAGGATTAGGCACCTCAATGCACATTTGGACCAACAGGTCCATACATAATTTAGAAGGCTGTCTAGGGTCACTTCACAAAACTTCATTTAATAAAACAGGCACCCTTCACAATAAGTCTTTTCAATAAAACAGGCCCCCTTTCAAAATTCCTCTTAATAAAATAGAACCCTTCACAAAATTCCACTTCATAAAACAGGGATCTGTCCAGATTTTTTTTCCCAGGGTCCTGTTTTTGTAAAATTGTGAACAGCTTTTTATATTTGTGAAAAATCTAGTCATAATTTTGTGAATTTGAAATGATCGTTATATTTAGGTTCTTGTTTATACATTTTTAAGAAAATACATATATACGGATGTAAAATACATATATTTTCTTTATATGTGTAAAAGTGACAGGTCAGATTTTACTTTTAAATGATTAATTGGCAAAATGTTCAGTTTAAAGATGGAAATTTTTTGTAAAAAACGTATTTTTAAGATAAAGAATTTTGTGAAGGGTGCTGTTTTAGGGAAAATACTTTTGTGAAGGGTCCTGTTTTAGGGAAAATAGTTTTGTGAAGGGTCCTGTTTTGAAATTTAAAAAATTGTGAAGGGTCTTTTAAAGGACCCAATTTTTTCCTAAACATATCCCTGTAAAAGCATACTCTTCATTAATGATTGTTGTTAGGTTTTAAAATGTGTAATTTGCAAACAAAACAAGTTTACCAGGAAGATAAGCCTTAGTAGAAGAATTTAAATAAGTTATTATTAAGGTGGTTCTCAAATGACCAGCTCAACAATAATGAGGCGAAACTTTCTGCCTCATTTTTAAACTCAAAGGTATAAAATTGCAGGAACGCATTCGCTATTGAAACGATTTGGAATCGAAATGAGTTTTTAATTTTTTTGATAAATAAATTAGTTGTCGAGTTGTAAGCGATTCGTATCACGTGACGATACTTTTTCCTCCCATCTCGCGCTTTTGGCGCGGGAATTCGGTTCAAAACACCGACTTTGACAGTATTTTCTGAAAGATCTTCTGTCTTTACCAAAAAATGGTAAACGCATTTCGATGGCAAAGTGTCTGAATAAGAACACCTGCCAATTTCACGAACAAAAATGAATGAAAAAATATGTCATAAAGTGTCTCTTTTGGAAACAGTCTTAATAAATGCTCGATTCTAATTTGGGTAAGTGGATTTCGTCTTTCTCTACAAAATGTTATATCTCACAAAAATATAATAAATTTCACAAAATAAGTTTTATTTTCATAAAATGGGCATCAAGAAAAAAACCTGCACCGACTCCTGATCAATTTAGACCAAAATCTCCTTGTTCTGTCCAACTTCCATACTAATAAATCTTCCCATCAAGCTCATTGGCTACAGTTAGCTGCCTGTATCACATACATGCACTATTTTATCTACGACTTTATGCATGAATTCAAAACGAGATCTCAGTTTGAAACATAATATAAGTTTAATTGTAATAATTAATAAATTAAGTTATTCACCTTCTATTTCACCAAATAATCTTTTCTTAATTAGCGAGCTTCATTATGTAATAATAATAGTAATAATGTAGATAAATTAAAAATGTAATAAATGAAATTAAATCAATATTTAAACATTATGTATCAATAAATCGGCCCATTATGCTAACTGACTATATTTACCTGCCTGTACCATGTGCATGCACTATTTCATGTAGAGAGTTTATGATTGAATTCTAAACAGGATCTCAGATTGAAAAGAAAAAGATAACCCTCATTCTACTAATTAATAAATTATGTATTCGACATATCTTTTATTTAACCCATTCGGGACCATGGGTGCATATATGCACCCTCAAAAAGAGCATGCAGAATTTGTTTTAGGCACCAGTAAAAAATAAAAGTAACATTTGCTTTCTCTAATTAGAGCATTTTTGTGATAGTTTAAGTAAAGGTAGCTTTTTTTAAAAAAGTGGCGCCAACCGAATCAAATTTCTGTAAAAGCCGCCGGTCCCAAAGGGGTTAAAAAAAAAATCTGAAATATCAATACTTTCTATTTAAAAAAAATATATATATTGTAGCTACACACACAAAAAAAATAAATAAATAAATAAATAAATTAAAACTCTATTTAAACATTAATACATGAGAATTTAGACTTTTATAAAAAATTTATTATTAAGTATAACTTTAAATACATTGAAATTTTAATTTTAATGAGTTGAAAAACCCTTTTCTTTTACGCAGCAATTTATTATTTAAAAATAAATTTATCTTAAAACGCGGTAAATAAAAATATATCAAATAAAATAAATATAATATAATATTGTACATAGTTAAGAACTTTTATTTCGTATAAAATAACTGTTTTCTTTCAACATTTTAATTTAAATAATATCAACGTTATTTTAAAGTGTCCCTTTATATTGATTATTAATACCGGAAGTATTTGAATAATTAAAATTAGCATTTTTTTAGAATATGTAAACAACTTTTCATTTAAAAAGAAAAAAAATGGAGTAATAAATATATAAAAATAAATTAAGCAAAATCAACGTAATAATGTAATGATTATATAATGCATAAACAGGAATACTTTTCAAAATTGCTATGAACATAATTTCATTCAAAACAATAGTTTGAAGTTTTCGAGTGCTGCTTAAAACTGCCATTATTATGATTATTATTATTCGCAATGTTAATCAATTCAGATATTCAGAATATTAAAAAATATATTTGATTTTGTAAAAGAATACACCTAAGCAATTATTACATATTTAGATAAATTTAAGTAAAATAAAAGTATATGTTGCTTTCAAAATACTTACAATTGAATTTATTAAATATATATATATATATAAAGTTTTAATTTCTACTCTAAGGAAATTAATTTTACCAACCCTTATATCAACTTTATTATATTTTCAACTCCTTAAAACTTCTTAAATATAATATTTCAATTATTAATGCTATGAATAATTAGATGTATTCAAGTATCAATTATTAGGAAAATCACCACGTGCACTTTCTTAATATATCTTGGGGGAAAAAAACGAGCACAGTAAAAGAAAAATATAGTATATAAAAGATTTTAATACACAAATTATTAATAACTTACCTTCACTTACTTCTTCTTTGATTTAATAATTAATACGGTTTGAAGACGAGATTTCACAATTTGGCTGAAAACGGGAGTGGGGCAACAAACAACGAAAGCACGTGTTTTTTTAGTTTATAAACTTTCTTTCAAAACAAATTTGGCAGCTTGCCACATCAGACTTGATCAGACTCATGAAGAGGATCGAAATTCTAGGTATACTAGTGCTGCCATCTATTTGCCACTCATAAAAATATTGGATTTTAACCGTAGCCTACGATGATGAGACATCGTAAGCTATATCTAAAGTTGGAAAAATGTCTATGTATGAAGATGAAGAATATGTATAAAATAGTCTAGTCTTAGAACAATATAATTTTATGTATTATGTCGATGGATACAATATTTTAAGAAAAATTATAAATTATATTTCGTATTACATTCGAAAAAAAAACCTTATTTGTAGAACGCAATCTGAAGCTTCGTTTTATAAATTCTACAAATTTTATTTTAAAGAGTGGTTTGTAGAGTGGTTTGTTAATATGCAATTTATTTATTTTTGTCTGTTTTCTGTAAACTGACTCGAACTTTCTGCACAGAGATTATTCAGAAATGGTAGCAAAATACAGATTTCTAAAAGCTTTTTTCATTTCAAAATAGAATTTCTGATTGGATTTTTCTCCAGCAATGTAAATCCATATAAAAGTAATTTGGTTTGGTTTAATGATTTGGTACTTTTCGGTTAGCCGGGCGCCAGTGAAATTTATATATCTATGTATAGATATATATACATATATCTATACATACACACATTTATATATGCATGTATGTATATATACATATATATATACACATACATATATGTGTGTATGTATACATATATATGTATATATAGATATATACATTTCACTGGCGCCCGGCTAACCGAAAAGTACCAATTTTTTTTAGGTGTAATTAGTATTATTATTGCGATATTATTATTATAAGATTTCTTGCTTCAACAAGGAGATTTAAATTAAGGTCGTATATTGAGAGAGCCTGATTGTTGGCCGGGCCAACTGGACTAGATTAAGACAGTTCTAGACTAGATAGATGGCAATCTGAACACGTGTATACTATTTAATTCCAATGCCATGCACAAAACAGTTCTTCTATCAAGATTCCTTTCTTTACCATGAAAATTATATGATATGTTAAGAGTCTTGTTTGTTAGTTTCCAAGTTATTAGGAATACAAACACAAAGGAACCATTTTGACAAATCGCTGATAGATGGCAGCACAGGCTAAGAATGAAAGTTTATAGGCGGGAAAATACAGCACATGGTTTATATTAGCAAGTTTGTAGTATTGTACTTGAGAAATATTTTTGCAAATTAGTTTACTGTTTAAATAATTAATATTAAGATTTCCACTACATGTAAATTCACACTAAGAGTTATTTTAAAGCGACTATAAGTAAGTTATTAACATTTTTAATAATATTCTGTAACTGTTATTAATTTTTTTTTTATGATTGTTCTTAACAATTTTTGGTATTCTACCTATTTTATGTAACAATTTATCATTTTATTACTTGAGGAATTTTTGAATCACATCATATATATCACCTCAGAAGGCGGTCATTGGTAGAGGAGGGTCATTTAAGGAGAGCTGGATATCGCAGTCCCCCCCCCCCCCCCCTCCTTTGCATTTGAGTTTCAGATTTTCTTTTAACGTTGTCCGTTTCTTTACTTTAATGTTATTATTTGAAGATTTTCATTTGTTTTTAACATTATATTAATAATTGCATGCAAGTAAATAATAAAAGTAAAAATATTCCATTGGAAATATATATGGAAAATAAATGCGAAAAAATAGTTCCTATCAAATGGGCTAAGAATCTCGATTTATTATGTTCATTTCCTTATCCAAGCAAAATCTGAAATGACACTCGTGCAATGGTACCAAGTTGACACAATGTCTTAGTATTTCATGTTGTATCATACTATGTTGAAATATTTGTGAAAAGCGGTTCTCTCTTGCTTATGCCATTGCTTGTTATTATATGTTACATTGTTAATTTTTTATGATGGAAACACTGGCTATCGTTTACTAAAATTTTAACAAATTTAAAATTTTAATTACTTTTTTCTACTTATTTTACTTTTTATTATTATAAATGTTGGAAATAGGGCAGATACTTCATGGTCTTTATTTATTTTTACTCAGTAACAGTATTATTTTTTATATGACACTATATAATGTTATGTGCTGAAAAGTATTTAAATGGTCAAAAATTATTTAAATTTCATCGAAAATAAATCAAAACATAGTGTAATGTACGATAATTTTTATTAGGGGTCGGTCCAGACTTTTCTCACAGAGTCCTGTTTTTCTGAAATTGTGAACAGATTTTTATATTTGTGAGAAATCTAATCATAATTTTGTGACTTTCAAATAATTGTTATATATAGGTTCTTGTTTATACATTTTAGAGAAGATATATGCATGCAAAATACATATATTTTCTTTATTATATGTAAAAGTGAAAGGTCAGATTTTACTTTTAAATGATTAAAATCGTAAAAGGTTCAGTTTTTAGATGGAAAAGTTTTGTGAAAGGTCTATTTTTAAGACAAAGAATTTTGTTGAAAGGCCCTGATTGAAGTTGAAAAGTTTTGTGAAGGGTCCTGTTTCGAGATGAAAAATTTTGTGAAGGGAGTCTTTAAAGAACACAATTTCTTCCAAAACAAATCCCTGGTTATGTTGCATCAGAAATGTAATCTTTTATTATTATTTTTTCATGGACTAATAATTAAAGAGATATAACACTGGTTTACAAATTTAAACATTTTTTATATACTTTTGATGAAACACCTATTTTCTTATTATACTACCTCTTAATAATGAAAGACGGTATTTGAAAAAAATCTATCACGTCACATTGTAAAATTTTTACATTTTTCAATATTCACATTTTTAATTCTATAATATATCTATCACGTCACATTCAACCTACCCGCATTATCACCTTGGATTCTATATTCTGTTTTCTTGTGTTTTTGTGAACTAAAGTGATTTTGTTTTTGATAAAATGTGATGTCTAACAGAGTGTGTAAATTATTTCTGTACGTTTTTGTTACGTTTGGGGACAATTTATATTCGCAAAAAGAGGAAGACCGATATCGGAATGTTCCAGGATGCTCCAGGAAAAATGAATGTGGAATATATACATCTTTAGTGGATCCACAAATATAATTTTACCACCCTTACACTTTAAATTGGGCCTAATAAAAAATTTCCCCAAAGCCATGGGAAAAAACAGCGCTGCTTTTAAATATTTACACAAAATTTTTCCCAAGTATTTCAAACGCAAAATTAAAAGAGGGAATTTTTATTGATCCACAAATACGTAAACTGATGCAAGATAAGGACTTTGAAAAACTTTTATCTACTATTGAAATAAATGCTTGGGATTCCTTTAAAACGGTCGTTCATGGATTTTTAGGAAATCATAAAGATGAAAATTATGAAAAAAAAAAATATTGTTGTTTATTAAAAAACTATATCATGCAATGGGTGTGAACGTATGTCTTAAGATACATTTTCTCCATTCGCACCTGGATTTTCCCCTGAAAACTTGGGGACCGTAAGTGACGAGCAGGGCGAGCGTTTTCACCAAAACCTTAAAATTTTTGAAGACAGGCACAAAGGTTTTTGGCACGAAAGTATGTTAGGGGACTACTGCTGGTCTATTTTAAGAGAAACAGATCAAGAAAATTATAAAAAGAAGAGTAAAAACAATCATTTCTAATTTTTGCTTTTTATATTTCATGTTATTATTTTTTTAAGTATTTAATAAATGTTTTTTAAACTAGATGTGATAGATTTTTTACAATAATTTTCCCGTACTCAATGCACTAGAATCTATGAAAAAATACACATTTCGGCGAAAGTATATACTGTGTAAACCAGTGTAATTATTCTCTTGAAATATAACATTATACGTTTGATGCAATTACTCAGGATCGACTTTTTTCTTAAAGGAATTCGAGTGTATGTAAGAAATATGTTTGAGACCGTACATTTTCTTGAAAGGTTAAGAAAACTTAGTCTCTCATTGGGGCCTCTATAAGTGTGAGGTGTGGGTGCAAGATCGTCTGCATATCTTTATTTATTTTTCGAAAACAGTGATGCTCGTTGGTAGAAAGTTTCTCCTAGGGCTCCAGTGATTTCCTGATTTCGGGACTTTTTTAAAATTATTTTTCTAAAACTATTGTAATATGGATATGGGGTTAAATATTTTGATATTAGTCCTACCAGATGGCCATACATATACCCGGAACTTTATTTATAAAAAGTTAACTCTGAAAATCTAGCAACCAAAAAAAGGCTGTTCGTTAGTGAACTTCCCGATTCCCTTCTCTAAAGTTACACCTATGGATGTAGGATGCCTTCATATATTTAAAATATCTTCCCAGGAAATTATTATTTTTAACTTCTGTTTTCTTTGTACTGTTCTTAAAGGATGTCTCTTTTTTTTCTTTGTTGTCATCATTTTTCTAAAATATATACTTAATGTTATGTGAAGTGTTAAAATCTTGTTCAATTTCGCTGATATTTTAACACATGAAATTATAATTTAAGCACATATTTTAGAAATATTTTGATAACTATGAAAAAGGAGGCATAATTTAAGAATATTATAAAGAAAACAGAAGTTAAAAATATTAATTTCCTGAGGAGATATTTTAAATGTACGAATGCATCCTACGCCCATAAGTTTAATACGAGCAGGGAAGACCGAGCTACGCTCGGTCAAAATTATATTTGAGTTCAAATATCATGACCCATGGCCAAAATGACCCACTAATTGAATTTTCTCGAACATGTGACTTAGCCCAACAGTCTTCTCGTGCCCGAAAAACATAGGATGCAAAATTTAGTGTAAATTGAACCGATTTTTAGATCTTGACCCACAATGACCCAGAAATGACCCACTAATCGAATTTTCTCGAACATGTGACCTAGCCTAATGATTTTCGCGTGCCCGAAACTCGTAGGATACAAAATTTAATCAAAATCGTTAAAGCCGTTTTTTAGATAAAATTAATTTGACCCGCTTTGACCCAAAAATGACCCACTAATCGAAAGTTCTCGAACATGTGACCCAGCCCAATGGTCTTCTCGTGCCCGAAAATAGTCGGATACAAAATTTCGTCAAAATCGTTTGAACCATTTTTTAGATACAATTAGCTTGACCATGACCCAAAATGACCCACTAATTGAATTTTCTCGAACATGTGACCTAGCCCAACAGTCTTCTCGTGCCCGAAAACCATAGAATGCAAAATTTAGTGTAAATTGAACCGATTTTTAGATCTTGACCCACAATGACCCAGAAACGACCCACTAATCGAATTTTCTCGGACATGCGACCTAGCCCAATGCTTTTATCGTGCTCGAAACTCGTAGGACACAAAATTTAATCAAAATCGTTAGAGCCGTTTTTTAGATAAAATTAATTTGACCCGCGTTGACCCAAAAAAGACCCACTAATCGAAAGTTCTCGAACATGTGACCCAGCCCAATAGACTTCTCGTGCCCGAAAATGGTGGGATACAAATTTTCGTCAAAATCGTTTGAACCGTTTTTTAGATACAATTAGCTAGACCATGACCCAAAATGACCCACTAATCGAATTTTCTCGAACATGTGACCTAGCCCAATGGTTTTCAGGTGTCCCAAAACGGTAGGATACGAAATTTCGTCAAAATCGTTAGAGCCGTTTTTAAGATAATTTTTGCATATATATATATATATATATATATATAACCACCCACAAGATTTGCTCGTATTAGAATATATGATTAGCGAGGAGAATCGGGACGTTCACTGATGAACAGCCTTAAGGTTATGGCGACCAGCTTCATTGTTGTCATTCCTGGGCTTGCATCTGTGTGTTTACTTCCGTTAGACTGCTGGATGTTGTTAGAAGATTCATTTTAATTCTAGAATTGCAATTTAAAGTCTCAAGACGCTATTTTCAGACACATTTTTAAATTAATTTTTGTTCAGAAATGCCCGAAATTGGCATGTTTTCTTATTCAGAAACCTTGTAATCGAAATAAGCTTTCCAATTTTTGGTAAAGGCAGAAGATCTTTCAGAAAATACTGTCAACGTTGGCGTTTTGAACTGAATTTCCGGACGTGACAGCGAGAGAAGGGAGAAGAACAGGTTGTCACGTGACACGAATCGCTCGATAAGTAATTTATTTATCAAAAAATGGAAAACTCATTTCGATTCCAAATAGCTTTCGTAGTCAGGCTTGCCAATCTTATGCCTCTGCGCTTAAAAATGAGTTAGAAATTGTGTCAGAAAGTGTTGCATTGTTGAGCAGATCATTTGAGAATCTGCTCAAATGATCTTTTGAGCATTTGAGTATACCACCTGCTTATTGAGTATACCATCTACTTAAGGTGAGCATACCACCTTAAGTATTTAATTGACTAATATGTTAATGGTTACGTGAATTGTCAGAATCGAATTGCTATATGACCCAAATTATCCATTAGATATTGAGAAAAGTATTTTTCGTAATATATGATAATATTTTTTATATTGACAAAAACTTATTTTTTTTTTAAATTACTGTTAAAAGGTATAGAGAAATTTAATCGTACTCCCGACTAGAGATGCACCGAATAGTGATGTGATTTTGGCCGAATACCGAATATTCGGCCTACAGGTAAACCGAATACCGAATATTCGGCTAGCCGAATAGTAACAGTGAGACCGAATACCGAATAGTAACTATTCGGCCGAATATACCGAATATTTGGCTGGCCAAACATTTTTATATTTCAGAGTTTAAAAGTATTAAAAGTTAAATTATAAAGCAGTTTTACATAATATTTAACACAGATACTAAATTTTTATAAACTAGGCCTTTTTACAAGAAACCTTTACTAAAAAAAAATCTGCGCTTTGAGTTATAACTTAGAAAGAGGATAGACTTAAAACTTTTTTAATTAATAAAGTTTTAAACTTTGTAGCTTCTTCTGTGAATTAAAATAAATTTATAAAATGTTCTTATATTCTAAAACAAATACTTTAAAATCAAAGAAAAATTTTGGATGAATTAGAAGAAACATTTTACAGTGATATAGTGTTTATTTATCAGGAAAGGACTAAAGTAAAACAATACAATACATTAAAATGGTAGCAAATCATCAAGAATAACTTTCCTGCTCCTTTTAATTTGGCAAGGAAGTTTTTAAATGAACCAGAGATCAGGTGTCTGGAATGGGCGATCATATTCAGGTTGTAAACATACAAGGTTTTCATACATCTAGGAACAAACTTTCTGCATAGATTATGGTCAAAGCAAACAAAAATTTTTTGGGCAAGAAACATTATTTCCATCCACTTATTCGATCAAAAATACAATACATTCAGTCAAAAACACAGGGTGTGTCACCACAAGCTGAAACTGAATTTTCGTTCACAACTTTAATAACAATGAAAATATTTTAGTGAGATTTGCATTGGATTAATTTTGCTTGTAACAAATATGATGATATTATTGTAAGTTGCTGAATTTTGGCCAGTGACACAGTAAAAGTAGTACTGTCAGTTGCACTCTGAATAAAGGAATATCTAGCTCGGTGTTGTTTAGATATGAATGGCGGCAATTTCCAATACTTTCTGTGATTCACAGAAATCAAAGTAAGTAATGTTGAAAATATAGTTACAATATCTTCAATATTATTAAAGTAACAAACGAAATTTGAAATTTAACCTGGAGTGAGATGCACTTTATTTTTGATTGAATAAGTGTGTCGCGATCCTGGTTTCCCGGACAAAAATTGTTTGTCTTTATGTCCATTATCACTTGTGAAAGTTTTTTTCCTTTTGTTTAGAAACATGATGTTTGCGAAAATACAAGAAACAGATTATTTACCATGACAATATTCAGGAACTTATTTGTACATCATTAATTTCTATGAAGGTCATCATTTATGGTTAATTTTCTTAAGTAATGCTTCTCAAACAGCGAATGAATAATGTAAAAGCATTGTCTATCGTTGAAATATGATTCTATTTCTAATTTATTTTGAATATCTTTATTAATTGACAGTTAAAAGTACAAATTGTGTGGTTTTTTTTTTTAATATTTAAAAAAAAGTTTTTCTAAGTATTCGGCTTGGCCGAATATTTCGATATTCGGCAGACCGAATAGTTTAATATTCGGTAATATGGCCGAGGAGGCCGAATACCCAATAGATACCGAATATTCGGTGCATCCCTACTCCCGACCTATTTTCTCTAATTACAGTTTCAGGCCTGTATTGCATCCATCGCAATTTCCTTGCTATTTAATAGGATTATTCCGAGAATTTTTCATAATGTATTTCCAGATTACAGGATTAGTTTAGTTATTTGTCAATGTTTATTACATTAAAGCTATTATATTATGGAAATTAGGTTTCTTTATTAATTTAACTAGGGGGTGCAACCCGTGTTTTCCGGATTACAAAACATAGGTAGAAACCATAAAAAAAAAGAAAAAGAAACAAAACTCTAATCGATTTTTAGGATTTCGTTCATCTCACGAAACCCTATTCGTCCCGCTACGTTGTCTGTCCGTCACAGAGCCGGTTCTCAGAAACTATATAATTACAGACTTGAAATTTTCTGTGCTTATTGCTGAATACCTACTATGAATCTCAAAATCATAAAATTTGAAAAAATCGTAGTATTTTAATATAGAGAGATAAAAAACCAAAAATCTAACAGCCTTTTCATATTCACTTTAAACATTTTTCGTTATAGCAGTTGCCAACAGTTAAAAATCCACAATAAAATTCTTTCTACCATAATTAATTTTCTATTGAAAGATTTCCACGTGAAAAATGAAAATGAAATAAAAAGTTTCATCAATTGAAAAAAAGATTAATATGACGTCATATTGGTAATAAAACGGAAATTTTCAAAGATTTCTCAATAATACAAGGAGTATGAATATGTGTAAATACAGAAAGCAGCCTAGTATGACGTCATTAGAGAATTAAAAAGAAAATTAATCTGACGTCAACGGACGTTTTCAAATGTTTGAGAATAATACAAAGAGAGTATCAATCGATCAATATGAGTAATAGAGTAAAGCGAATAGATATGACGTCAGCAAGTGATTATAACATCATATGAGTTTGAGGAACGTATTGAATCATGATAAAAACCCGATTAATATTGGCATATTTTAACATTTTGAAGGTCTCTATACAACATGTTTAATTTTGAATTTTTTTTTTTTTTTAAATGTTGCATTTAGTTCACATGACAGATATATAACAGATGTACATAGTATAGATCAGTTTCAACTGACGTCACACCCTAGCAACCACCTTAGCAACTAGGTTTGTTTTTTGTTTGCCCATCAAAAATGGTGGATTGTGATTGGTTGGCTCGTAATACAGGCTACAAATCCACGATTATGATTGGTTGATAACTTTTGGTGGGCTGGTGATCACGTGGTTGAAACTGATCTATAATATTAATTATGACAAAGTATAATAGCGGGCCTTTTTTTTTAATGAAATTTATTTGGATTTATTAAAGAAAGGATAAAGTGTTTTGAAAGAAATATTAAACGAAACCCTTTGTGCGATCTTCGATCACACTTACCCATACTTGTTTGCGTTTAATTAAACTTTTTTTTTTTTTTTTTTTTTTTTTTAGATTGCTCACTAGCACCAAAAAGCATTTATATGAAAAATATTAATTACAGATTCAAATAAAGTTTTGAAATTCATTAACAGTAATACTTTCATATATTAGCTGCATGTCAGGATTTAATAGCCGAAGAAGTCGCCCACGATTTTGCTACTTACAGCGGCCTTTTTTGTTTCTGTTAATTTCTGTGGTTTAAGCGTGTGTTTCAATTACATGATTGTTAAATTTATCTTTTATTTGTATTTTATTTATTGTTTGATGAAGTTTTAATTACGTTATGGAATATTAGTTGGAAACAAACGCTGAACTATTTATATTGTTTTAAGGGCAAACGGGTTAATGTTTCGTAATGGATCTGCGATAGAGACAGATTTAAAATAAATCCTCTATTGACTCTTGAAAATTATTTTTAAAACGATAAAAAATCAGTAACTGCATTTGAAAGAACTTTTTTTTCCATTCGACGGTGTAAAAATTTAAATTGTGCGATGTTTAGAGAAGCCAAGAAAATCACAATAAAAGCAAAAGTTATTGGTCAATATGACATCAACGTTACTTACTTACATTTTTGTAAATTCTGTAGAATTTCAGTGTTTAAGTAACAGGTTTCGATGTTTAGTTAACCATTCAAATTGCCTCACTTCTAAAAAATTAAATTACTAGTTCTCATATCAGACTAATTGCCGGAATTTTGTGTAACCTTGTACACATTTATTCGAGGGTGTATATATTTTTTTACGGCCAAATTAGAATTTTATTTTAAACAAGTTGGAAATTGTACGTTAAACGTGACAAATGAGGTGCGTTCGTACTATAGCTAGTTATATAAATATTCAGATCTTGATGATATTTAATTCTGTGGAATGTATTCTATCGTCTGCAGATTCATTTCTGTCATAAAATAAGTATCTCGGTCTCTTGACGGTTAAACCTCGGAAGCTCCTATAACAAAAAAGCACCGATTTCTTTTTAAAAAAATCAAATTTCTTAATAAATATTTTTATTAATATCTGCTAAAGTTTTTTTTCAATTTTCTTAAAATTTGAAATGTCTCGACAAAATTCTGAAAAGATAACAGATCTTAAATTTCAAACCATTCGGTTTTGTAGTTTTTGCGTTGTTATATGCGGACGAACGGACAGACAGACGGACGGACCAGACGACGACAATAGGTGCTACGTATTTATATAATTACGAACGCACCTAAAAACCATCTAGTATCCAGTTGTTACGTCACGCAATTTTCAAAATTTATTGACCACCCCTTGCTCACCCTATGTCACAGATTGTCCCACTCGCGTGATAACTATCCGCTCGAGGTTAACGAAAAAGAAAGGCTACCGCGGTACTTTACGCGTATCTTTTTTTACAGACCGGCGGAATCACGTGATGCTCGAATCCACCAATGCAGGTGTACGAAAAGAGCATCACGTCACTCTCGCGGTCTGTAAAAAAAGATATGCAGAATGCACCGCGGTAGCCTGTCTTTTTCGTTAGCCTCGCTATCCGCTGTTGTGACGTCACACCATTTACAACTGTTATTCAGAGCTAATTTTGACTAAAACAATCTTACAATTATTTTTATATATCAGTGTTTTGTCCAGATTTTTCTCAAATGGTCCTATTTGTGTTTTTGTAAAATTGTGAAAAGTTTTTTATATTTGTGAAAATGTTATAATTTTGTGAGTTTAAAATTATCGTTATATGCAGGTTCCTTTTTAACAAGTTCCTGTATGTGAAAAAAAAAAAAAAAAACTAAATAATAGGTTATTTGGCAACTTCAGCTGTTTTGTAAATATCAGATTTTATTTTAAAACGATTACAAATTTGCGACAAAAGCGATCAAATTTGTGAAAAGTTCAGTTTGGAAATGAAAACGTTTTATGAAAAGACTGTATTTAAAAAAAGAATTTCGTAAAGGTTCCTGTTTTAATACAAAATGTTATGTGAAGGCTCCTATATTATGGTGAAAAGTTTTGTGAAGGTTCCTGTTTTAAGACAAAATGTTTTGTGAAGGTTCCTGTTTTAAGACAAAATGTTTTGTGAAGGGTCCTGTTTTATGGTGAAAAGTTTTGTGAAGGCTCTCCTTTTAAGACAAAATGTTTTGTTCTTTTTTAAGGTGAAAATATTTGTGTAGGACCCTTTAAAGAACCTAAATTTTTCCTGAACTCCCTGTATACTATTGTAATAATCTATGAAACCGCCAAGATATTGCGTACTATTATTTCAAGGAAGGAAAAACATCATAATACTTTCTGAGTGAAAAATACATATTTTTCATAAACTTTATGTTTCTTGCAAACAGTGCCTGCATAATAGTTTTCATATTTTGATGTGACATCGCAACTTGCTATCACACCCCTTCTCCTTTTTAATGTATGGCGTATTTAATAAATGACCCCTTATAGAAAAGATAAAGTTTGATTATTTATACAGCGATAGTCCCTAAGCACGTTTTAAAAATATCAATTTAAATTAAAAAAATATATATATGTAAACAATTTTGCTTGTTTAACATTTTATTCTTCCATATTATTTATTTTCAGGATTTATTTTTTCACCTTGACGACTTTTAAAAATTGGTCACCAATGGATGAATATGAGTACCTTAGAGAGAATGAAAATAACGGCATTATTTTGAAAAAAGACGTGGAAACACAATTCGAATGGAAAATCACAGATTTTTTCACAGTTGTTGCAGACAAAGGCGATCGAACATACAACAGCCCCCATTTCATGTTTGCTGGTCTTCCGTGGTATTTGCAATTATGTAAAGAAGGTCTTGCTGATCCTAAATGCATGGAAGTGATGGTTCGTATCGATGAGACTATCAATACAGACTTCTTCTCGGTGGAATATACTATTAACTTGGAAAATCGGAATGGCAACGTAGAGAAGTCATTCAAAGGAGTACAAAATGTGAGAGATTGCCAAGAATTTGCTGATCAACTCCATTTTAAACTAACGGACATACAGCAACGAAGCTCTACGCTTGCGCCCTCCGGTGTTGTTACTATTACATGCACTTTGAAGCGCATAGCCTATCAACTGGATGACTATGGCGAACCAAAGCCCAAGAAACTGAAAAGTAAGTAACGAATAAATGCTAAAAAAAAAAAAAAACATGTGCTCAAATTTAATATCCAGTGGTTGGAGTATCATAGTTGAGATTTTTTTCCAACAGAGTGAAAAATATGCCGGGACGCAAATATCCGAACCCTATAGCTTACAGCGCATTGGCGAGCGCCAAATGAATTGGCGAGAACAGCGCTATTTCGCGCATGCGCATAACCTAGCCAAGCAGTTCACTGCTTACGCCGCTACGCTTATTCAAAGCAATGGCCGACGGTGCAGTGTTTTGCTCACATGATTTTGCTACGAGAAACTAGAGATCAAAATAAATAACTAGCACCAACACAAATCAAGCAGATACACGGGGAAAATACAGGTATGTGAAATAATTTCAGTGTTCTGTATATTAACGTAATATCCTTTAGATATTGACAAATTTTCAAGATAAGACAGACATGAGGCAGGACATTAGAATACTGATGTTGATAGTTGAGACTTTAATCTTGTGAAAATTAAATTAATGTCGCACCAATTAACACTATCTGTAAGATACAGTTGCTTTTATTTTTGGTTGCAAAAGCGTCTTTGAAGACGCCAATTTGGTTATATAGTATATTTTTTTAGTTTTTGAGATGAAAGGCAAAAATCTTGATAATTACTACATTCCCCAAAAATATCGCTTTTTTTAAAAAAATGCATTAATATTTGAAACTACGTCATGTGATCTCACAAACACAATGATAACAGTTTTCCTTACTAATCACCCAATAATAGTTTAGTGATGCTACATATTAAGAATTATTAACACGACATTTTGACATTAATAAATGTGTCTTATCTTGAAATAAAAATGTTTATGGAGATAACAATAATAACACAACACTGAAATTATTTCACATTGTGGTTAAATGAGAGTTTGTATGCAAGAATGTATGAGTATTGAGTCTTGAGTGAATGAACAACCATTAACATAGAAAAGTTAGGTAAACGTAAACTATTGGTAAATAGTAACATGAATAAAGAGTAACCCAATGCAATTAATTTCTGTAACTATAAATATAAATAAATGTATCATTATGTATAAACATGTACAACAGTCTTAACAGCATAATCATATTTCCCCCTCCCCTATCTTGAAAAAATAAATAAAGTTAAGTTTAACCACTGTTTATATTATATTTATTCATTTATTTATATTAGTAACATCCACCGCTCCCCCCCCCCCCTCTTTATTTTTAAGTGAGAGTCAAACCATTTAGAACATAAATTTAGGCTTAAAAATTCTATCATAAATTGCAATGGGGGTTTTATTGAAAGTTGAATATTCATTTAATGTTTTCAACTTGTCAGTTTATATTAGTATGGAGACTTTTAAAGTGTATTTCTGGAAATGTGACGTTTGATTTGAATTTGGAGACTTTTTAAATGGAAGAATTGCACTTTACCTACATAATAGAAAGTTGTGACCATAACATTTTCTCATATTGCTGCTTTTGTTGATAGTGGCATGGTTTAGCCAAAATTTTTTTTAATATATTTATGTATAAAAATAATATGAATTATTTAGCAATAAGACTTTTTGGTACTTTCGTCTTATGGCGTCCCTCAAAGATAAATCACCAGGCGACCAAGATTTATCGCCAAATTATAAAGCATGTGTGACATAAGACATAATATATGATCAATATAACATTTTGTGACATATATGGCCAATTTATAGTCATGGAATGTGTATATGTTGTGTGTATATATAGATATATACAACATATATATATGTTATGTGACATGTGTATAAGATGTATATAATATGTATAATGTTCGTAAATAATGTAAATAAGCATATCATTATACATAAACATGTACAACAGTCTTATCAACAGCATAATCACTTTTTTCCTCTACTCCTGAAAAAATAAGTAAAGTTTAACCACTGTTTTTGTATATATTTTTTAATAGTAATGTTGCTTCTCCCCCTTTTATTTTTAATTGTAAGTCAAATCATTTAAAATATAAATTTAGGTTTAGAAATTCAACATTAACTTCAACAAGCACCTACTAATATAATGCAACACTACTACTTACTGCAGTATATATATCTGACATGTGTATAAGATTATATATGTCATATAAGATGTAAATAATGACGTATATGGCACATGTATGAGTGTTTGGAGTATATATATGCATATATAAGGTTTGCGATGATCTTGGCGAAATCCTTGGCATAATCGTAATTCTAGTGGCTGCTATAAAATGGAAAATGGGGCAATGAGAAAACATGTCATAATAATATATGATCAATATAGCATTTTGTGACATATACAGGGGTCGATCCAGGAAAAATTTGGGGCCTATTTATTTCCTCCTTCACAAAAATATAATAAAATTGGCCCCTTGACAAAATTCAGTTTGATAAAATGGGCTCCTTCATAAAATTCAGTTTGATAAAATGAGCTCCTTCACAAAATTCAGTTTGATAAAATGGGCCTCTTCACAAAAATCAATTTGATAAATTGGAACCCTTCACAAAATTCTATTCCATAAAAACTTACTATTTATTATTTTGTGATTTTTAAAATGTGTAATTTGTAAACAAACAATATCACCAGAGAGGAAAACTTCAGCAAAAGGATTTAAAAAAGTTTGTTTTGTAAATGCTTGGTTTGAATTTGATTAATTAGATTTCATCCTTTGTTACAAAATGTTCTTTTTCATAAAAATAACTTTACATTTCACAAAATGGGCCCCAAGATAAAAAACCTGCATCTTCCCCTGATATATGGCCATGTTATAGTCATGTGATGTGTATATGTTGTATATATATATATATATATATATATATATATATATATATTATGTGACATGTGTATAAGTGACAAGATGTATAATAAAAAAATATATAGAAAAATCTATATAATACGAACGTCAAGTTCAAGTTTAAAAAAAAAAAAAAAAAAAAAAAAAAAAAGATGTATAATGGTCGTCGTTCAGGAGATGAAGTCTGTCAATCATTTATGACATAGTAGTGGACGAGTCCATTAGCTCTCGAACGGTCAAACTGTTATCGCAGTAAATTGTAGTTTTCCATATTTAAAGCTCTGTTGCTTTTTTTTTCTTTGGTAGCGCAGCGTTTTTTCTAATTATTATGTTGTTCTAATCTTTATGAATTCTTTAGTTCCTAAGATTTAGTTTGTTTATTTCAGTTTTGTTGAAATAACATTTTTTTGTAAATTAACTTCATAGTTAAAATAAATAATAAAAAAAAAGTTTCAGAATGTCAATGATAAAAGCAAGGCCTCCTTATCATAGTATCAGGCCTCACAATCAGCAAGTTTCCTTTGACCGCATGGTTGTCCTGCTACTAGCGCCATCAATCGTCAGTAATAGGCATGATCTCCATGGTAACAGGAGTATTTACGACACGAAATTTTTTCACAGCTCCATTTGTTCTATGCATTTGCTTATGAACTAGTATCGGTAGTATCCACCAGGCGGCGATACTTTCCGGAGAAAGTGAATTAATAAGTTGGCAATTACCGCGGACATTTTCTCCCATAGACTTTCTCCGGATTGTCAAATCTGATCTATGATAAGGGAGTCTTGGATAAAAGTATGCACATTCTTTGCCTAACAGACCCCGTAGTATTATAAATTTTTATATCTCGAATTTCAACGTAAGAGTGGGGGAAATATATAAAAGATTTGGGATATCAAGATTATTATTATTATTATTTTTAAAGAATAACAATGTAAGCAAATTATGACATAGATTGTAAGAGAAATATGAAGTATTATCTAGATTCATATTTTTTAATTATGAGATTCATTAAGTTTCTATGAGTCGGAGTAATTTTTTTCGTAGTGGATTGGGTTGAATATATATTTGTTACGGGTTAACCCAATATTTAAAAAAAAAAAAAAAAAAAAAAAATCAGAATATATATATATATTTTTTAATTCAAAACTATATAGTATTTGAATATAAATGAGTATTTATTTGTTATTTTTTTAAAATAAATGATAAAATTGATATTGGGAATATAATTGTTGACTATTATTCTATAGTTAGGTTAGAAAAAGGGAATAATTTTCTTTTAATTTGGATTTTGGGTTGGGTCAATGAAATTTTTTGTGGGTTTCGATTGACTTCAAATAGAATATTCAGATAATCCAACCTGTATATATATATATATATATATATATATATATATATATATATATATATATATATATATATATATTTACACGGGATATTTGTTAAATGGTTTTTGTCATTATGTCAGCACAATTTCATATTAAATAACTATATATTTACTCAGTAATCTTTTTCTTTCTTTTTTTTCCCGTTTCTTTCGTATCAAAAGTAGATGGCTTGAAAAATACATGATTTTTTTTTTTTAAAGTTTAAATTGTATATATATATTTTTTAAGTAAAAATAGTTTAGAAAAAAAAAACACTCTTTTTTACGCATGCAATGTTTATCTTGAAAAAAGCATGTCTAACTTCATAACTGAAAATCACGTTTTTTTTTTTTTAAACTTTTCCATTATAATACACTATTTGGCATGGCCACCGAATTCAGTTAAGGAAAATTGACTTTTTTTTTAAGTGCGAGACAGTGACTTTATTTTAAAATATTTAATTTTTGATCTATTTCTGTTTTAAAATCATAATTTAATAAACTAAATTATTAAAGAGTTTACATATTTTTAATTACACTGTTAATTTGTTGCACTCTTTTTTATTTATATTATCTGATTTTAAATATTTAAAATATTTTGGGTACTTTTCGGTTAGCCGGGCGCCAGTGATATATGTGTATATATATATGTGTGTGTGTGTGTGTGTGTGTATATGTGTGTGTGTGTGTTTTGATGTTCATAACTACTCGTTTTAATTTTATATTTTCCATATCTTCTGCCCGCCATTTCTATTTTACTCAAAAAGCAATTTAAAAAAAAATGTATAGTTTTTTTTAATAATGCTAAGCAATTTTGACAAATGAAAACGTAACAAATAATCGTAATGACAAGTACACGAAATAGTTGAGAGTTAATTTACAAAATATCAATCCAATCTAAATAAAAAATATAGAAAACATTCTTTTACTATTTATTCATCTCCATGTAGATATAAAAAGATAAGTTAGATTTATTGATTAGAAAAAAAATACTCAAAAGTTTATTAGAGGATTTTACAGTCTCAGAAAATGTATTACAAAAACAGTAGTATATTTAGCTTACTGCCATAACTTTGCCTTTCCTTCTAACAAGGCAAGTCTCCTTAAAGCACATACTCAGAATATTTAAAAAAAACCATTTATCCAAATTAAGGGGGGTTAGCCCCCCGTCCCCCTCCCTTTATAGTTAACCAATCAATCCCCAAAACTAATCAGGGAAGCGCCTTATCACAAGGGTTGGGTTGGGTTGATTATTGACGGCCAATTATCTACACTAGGGATATAGGCCCGGGGGGAGTGCCCTTCGTGGGGGTCTTTCTAAGGGAACCTAATCCGTATTTACGCATGGATAAATCCACGGCTCGCAGAAAACCACGAAAACTCCGAACGATTAGGCCGACGGGCGCGATTGGGATCGAACCCAGCACCTCCCGTCTACCAGCTTCGAGAGCACAACCTCTCAGCCACTGGTGGGGCCCTTATCACAAGGAACCTATAAACAAAAGTGGAAGAAAATCGGATAACTCTGCATGAAAAATTCATTTATCAAAATTAAGAGGGAGGATTCCCCCCCCCCATTAGCCCCTTTATACTTAACCTATGAACCACCAAAACTAATCAGGAAAGAACCTTATCACAATGAACCTATATACAAAATTTGAAGAAAATTGGACAATTCTGCATGAAAAAACCATTTATCTTAATTAAGGGGGGTTAGCCCCTCCGTTACCCCCTTTATAGTTAAACAATCAATCCCCAAAACTAATTAGGGAAGCGCCTTATCACAAGGAACCTATAAACAAAATTGGAAGCAAAACGGTTATTTCTGTCAAGAGTTATCGCGTTACGTACGTACATACATACATACATACATACAGAACGGGCGGGCACATAAGCTCTCAGGCTTTGATAGCCTGTGAGCTAAAAAATAGTACTCATGAATCATAAAAGGATCAGTCAAACTTAGCTGCAGAATCCCAGTAAAATATCAGTAAAAAAATAAAATACTTTCAAGTATTTGGCGTAAAAAGATGCGATTTGGCAAGCAACACTTTTTACTCACAAAATGCAAGCGATTTTAATGCATTTGAAAATTCCTGTTTAAATGTGTAGTACTTTATGAATTTAAACTAAAACAATTAAATAGTTTATTATTATTTTCATAAGTTTGTATAATATATGTACAAGTTGCGTATTTCTGAAGTTATTTAATTTTACACTATTTCGCTAGCTGGATAGGTTTTACGTGTATTTTAACAATAGTATTTTACAAGTTAATTTACACAGTTTAATTTTTTAGTACGAAGTATTAAGGCATAATTATGTTTTATTATCCTGTCCACAGAGGGCAGCAGCACAAAACGATGTTATGTTAGCTACAATGCATGCCGTTTTTTTGTCAACCAATGGGAGAATGGAACCTTTCACGTTTGAGTCGCACCCCAACAAGTCCACGTGGACGGTTTCACGTGGTTTACTTATTTGTTTGTTGCTTGCATCACAGTGCAGACAAGTTCTGTCGTTCTGTTGCTTGGATCTTTCATCTTGTTTGCAGGTTACTGTGTATGGAATTTTATATATTGATTCTGAAAAAAAATCTATTGTTACTTCTTCTGCCTTCAACAGTGGGTTAATTGTTAAAACAAATAACAAGTAAAAAAAGGTAAGTTATGAATATTTATATTAAAGTCTCCTGTATACTTTCTTTTTCTTGTACTGTGCTCGTTTTTTCCAACATGATGTACGGGGTTGCACGTGGTGAATTTCTTAATATGTATTTGAATAGTATACCCAATTATTCATGTTATTAATAATTCAAATAATATATTTAATATATTTTTAAGGGTCAACAATAGTAAATGAAAAATAGTGGTATGATTAAAATATTTTTCTTAGTAGAGAGTACTTTAGAGACTAAAATTTACAACTGTAAAATATTTAAAAAATAAAATATACATTTATTTTATTTTATTCATTTAAATATATATTTATTGCTTAGGTTTGTTGTTTACCTAAAGGAAATGTTTTAATTTTTTAAAAATAATATTTGTATTGATGAAAAAAATTATCCATAATAATAATAATAATACGAAAGCCACTTTTAAACAACACTCGTACACATCTAATTAAAAATATTTAAACTGTTAAATGAAGTACCGTTCATAGTAATTTTGAAATATATATTTATTTATACATTATATAATCACGTTATATTTATTTATTTATTTATAAATATTAATATTGTAAACTTATTGTTGAATTGTTTTCAAAAGTATAGGTATTTAACATATTCTGAATAATGGTAATCTGAAACATTCAAATAAATTCGGAAATAAAAGGGTACTTTTAATTATTGTTAATATTATTTCAATTAAAAACGTTTAAATAGTCATTTCATACGAAATAAAAATTCCTTACAACAGTTTTGAAAATTATTTTTATTTATATTGTGTTTATTTTATTTTTATATATTGTTTTAAAATGAATTTTTCTGTTTAATCAATGAAGTATTTTGTCAAATGAAATTAGAAAATATATTTTAAGGCTGATCTCAAATCCAAACTGGCTACTATATGACATATTTTTTAATTCATTTTTATTCGGAAGCGTATGAAACTGGCAGGTGTTCTTATTCAGAAACTTTGTAATCTAAAGACGTTTTTCATTCAGGGGTCGATTCAGGAAAAAATTGGGGCCTATTTAGGTTCCTTTACAAAAATCGATTTAATAAAACATATCCCTTCACAAATTTCCACTTAATAAAATAGGATCCTTCACAAAATTTCATAAAGACAAACTCTTCATTAATTATTTTTATTTTGTTAGGTTTTAAAATGTATAATTTACAAAGAAAACAACTTTACAAGAAAGGAAAACTTCAGCAGAAGGACGTAAAGATATTTATTAATTAATGCTTTGTTTGAAATTGAGTAGCTGTATTTTATCTTTCATTAAAAAAAATATTTTTTACAAAAATATGATAAATTTTACAAAACTAATTTTTATAAAATTGGCCCCCATGAAAAAAAAAATCTGCATCGACTGCTGCCATTTTTTGATAAAGGCAGAAGATCTTTCAGAAAATATTGCCATTAGCGGCGTTTTGAACCGAATTTCCGACGCCGCAGCACGATAAAGGAGAAAAACGTGTCGTCACGTGATAGGAATCGATTATAACGCGACAAGTAATTTATATATATATATATATATACAAAAGAAAAATGGAAAACTCATTTCAATTCTCAATCGCTTCAATGGTCAGGCCTATCAATTTTATGCCTTTGCGTTTAAAAATTTCTTAGAAAATTTTGCTTTGTTGAGCAGATCATTTGAGAACCACCGTATATCCTCTGGATATTTTAAAGAACATCTGTTTTAACAACTCCCTCCGTTTCTCAAATAATTCTATAGCATATACTCTAGCATATACCCTCTGTTTTTTTTTAATGACTACAGCATTAGTTGTGTTAATGTTTTTTATAACCACAGCACTAGTCGTGTTAATGCTTTTTTTTTTTTACGTTGCAAGTTGGGATTATTGTATTTTTTACATATAATGTATATTTTATTTCTGAAATATTTACAATTACTTTTATTACTTTTAATATACAAAAAATATATTTTTTAAAGTGCAGGACTCTGTTCCATTGAAAGAGGGCTATGTTGTTTTATCAATGTGTACATGGATATTTAATATACTACCCAAAAAGAAACAGAAGCTCACAAATATTTTTAGAAGTTTCAGAGACATTTTTTAATTTCATATGGCAACACTTTTTCTTTCGGGTTGTATTTTGACTCTTTTGGGACAGGTTCGGCTTGACCCGATTTCCTAAAAGAAATTTCTGCATCTTTTCAAAGGGAAAAAAAAGTCTATATGCTATTTGAATGTTAATCAGTGATCTATATATATTTTTTAAAAATAGAAACAAAATTTATATTAGAGATATAACTGTAGACTACTTTTCCATAATTGTATTAAAATATGAATCAATTAGTTGTCTTTTGCTTCGATTTCGGGTTCGTGTGTCCGGTTCGGTTTTCTGCGTGACAATTTTTTCTTTTCAAGTTTGGGTAGTGTTCTGCAGATGATACTACAGTGGATGTGTGCAGATATCAGAGGGGAAATTAACGAATTAAAAAAAGGGAATGAAAATTGTTTTTACTTATATCATAGTTAAACAGAGTTTTCCCCAATTTAAAAAAGGCAGCGTGTTACTGGTGAAAAAATGGCACTAAAATACAATTTTAAATTTCCAATTAAATTTTTCAGCAGGATTGAAACTACGCCATAAATCTTTAAATGACACTACAAAAGATGTATGAATTACTTTTCACTTTGCTAAACAGCGTACAACCAACAGAGTGATAAAAATTTAAATACATTATCTGATGCTGGTAATTTATTCGTCTCATGTACGCAACTGAATAGTGTACTCATGTACACCCTAAAAAAAAAAACCTGGAGATTTAACAGAAAAAATCGGTCAGCTATGCTACCAGATTTCTCCCGTAGTTTGTACAGAGAAAATCTGTTAAATTGATACAGACTTTCCCTGTATGCAACAGAATTTCTCCGTAGGATAGACAGAGGAAACCTGTTATCTTGTACAGAATTTATCTGTAGTATAGACAGGGGAAACGTGTTATCTTGTACAAAATTTATGTGTAGTATAGACAGGGGAGACCTGTTACTTTAATTTTTAATGAAACTAATCGAATTATACACATAATTTGATTAGTTATTTTAATTTTTAATATTTGTATTTTCTGTTTACTTTTTATAATTTATAATGGCGTGAAGAATACGAATAATTTAAAAGAGATTATTATATTTTCTGAAACAGTGGATATACTTTTTTTAATTTAAAGCTTAATGTATTCAACAATTTCATTTAATTAAATATTTATTATATGTGGTTAATATTTACACAACTAGTTTATTACAAAAAAATTCGTATTCTTAAGAAGTAAACAGAAAATAAGATTAAACGTTAAAAGAAATAATCTGTTTAGTTTTCACTAAAAATTAAAATATTTCATCACTCTGCGAGTTTGTTTATTATAGGCTTGAAAATTTTTGATTGACGTTACTGTGGAAATAAAACTTTTTTAATTACTTAATTAAAAATGTACCCTGTTTATAAAAACCCTGAAATAACTGTGATTTTCTTTTCTATTTTTTTTTCTTGTTTGTTTGTTTCTTAAAATGTTAAGTCTGTCATAAATATGCTCAATTGTTTAAATTTCATTAAATCCACCACAAACTTAAGCAAGTTAAACTTTTCTGCATAATTTTATTTCGTAAAGCTTAATATTTTTTAAAGAAATATATAAACAAAATTTAGAGTTTACAAGGGTCGATCCAGGCAAAATTTGGGACCTATTTAGGGACCCTTTACAAAAACCTATTTAATAAAACAGGCTCCTTCACAAAAACCTATTTAATAAAATAGGTTCCTTCACAAAAATCTATTTAATAAAATGGGGCTCTTCACAAAAATCTATTTGATAAACTGAGCCTTCACAAAATTTTATTCCATAAAATCTTACTATTTATTAATTATTTATTATTTTGTGACTTTAATAATGTGTAATTTGTAAACAAATAAGTTCACCAGAGAGGAAAACTTGAGCAAAAGGATTAAAAAAAGTTTTGGTTAATAAATGCTTGGTTCGAATTTGAGTAACTGGATGGCAACTTTCGTTACAAAATGTTATTTTTCACAAAAATATAATAAATATCACAAAAATAACCTTTACTTCACAAAATGGACCCCAAGATTTAAAAAAAAAAAAAAAAAAAACCTTCATCGACCCCTGCTTTATATATTTCCTGTACAGAATTAGAAAAATACATTTCCGCAGCACTATTAAAAAATATTTTTACATGATCTACAAGTTGCATATTTTCTTATTTTTTATTAAATTCTCTAAATATTTTTTCATTTAAACAGAAGGACAATTAATTTTTCAGAATCATTTGCATCTTACATTATATCTCATTTGATGCTCCATAATTTCATTCTTATTTAAATCAAATAACATTATTTATATTTTTCTTTCTAAATCTTTCTTTTTAAAATATAAATAAACATTTTCAAAATCTCTCATGTATATTATTATGTACATTTAAAATGTCAAATATTTAAATAGATTTATTTAATCAAAATTATCTTATTTTAAAGTTCATAGAAATAAAATGTATTGAACAAATTTAATAATACTTTAAAATTCAAGCAACTTGTACAACAAAAATTTAATAAATTAAAATTTCGCATACAAAATTATCTGCAGTTGAATAGTATTATTAAATGAAAAATTATACAGATCAAAATACTAGGATACGTGAAAAAATGGTTTAAGTAATTCGAAAAATATATGAATAAATAATAATTTAACTTTGAATAAGTTAAAGTTCGAATATTATAAATTATTATTATTAAACAATCGAAATTTTTGACGATTTTTGAGTATTTTAAAATTGGGGAAAAACGAACAGATAAGCATGTAAACAAATAATAATCAAATGTCATTCTGTAATTATTAGAATAAAAATACGTTTAAAGCTTTCGCACTAATTAAAAAAAACTAAAAATATGCCATATTTCATAAAAGCTTAAATAATAAAAATGCAGAAACATATTTCCCTAATTTCACGACAACTATCATTTTCTACAACGAAAATATCTACGCAAATTTATTTCTTTAAAGATATTAAAACTTTACGAAATAAAATGTATTAAAAAATAATGAACTTTATAAAGATTAAGGTAGATATAACAGAACAAAATTAAAGAACATAATACGAAAACAGACTTACCAAAATATTACCACATAACGTGTTTTCTGCTTTTCCGTGTATCCAGTTTTGGCGGCGAACACGAGGTAAACATACACACTAGTCTAGCCTACATACATAACATACACACTAGGCTATCGAGTAGAGATACTAATATTTAGATCGTAGACAAACAACTTTTCCTATAATACACGTTGAAAAAGAAGAACCTTGTAACTATGAAACAGTTCGCCAGAGGACGAATACGATATCTTCCCAGGATAACAGAGAAAATCTGTACTTTGCATAAAATGGAGATATTCTGTTAAAAGTACTGTAGAATATCTGTTAAAACAACATGTTTTTTTAGAGTGTATGCAATTCCATCTTGCGCTGCGAAGGTGCAGCCTTGCCAACGTATATAAGTGAAAAATGTCATACTGGTTGTCGTCCAGATGGCTTAAATGGTAAAGCACTTGGTGCGCTATACCAGTGTATGTGGGTTCGATCCCTTGTCTGGACACATTTTTCACCCTGTTGGTTGTACGCTGTTTAGCAAAGTGAAAAGTAATTCATATCCTTTGTAGTGTCATTTAGATTCTAAGAGCTCACTTTTTATATTTTTAACAGTTTTTTTTCTTTTTAACACAATAAACTAAAAATATGGACAAAACACCACTTTTTCCGAACTAAAATTCCTTATTATTTAATAAAAGAAAAATGTTGTCATTAAATAAAACGAAGATAGCAATTAAAAATTGGTGGTATCCAAAATTTTTTACAAACGAAGCAAGCAAGCTCTTACTGTGTACGGGGTTGTTTCTTGAAAAAGAGCATCTTAAGTATTAAAGGTAGCTATAGAAATCTAAAGTATGCCATTAAGAAAAGGCCCTTTATTATAAAGTATGATATTAACACTTAAGGCTGTTGAACAGTCAGATTCCAAATTCCCCTCTCTCCCCAATCACATAAAATATAAAATTCAGCAAATATTTAAGAAATATTTTGCGAACTAAAAAAGAAAACTAAAGAGTTTTTCTTTAAAAAGAGTATACAGCAAAATAAAGCTAAAATAAAAAAAAAAATGTATAAGAAATTTTAAAATAAGAATGCATTCCAAGCCCGTAAGGTTAAGATCATGTTTCAGATTTTTAAAAGCATTAAAAAAAAAAAAAATCTTTAATGACATTCGTTTGATTTTTATAACCATATTTAAAAATAGACACTCTTTTCAAGATAAGATAATTAGTCTGTTTTTACTACATGTAAGGAAACTTTTGAATAAAAAAGGCAGTCAGGAGTAAGGACACAATTGTTGAGACTGGGAGGGGGGGGGGGGGGGCAAGAAGGTCGCTGTTATTTGGATAAGTCACAAGAAAGGTTTGATTTTTTAAACCAAAGGGAAGGTAGGGTGTAGCACAACCTCCCTCCCTCTGAAACTGTCTGGGAGAAGCTCTGATTTCAAAACTTTTTAAAAGAAACTAATTGTAAAAAAAAAGTTTTGATTAACCCCTTTTCCTGTTTCAACTTGAAAAAAAAAAACTAAATGAAGCTGTTTAGTTTTTTAAATAATCATTATGAATTATTTACATGAGATAAATGATTATTTTATAATTATTTTTAAAAATACATATAAAAATACAACGTTTAATAATTTTAAACATAATAGTTTGAAGACAAAAGGAAAGTTTAATAATAAAATTAAAATTATTATATAACTACTATTATATACTATCTTTTATTATTTTAATGATAAATGTAAGTATAAGATAAAATATAATTTCATTTGATTCATATTTTAAAATCAAATTAAAAACGTAGTTTTAAAACGAAAAAATATTGTACTTAGTGTCAAATAAAATGAAATAAATAATTATTTAAAACAGATCAAAATGTTGTATAATTTGAATATTTTTTCCTCACAAATTGAAAAAGTATATAAAAGGATAATCTTATATATATCTAATTATTATTTCCGCATTAACAGTTATATTGAAATATTAAATCGTGGTCCTCATTGTTTCATAAAACATAAAAACATTTCCATTTTCAAATTAAAATTTTCGAATCATTACAATTACAGTAACCATCAATAGTTAACTTTGTTGAATTGATGGACATTGACAAATCTGTCTGAAAATAACTCTTTTACATCAAGTACCTTGTAGTAAACCTCAGTAATGTATATGAATTTCAGTATATTTTAAATAGTTTAGTTAAAATATGTTGCAAACAGTTTTTCCCCCATAGACCATTATGTAACCGAGTAATTTTGCGTTGCTTTGTAAATGAATGATATATGCTTTACACTCTATATTCTACAGAAAGCAAAATGACACAAATTGATATCATTGTCATTATATTTCTAATAGTATAACATGATTAAAATGCTCCGCAAGCGATTTTTCCCCATATACCATAATAAAACGGAATTCTTTTGAGTTTCCTTGTAAAGTAATTATAAGTGCTACACATACCATATTTTATAGTAAGCATCTTTGGGGGGCACCGCACTGATGTATATACATTTCAATAAATTTGAAATAGCGTAACATCATCAAAATACTCTGCGAAAGATTTTTCCCCATAGACCGTAATATAACGGCATTCTTTTGAATGCCCCTGTAAACGAAGTATAAGGGCTACATACTTTCTTTTCAATACAGAATATGTCAATCATCAGAATATATCATACAGAACATGTCACATCACGTTTCAACTATGTTGGAAAGTGTTAAAAACACATCTGTACAGCTTCCTAATAATCGTTTGTTTAGCAGTAAATCTAACCACATAATAAATCAGGGTTGGCAAATTTCTTCCAAAGAGGAAAAAACTGGCCGGAAGAAAGAAGAAACTGTTTTTCTTTAGTAATTTGCCATATAAGTTGCAACTTTGTACGATAGAGGGGTCATATAGGTGAAAACTGGGAAATTTAGTTAATAGCCAGTGGCCGGTAGACTCAGTTTGATTAGTGGCCACTATTATGTTTCAAACTTTCTTGACATCTAGATAAATTATAATCGTTGTATATAAACATATTTTTCTATAAGAGTTTTATACCTATTGTATGAGTATGAGTGTATTTCGCATGATTAAACAGTATCTCTTTTAAGAAAAATAATCCAACTGGTGAGCATGTGGCAGGAGTCGAAATATTGAAGATACTGAAATGTCCTTAAAATCTGCTTGTATCCGGTGGGAAAAAAGGAATAAATTACTTGAAATGCATGTGGAATCAAAGCTGATTAATATATTTTGCAGAATAAAACTATTTCTTGAAAAAATAATCCAACTAAAGAGTAATCATAACATGTACGTAAGAGCACATGAGAAAAAGCCGAAATATTGAAAATACAGCTAAGTCATTGAAATCTGTTAGCATCTGGTAAAATAAAGATTTAACGAGTTCTCTAATTAGATGTAATCAATGTAGAGATGCATATTTCCATGAAAAATGGTGTATTTCACTTGGCAATCGATAACAGATTTTTTAATCGCCACTTGGCGAGTGGCGATCGATGGCCGATTTTTTAATCGCACTTTTTAAACTTTAATCGCCACGTGGCGAGTGGCGACCGCTAATTTTCCCCTATAGGGTCAGAGTTGTCCTATATTACCTTTATTTATAATAAAATAACCTTCAAAAATGTCCTATATTTCTCATCTATTTGGTTTTATAATCGCCATCTACTAGCGTTTATGATTGTTTCTGCTGTTTTGTTTTTGCCATATTTCCATAATTTTGCATGTTTTTATAAATTATCATTTGTAAAGTTAGAATTTTGAGGTTTTGGCACCAAAGACATTGCCAAATTAGAAAAATATGTAATATCTCGAGAACTATTGGACTTAGAAGAATGTACCACTTGAGACTGTTCGATTCAGCATACAAAAATACATTAAAATATGTTATTTGACACATTAACTATAATATCCGATTTTTAAAGAATTTTTTTAAGTCTTTTTTTTATATATACTGCACTGAAGGGTAGGGTGTCAACAATTTTAATCAGATGATTGATTTAAATCATGATTTAAATCAACTGATTTTTTTTTAAATCTCAAATTTTCTATAAATGTTTAAAATGGCATAAAAAATAATAAAATCTAAGATGAATATAATTTGGAAAGTTTTTATGAATATTTTACCTCATGGATAAACAAAGAAAGCTTTGAATAATTGTTTCTAAGCTTAATTCTTTAGGCTTGTAAAAAATTAAATACAGTAAGTTTGTCAAAAGCAGGTTTTTACTGTGCATTAGAAGCACTTTATTTAAAAATATGTAAATCTAATATAATTTGTAATGTCATAATTTCTTTTAAATAATAAAATTATTTCTACTTTTACATAAAATAAAAATATCAATTATAATAGATTTCTACAAGTAAAATAATAAATAACTAGTACCTTATTTTTGCAATATTTAATTTATAGCAAATTACAGCTAAAGAAGAATGAAACAATGACATATGCTCAACAGCCATTGTAAAACAGTGTATAAGAGAATGTATTAGATAAAAATATCTAAATTGGTATAAAAATGTTAACTTTTAAACTCATATGTACACCAACTAAAGAAATTAGTTAGGGATTTTAAAGAATGTAATGCTTTTCTTTTCTTTTTAAATTTGAAACGCTGAATGCTAAATCCCCACTGAGTTGTAACAATACAACTGTTTAATATTTCGAGAATTTCAGATGTAGCTGGCTATTCTAATATTTACTCTGTGTCTGTATCTTTTTGTGTGCCTAAATGAGTAACTCGTTTTCATATTTTTTTTCATCATACACCATACATGAGTGTGAGTTTAGATTTAGGCGATTAATAGTATAAACACAAAACAAGTTGCAAATAATATTTGTTTGTTGTATTATTTGTGCTACTAACTAATGGAATTATACATATTTGCAGTTTTTATTATTTTTTTCTGTTTACTTACTGGTTCCCTCTAAGGCCTTTTTTTAACGATGCAGTACCCTAACCCTGTTAAATTGGCAAAATGCATTCGGCTTAAAAAAAAAAAAAAAAAAAAAAAAAAAAATAGTGAAATTCATCTTTAGTTGTATCCAGAGATTTCTTGTAAAAAACTTCTCCATACCCCAGTATTTCTAAATCCGTGTGCCCAAGACCTTGCAAAAAAAAAAAAAGGAAAAAAGGAACTTCATTTATTTAATTAATTACATTTTTCAATTTAAAATTCACAAAAATCATTAAAAATTAATGTAATTTTATTTATTATATTTTAAAAATATATACTTCTTTCCTTATATTGTTTCTAAACATATTAAAAATATATTTCCTCATGAAATAATGCCCTTTTCTACTGAACTAGTGTCGTTTCTGGGAACTAGAACCATGCCCCTTTTTCTTTGTAGACTGAATACTAAATTGTTAAATATCATTTTTAGTAATTAAAGCATAAAAACGTATTTTATTTTCTTAATAAGATATTTAATTATTTAATAATTATTAATTTTAAGCAGTGTTAAAAAATTAATATTGAAGCAGTTATTTATAATTATAAGTAGCCGGTCGCTTCCGAGTGGGGCCCAGATACAAAGTACTACTTGGGTCCCAAACCCTAGATAATCACGGGTAGGGCCCAGTATTACTTTGTCAGGGGGTTCATGAAAATAAAAATATTTTTGTCGCGAAGTCTTTATTTAAGTGCTTTTTTATATTCTTATTAGTTATTTTCATATACTTTTAATTTAAAATATTTTATTTATATTTTTCTGGTTGCATGTAAAATGCACTTTCGGAGCCCCAATTGAAGTCAGGGCGGTACACTGCACTATGTATCTGGGGCCCCACTCGGAAGCAACCGGCTAGACGGGCGAAGACCGGCTAGTATTAAATACGTGTTTAACTTTTTTTAAGTAAATTTGATAGGCTGAAATTTTACGCTCACCCATAAAACTATTGCTGAGATATGGCAAAATCTAAAACTTTCGACTTCCCATTTGACCTCCCTATTACATAAGATATTGACCAAGACAGGCATGCTCCGTTACCGACAATTAGTATGACGGTATGGGTGCATGCCTACAATGTGTATGAACTATATCTTCAAAATTTCATTATCCTAGGAGCAACAGTTGATGGTGAGTAAGTCAGGAAAAGTTCTTTCATATGTATAGATGAAAAAAAATCCTGGAATAATGTCTTGCGCAAACTATCTAATCACAAATCAGCAATAGTTTTCTTACTCGTCTAATCTTGCATAATCGGACTCATAGCCGATGGTGGCGACGAAATCGCTAAAATTGCTGAAAGATGTATTTAACAGTTTTTTAATAGTTTTGTTATCCTGAATTTCAAGCTCCTACCTAAAACTGCTGCTGAGATATGACATGAAACTTTTAACCCCCTTAGAGGTTGAAAATTCAAAATCGCTTGAAATACATGTTTCACTATTCTTTAGTAGATTTGCTATCCCGAATTTTACGATCCTACCTAAAACTTTTGCTGAGATACGGCGAAAAGACCTAAAAATTTCGATCCCACATTTACCTCCTTTAGTGGTTGAATTTCTAAAATCGCTGAAATATGAGTTATTTTTTGGTAAATTTGTTATCTTTAATTTCACGATAATACAAAAAAACTGCTGCTGAGATAGGACAAAAAGGCGAAATGACCTAAACCTTTCGACCCCCTTCCCCCATTTAACCTCTTTAGAGGGTGAATTTCTAAAATCGCCTGAAATACGTGTTTAACTATCTGCTAGTAGATTTGTTATGCTGAATTTCACGATTTTAACTAAAACTGCTGTTGAGATATGGCGAAAAAGTCAAATGTCCTAAAACATTCGACCCCCCATTTAACCCCTTTAGAGGTCGAATTTCTAAAATCGCTTGAAATACATGTTTAACTATTCTTTAGTAGATGTGTTATCCTGAATTTCATGCTCCTACCTAAAATTGCTGCTGATATATGGTGAAAAGACGAAATGACCTAAAACTTTTGACCCCCCATTTAACCCCCTTAGGGTGTGAATTTTTTTAATCTGTGAAATATATGTTTAACTATCTTCTAGTAGATTTGTTATCCTGAATTTCACGCTTTTAACTAAAACTACTGAGAATATATGGTGAAAAGGAGAAATCATCGAAAAATTATCGACCCCCCATTCAACCCCTTTAGTAGTTGAATTTCTAAAATCGCCTGAAATGCATGTTTAACTATTCTTTAGTAGATTTGTTATCCCGAATTTCACACTCTTAACTATAATTTTTTACTGAGATATGGCAAAATGGCGTAAAACATTTGACCCCCATTTACCCCCCTTAGTGTCTGAATTTCTAAAATCGCTGAAATACATGTTTAACCATCTTTTTAGTAGATTTGTTAATCTGAATTTCATGATTCTACCTATAATTTCTACTGAGATATGGTAAAATGACCTAAAATATTTGACCTATTTAACCCAACTTAGTTGCTGATTTTCTAAAATTGCTGAAATACATGTTTGTCTATATTTTTTGAAGATTTGTTATCCCGAATTCCGAGCTCCTAACTAAAAATGCTGCTGAGATATGACGAACAGGCAAAATGACCTAAAATTTTCGACCCCCCATTTAACTCCCTTAATGAGTGAATTTCTAAAATCGCTGAAATATGTGTTTAATTATTTTTTTAGTAGATTTGTTATCCTGAATTTCACGTTCCTACCTAAAACTGCTGCTGAGATATGGTGAAAACGTGAAATGACTAAAAACTTTCGACCTCCCATTTAACCCCTTAGCAGTTGAATTTTTAAAATCGCTGAAATATGTGTTTAACTAACTTTTAGTACATTTGTTATCTTGAATTTCGCGCTTTTAACTAAAACTGTTCTTGAGATATAGTGAAAAGGCAAAATGACCTAAAACTTCAGACCCCCATTTAACCCCCTTAGTGGTTGAATTTCTAAAATCGCTTAAATACGTGTTTAATTATTTTTTTATTAGATTTGTTATCTTGAATTTCACGCTCTTACCTAAAACTGCCGATGAAATATGGAGAAAATTTGAAATCACCGAAAATGTTTGAACCCCCATTTAAAGCACTTAATGATTGAATTTCTAAAATCGCCTGAAATACATGTTTAACTATTCTTTAGTAGAATTGTTATCCCGAATTTCACGCTCCTACTTAAAACTCCTGCTGAGATATGTCAAATAGACAAAATTATCTAAAACTTTCGACCCCCATTTGACCCCCTTATGCTGTGAATTTTCACAAATCCTTTCTTAGTACACGCCTACATTGTGTAAAGAACATGTCTTCCAAAATTCATTGCTCTACGAAAAACGGTTGAAGTGAGGCTAGGGGTTGATTATGAGAAAATCAAGTTACTCCTTTATAAGTATCGATAAATGTAAATACCAATTGTATTAATATAGTTTTACATAATCATTACAAAGTATTAATGTACATAACTTTACTGTATGCTACTAACTAATGAAATTACGAAATTGCAGTTTTTATTATTTCTGTAATTATTAAACTAATAATTATAATTTTATTAATTAAAGAATAAAAATATAGATATAGTTACTAATAAGATGGTTGTTTTGGAAAGCTGAAATTCTTGGTAGCTATTCTGTATTTTAACGCATGCAAAAAATCATAAAAATTCGATTTAAATAAAAAAAATTCTGATTTTATTTTTAAAAAAAATCATGATCGTACGCTACTTAAAGGACTAGTTTTGGAAAATCCTTTCTTCGCATTTGTCTACGTCCTAAGAAGTATTTTCCCTGCAATTTTCATGTTTCTAGGTTCAGTAGTTTTGACTGTGCGCTGAGTTGATGATCTTCCTAGTGAGAACTTTCTTTTATAGTATCTGAAATGCTTCAACAAACTTAAGGGGATGATAGTACTCATCAAGACGAACAAAAAATGCAATGGAACATGGGATCGCAAATGACGTTTAAAGGGTGAAAATCGCAAAACTAATAAAAGTATTGAAATCTCGCATGCTGCTTTTCTGCAGAACTGGCAGCACGAAGCTGGTTTTCCTTTCACTTTGTGCATATCCGGTCAGAAAGAGATAACAAAAACGTGGAAGAAAGCCAAACAAATCTGTGAGCAGGAATCCACGTACCCATATAGCACATGTGCTTCCCTAGGACATCCCCAGGAAGATTGACATTCATCCTCCAGGCAGCCCTGAAGATGCAAAAATTTGTCACCAGGAGGTCCTCAGGAACTGAAAATGTCCGCCTCATGGCATCCCGGAGAGCTCCCCAGGACCTCCTTCAGGTTCCTCCTCAAGTTGTTCTAGGGAAGATTTAAGGAAGTAATACCGGAGGAATTTGCGAGACTTCAGGGTCACTTAATGTGCATAAAAAACATCCGAAGTTATTATTATTAGACGTAATCTAAAAAGTACATAATTTTTTTTTTCAATAAATACGGACATTATTTTTTTTAAATTTACATAACAGACGTTACTTTTATTAATCACGCACACAGAAACACATGAAAGTTATGATACAGATTTTACGGAATAAACTTTCTTACCGCCACCTGGATTTGAACCTGGGTACTTACGCATACGAGAAACACGCTCTAGTGATTTAACACGGCCGTTGTACCTGAATCGTTTATAAGGTATTCACGTATTTCTTTCTCTTCTTATGAAAGTCAGTAAATAGAAAACATGCATATTTTTACGCTTCGTATAGCAGGAATTCTGTAACTTTTATTGCAAATAAAGATGCATACCCTTTGATATATATTCAATACAATTTTAAATTGATAACTAGAAAAAAGCGTATCAATTATTTAAGGTTGTTCTCAAACCCAAAGGAGCTGCTTTCTGACACATTTTTTAACTCGTTTTTGTTCGGAAATGCATTAAATTGGCAGATGGTCTTATTTAGAAACTATGTAATACTAGAAAAACGTTTTCTTTCTTTCTTTTTTTTTATTTTTTTAAACGCAGATCTTTAGAAAATAATGTGAAAGTCGTCGTTTTGAACCGAATTCCCCACACGGCATCACAATAGAAGGGAAAAGGGAAGGGGTGTTTTATGATTTGCAACAACATTGCGTTTTATCATTTTAGTAAGGAGCCACATATATCAGGGTCAGGGGTCTATGATAAGGGGGCCAATTAAATAAAAATATTTAAAATTAAATTAATTAAATTATAAATTATAAATAATCGCAATTAAACAAAGTAAGATAAAAATTGACGTTTTTATGAACCCAAAGTGGAAAAACAAATTCTTTGGCTGGAGTTCTTATTTATAAACTTTGTAATCAAAAGATGTTGTAGTGATACAGTTCAGACACGTTGTGTTGAAGAGGCCGACCACGTGCTAACACGTGGTGACGTGATCACGAGTGAAAAACCGCAAAATATAAATATTAAAATGAACCCAAGGTCTCACGCTCGCTATTATTTTAGCGATGGACTAACACATTAATTAAAAGAAGTAAAAGGAATTCTCTCACCCATTTCTAGCAGGAACGATGTGATGCACACATGACTGATAATACAGCACACTCATTTTAGGAAAAACTGAGACAAAAAGCCTTTTTGATGGTAAAAACAAGAGATGATTTATTCATCTATAAAACTCTGCATAGGTGAGGGACTCCGGTGACATCGTGTCCTCCATGACTGATGAAATTCAATAAGATAAGATCTCCCAAACTACACTGAGCACATCCTGAACATAACTGATTTTAACATCAGCGCGAAGTGCCGAGCCGGTTGCCCTTGGCGATAAAACCCTCGATCGTCCAATAGCGATGCGCAGAAACGGAGCGAGCTCCGAAAACACGCCAACAGTTGGCGCGCGCCAAAGAGCGATGAACCTACCGCAACGCGTTCCTCGGCGAAGCATGTGGAGCGCTTTTGCCGGATCGAAGGAACGGGAGAAGCGGTGAGCCGATGACGAATTCCCCACGAAACTGCCGCGATATGCATCGACTGAAATGCGAAATATCGGCGTTTGACGAAAGTTAAAATGAGAAAGAAACAGCGTTGGCAGACAACGGATACGTTAAATTAAAGATAATTAAAAAACGCTGATACGGGGATAATTAAATACTGAAAGAAACATATTAAAATTAATAAATTTAGAGATTAAATGGGAGTAGTGTATATTTGGCAGTTCCACATCACCTGAGTCGAGCAGGCGCAGGCGGAAGGCGCAGGTGGAGCAGGCGGAAGGCGGCGATAAGAGCATGAGCACTGATAAGAACGGAGGGTTCGATGGGAGGGGGGTGCGATAAGGATTTCTACTATAAGATAAGGGGATTATTTTAATGAATTTTAATTGGGGGACTTGAAAATTTTCGATTTTTTTTTTCGGTTTGTAGAAAAATATGAATTAAAAATGGTCATTAATTAATTTTAATTGAGGAACTTAGAAATTTTTCAACGCATTTTTTTTTCGCGAGAATTGGTGTACGAAGTGAATGTCAACGGATTTATTATAGCGAATTAGAAATTTAATTAATTTTAATTTTAATTAATTTTAATTGGGGAACTTAGAAATTTTTCGTAGCAATTTTTTTTTTCAACGAGAGTATGCAGTTTGAATAGGAGTATATGCAGTAGAAGTGAATGATTAATTAATTAAAAATATTAATTAAACATAGTAATTAATTAATTTTAATTGGCGTCTCATAAAGGAGGGATTTCATCTGTCCCCAGAAGAAGAAATCCAAAGGGTTAAGATCCGACGAGCGTGGAGGCTAAGCAACAGGGCCACCACGTCCAATCCATCATGCCAGATAAACTCCATCAAGGTGGTTACGCACGTCCACAGAAAAATGTTTGGCGGAAGGACCACCGTGCATGTACCAAATTTGTTGCTGCACGCCGGCTTGTGTAGCAGAAAGCAAACCTAGTAGGATATTTATTGGTCTGTTTCTAAGAAGATGGAAAATTTGTATGAAAAATTTGTAAGAAGATGGAAAATTTGTAAGAAGATGAAAAATTTGTAGCACCAAAGCTCCTGAAAACCTCCCCAGGAGTTCCAATTCATCCCAAATTCCTCCTGAAACTGCAATGACGCTATCAGGCGTTCCTGGGGAAGATACTTTAATCACTTCCCCAGGACTGATCTCCCAGATCCCTCCCAGGGAGCAAGCTCCTCGGGATGATATTCCTACGAAGAGACGGTGCTGGTGCCATCTCATGGGTGATTTTGACACTAAAATAACTTATTATAATTTTTTATTAAAAAAATATATTTGATTTGACGTGGTTCGATTTTTTAATTAATAAAGTTTATATTATTATTTTATTTATTTTATTTCCTAAGCACGTCTGGTTATTGTTTAACTTTTAATTATTGTTATAATATTTAATTATCCTTATTCAGATATATTTTTAATTTATAAAATGCAATCAAAATGTAGTTAAATAAATTGAATATAGAAAATTAAATTTAATATTCCACATCATATATTAATAATTAAAATAAATTAATCTTTAAATATAAATTGAAAATTTATTATTTATTTTATTTCTGATCTTTTAAAAATTAACTTATATATTAATTCATTTTATTATTACATTCATTAATTATTTTTTCTGAACTTTCAACAATTACTTATATATTTATATATTTTTACTGTTACTTTTTCATCTAACTAATAATTTTACATTGATTTCACTTATATACGTTATTAGTTTCTATAGAAATAATTTAATTTTAAATATAAGATTGATTTACTTTCTCCTAATAAATTATTTTTATTTTCAATTATAAGAAATCAGAATTATTATTTTCGAAACACGAAGTTTAATATATATTTATATATAACCATATTTTATAAATTAAGGATTAGAGATACCTAGTAAGAATTATTTCTTCTGATCCTTTAAATATAGTCTTATATATTGAATTATTATTATTATTTGTATTAAATAAGTAATCATTTCATATTAATTTGAATTATATATATAAATAATTTTTGGACCAATATTTAATTTTAAAATATAAATTCGATTTATTTATTTTTTTCGCTGACCATTTTAAATTATCACACACACACACATACACACATATATATATTTCTTTTATTATTCCTAATAAGAGATTTTTTTTCCGTAACTGTAAGAAATCAAAAGGAATCAAAAATTTGTTACAAATAAGGATTTTATCAACAGTTTAATATATATTTACATATTTGTGTATATTCAGAATTTGCTAGTTAATAGATAAGAGATAAGCATTTTTAAATTAAACAATCTATTTAAAAAAAAACTTATTTCGATTGTAAAAGTTAATTTTCATGTAAGTTTCAAAATCGAATCATACTTAAGTCATATCGAGCATATTTACTTTTATTATTATTCTTCTATTAATTATTTTTCTCTGATCTTTTTTAAAATTACATATATATTTATGTATTTTATTATTACATTTTCAACTAATTAATAATTTTATATTTATCGTCATTATCAAATCAATAATTTCCTTTTAAGTCTAAATTATAACACCAACTTAAAGAGATTACATGCTCTATTGAAATGGCACATTTGGTTAAAAAAAAAAAAATACAAACCCTGTCCCCTGAATAAGAGTTTTGCTTGAAAGATTTTTATTTAAAAATATACATTCTTACAAAATAGGGTTAAAGATATAAATTCGTGCAGATTAATTCGTTGCAAAAGTATTGCTTTTAAAAGATTTCCTTGCTTAGAATTTTTACACAACACTTCGTTGACAATTATAACAAATAACTCATATTTTATGTCAAAGTATCCGTACATTTAGGCATTTTAAATCTCCTGAAATATTAGTTTTGTTAGCTAAAATGAAATTATATTTCAATGAAAAATAGTGCATAAGAAATTTCTATGTATTGAATGTTTTCACAGGATTTCAAAAGATCGCCAAATGGAGATTTAATTGTAAATTAGTTTTAATTATTACAATAAGAAAAAAAAATATTTTTGTTACAGACACAAATTTTATTAACAGTACTTTTTTTCATATGTAACTAGTTACAGATATAGAGTAGAAATGCCCATATTTTAAAAATTAAGAGCTAAAGAAATATTATTGTCATTTTAAACAGCAGTTTCATGTAGGTAATTGAAAATTAAACGATGTATTTATGTATCTTAGGATGTTTCTCAAATGATCTGCTCAACAACGCGAAACTTTCTGACACATCTTTTGACTTATTTTTAAACGCAAAGACATAAAATTGGCTGGCCTGACTATTGAATTGATTTGAGATCGAAATGAATTTTCCATTTTTTGATAAATAAATTGCTTATCGGGTTATAAGCGATTCATGTTACATGACACGTTTTTCTCCTTTCTCGTGCTACGGCGTCGGAAATGCAGCTCAAAACACAGACTTTGACGGTATTTTCTGAAAGATCTTCTGTCTTTACCAAAAAAATGGAAAACATCTGTCACGATGTAATCGCAACATTTTTAGCGCAATCGCGATGTGTACGATTGCACGTGTTCAATTTCCCATTAGTAGTGTATATTTGGCAGTTCCACATCACCTGAGTCGAGCAGGCGCAGGCGGAAGGCGCAGGTGGAGCAGGCGGAAGGCGCAGGTGGAGCAGGCGGAAGGCGGCGATAAGAGCATGAGCACTGATAAGAACGGAGGGTTCGATGGGAGGGGGGTGCGATAAGGATTTCTACTATAAGATAAGGGGATTATTTTAATGAATTTTAATTGGGGGACTTGAAAATTTTCGATTTTTTTTTTCGGTTTGTAGCAAAAATATGAATTAAAAATGGTCATTAATTAATTTTAATTGAGGAACTTAGAAAATTTTCAACGCATTTTTTTTTTCGCGAGAATTGGTGTACGAAGTGAATGTCAACGGATTTATTATAGCGAATTAGAAATTTAATTAATTTTAATTTTAATTAATTTTAATTGGGGAACTTAGAAATTTTTCATAGCAATTTTTTTTTTCAACGAGAGTATGCAGTTTGAATAGGAGTATATGCAGTAGAAGTGAATGATTAATTAATTAAAAATATTAATTAAACATAGTAATTAATTAATTTTAATTGCAGAACTTAAGAATTTTCGCGAGATTTTTTTTTCTCCCTCAACGAGAGTACGCAGTTTGCATGTGCAGTAGAATGGTAGATGCTAGTAATTAAAAAGGGTCATTAATTAATTTTAATTGGCGGGACTTCAACATTTTTGGGGCAAACAGGCGCGTTTTAATGAATTCGATATAGGTTGTGGTAAAAAATACAGGGTCCCGTATGAATTATACTGTATTCAATTTAATAGCTCCCCGCTCCCCCTTCCCCTCGCCACTTTTTTTACCCAGAGGGCCCCTTCGATAGACTAACAATACGCACTTCAAAAAATACATAGTGGTAAAAAAGAAGAATTTTAACGTATATATAAAAGTGTAAATAAACAAATATGAAAAATCATGCGTAGCGCCATAATTCATGAATCACTTTCCAACATTGTCGAAGTGTTATATGAACAAAACATAATTTTACCATCGAGTGCATAGCGAACCGATCCCCTTTTTAATAAAAAGGCGTCCTTCACAAAAATCCAATTATGCATTAGAACCCTTCCTAAAATCAGATAATTTACACCTTACCTTTTTTTTTTTTTCAATTCAAGTTAGGCTAAAAGTACAGCTTACGCATCGATAGGTTCAAAATACAGGGACCCTTCGAAGTGTGAACTCGCATTAGACTATAGGGCCCCTTCATAAAATAAATGAGATACATGCCCTATTCGAATAAAAAAAGCCCTTCACAAAAACTGTAGGGGTTCCCTTTTGGAATAAAAAGACGCCCTTCACAAAAATCCAATTATGCATAAGGACCCTTCATAAAATCAGATAATTTACACTTTACCCTGTTTTTTTAAATTCAAGTTAGGGTAAAAGTATAACTTACACATCGATAGGTTCCAAATATTGAAATCCTTCAAAAGAAACTAGAAAAAGTTAAAGATTTAAGCCCTGCTCATAAAATAATGCGACTACCCAGCGCCCTTCACAAATAATAAAACCTTATTCGAATCCCTTCGCCCTTCACAAAATAAATCCAATAGATTCACGTTATTTTACAGCGACATAAATATTAGGGATATTGACCTTTCATAAAAATGCATGGTCCGCTGTTTGAATGAAAAGGGCCCCTTCACGTACCCTGTAAAAATACTATGATTGTCCAGTTATTTTAAGAAATAGAGTGCTATTCTCAAATGAGTACGTATTCATACAATATAAAAATAAGTTTTACACGAATGTATTTTTAGTTTAAAGTTCAAAATATATTTTAGAAATGAAATTAAGAAAAACAGACGGCTATCCAGTATCCCCTCGACATACATATCGCTGAATCAAAATGAGTCATATTAGCAGATAAGCGAACATCTTGCTTTGTCACGATGAATCACTCGCGATAAGAAATGCGGCTATTGGGCTTTTTCTCAAATTTAAACAGTTCTGACACATTTTGGGTAGGTAAATGTATGAAATGAGCTATTTAAACCCGTCAATGTATGCGAATTATTTCGTGTAGTCCTATATAGGTTCTACTCTTCATATATACATATGGTGATATATATATATATATATTTATACTAAAATCTATTAAGTTTTAAAAAGCTTCATTGAAAAAATAAGAAATAGTCATACCCTTAAGAATTCTGAGGATAAGAGACGGGTTTTTAATGAATTTGATACAGGTTAGGGTAAAAAAATTACAGGGTCCCCTATAAGATATATGAATTAAACATAAAATTAAAATTAAATTGAATTCGTTTATGCTTTTTGTATTGCAAAGTATAGAAAAAATATACTAAATTGAGTTTTTAGTATTCTAACTTAAAAATTTCTTTTGAGGAATGAATAGAATAACTAATCTTTGTTTTTATAAAATATATATTGTACTATTTAGATAAGGCATTATTTAAAAAATGTTTTGTCTTTAATATTGAATATATATATATATATACATAAAGTTATCTTACCTAAATATTTAAACCATAAAGTACTGGACTTCATCCAAACTTGACTGCATGCATGTCTTAAAAGAACTAAACGGTATAACATGTTCGCTTATCTCTTAAAATTACGGGATATCGTGACGTCATGGATAAAGCATAGGGTAGAATACAGAATGAATAGGTATTATAAAGCAGAATCATAAATGTTGCATACTTTACACTTGTAGTATGTGAAATGATTGCTACTATTGCCTATATGAGAAAATGAATCATCAACGAATCTTATTTAAATAGGTTAATGAACCTAATTCGATACAAGTCTTACTAAAATAGAAATTACACTAAAAATACAGAGTCCCCTACAATATATGAATTATACTCCACTAAATTTAATAGCACCCTCCCCTATTTTCATAGAAATGGCTTCAATATAATTTAGGCTAACAATATACGCTTCAAAAAATACATAGTGACCACAAGAAGGACAGGAATTCGATATGTACTACTACTTATGCAAAATATAATTTCTCTTATCGCATAAAATATATTAACAAGTCCTGTAAAAATATAATGACATGAACTATTAATACATGATTTAAATACATATTGGTTATACAAAACATATATATATATATAAATATATAAAAATTTATCGTTACCTAAGAATTTCAAGCATGATTTACTAGACTTAACCCAAATTCAACTAGATTCTTCACGTGGTTCAATGACATCACTGATCGCGATAATATTTTAGATAAGATTTACTGATAAGACCACATATCAAGTCATTTCTTCTAAAGCACGTATAGGAGTTGGTTCTGAGGTCTAGGTATGTAGTAGGTTAGTAGTAATATATTTTTAAAGTACTTTTTATTATGTGTTAAAAGAAATGGTTATTTTTTTCTTTACGTAGGGCAGTAAAAATTAAAACATAAAATATTAAATTTAATCCTTAGTAATATAAAGACTTACACCTACAGAAACGCAAACATCCTTTTAGTTATATTCATGCAGACTTTAAGATATATCGCATATGTTCTTTATTTTACCATGGCATATAGGGATTTTTTTTTAATGTATGTCACGTGACTATCTAAAGCGAGATTGATACTTAAAACCATTAATATATATGAATTCTTTCGTATAGCCCTGTATAGATGCTACTCACCATATATACATCTATATATATGTATATATATATACTAAATCTGGTAAGTTTAAAAATGCATCATTGAATTTCAATGAAAAATAACAACTAACAAATATTAATTAAGAGATATGCTAATGTTCGGACTAATAAAATTTTTGGGTGAACAGATCAGTTTTAATTAAATATGATAATGAATCTAATTCGATACAAGTCTTGTTAAAATAGAGATTATAGTGAAAATAGAGGATCCCCTATAATACACACTAATTATACTGCATTAATGCACTACCCCACTTATATTATCACAAAAATACCTTCGATAAAATTTAGACTATCAATACATACAAAATATATACAAAGTGCCCAGAAAAAGGGTAGGAATGACTGAAGAATTTTAACATAAATTAAAAAAATAGAATCTACAGTAAGTAACTATAAATAAATATGAAGGAAAAATCATGCGTCATGGTATACTTTATGAAACACTTTCCAAATGGGACTATCGTTATTACTTTAAAAAACTATTGAAATATGTGAATTAGATTAAATAATCCATACTGGAAATGTATTTTTAAAAAATTACAGACTTCGTTTCTTTTTTTTTTTTTTTTTTTTTTTTTCACTTTGATATAATTATAAGGCTTCTTTTACAATAAAGACCTGATTCTTGTGGAGAGATTGAAAACTAGTATTTTATTGAATCGGCCTATATATGTTGGGTTTGCTATACTAGAGGTCTCTAAACTTTGCATGTATGATTTCCATTATAACTTTATAAAGAATACTTAACTTACCATATTCAAACACACAATATTTATAAGGATATAGAACAATATCGTGATTTCTTTAACTTCTCTAAGTATTCAAAACCACATCGTCTATACCACACAAGTTTCGAACCCACAAACATATAATCAGACTTGTCATTTTATACCCAGGACGCTAACTATTGGGCTTAGTGAGCCCCTGCTTATTTTATAGTCAACATGCTAACTATTGGGCTTAGTGAGCCCCAGGCTAACTTATACCCACCACGCTAACTTTTGGGCTTAGTGAACCCCCGCTTATTTTATAGCCACCATACTAACCACAGGGCTAAGTGAGCCCCCGCTTATTTTATACCCACCACGCTAAGTATTAGGCTGAGTGAGGCCCAGGCTATTTTATAGTCAACATGCTAACTATTGGGCTTAGTGAGCCCCAGGCTAACTTATACCCACCACGCTAACTTTGGGGCCTAGTGAACCCCCGCTTATTTTATAGCCACCATACTAACCACAGGGCTAAGTGAGCCCCCGCTTATTTCATAGTCACCATGCTAAGTATTAGGCTGAGTGAGCCCCAGGCTATTTTATACCCACTATGCTAACTAATGGGTTGAGTGAGCCCCAGGCTATTTTCTACCCACCACGTTTACTGGGCTTAGTGTGCCCCCGCTTATTTTATAGCTACCACGATAACCACAGGGCTGAGTGAGCCCCCGCTTATTTTATAACCACCACGTTAACCACAGGGCTAAGTGAGCCCCCGCTTATTTTATAGTCACCTTGCTAACTATTTAGCTTAGTGAGCCCCATTTCGAGTTTTCGAGGCTAATTTATACACACCACACTAACTATTGGGCTTAGTGAGCCCCCACTTATTTTATAGCCACCACGCTAACCACAGAGCTAAGTGAGGCCCCGCTTATTTTATAGTCACCAAGCTAACTACTGGGCTGAGTGACCCCCAGGCTGTTTTATACCTACCATGATAACTACTGGGCTGATTAAGCCCCAGGTATTTTATAGCCATTACGCTAACTACTGGACTGAGTGAGCCCCAGGTTATTTAGTCACATGAATATGATTTCCAAGGTATATGTCCTGACTTGACTTGCACATGTACTATGTTTTACGAAATAATAGAAAAATCATGTATTAATTTATCTATATAAATCAATTAGAGGTAAATTGTTAATTGCAATTAGTAATTGGTTCTTTTATGACCTAGTCACGTGATCTCTGACGTCACTGGTGACATATTGAATGATACCACATGGTCACGTGATACCACTTAAACAGTGACGTCACTTGTTTAAATCTTATCACTGATTATATTAGCTGATAAGGCCCTGAACAAGCATTCACTTTTCTCAGAGTCTTGGTGTGAGACGATTGGGTGCTTAGCTAGCTGGCGTGTTAAGTAAGAATAGTATTTGTATATATATTTTTTTAATATGACTTTAAATTAATTTGATACCTACTATGTAAAACGCTATGAATATGTTTTGAATATTATAACTAAAAAATAATACTTTGAAATAATAGACTTACTAAACAGTAAAATTTAAAGCTATGTAGATAAATTTCCTAAAACTAAGTTTAAATGAAAATGGTAAAAGTTTAGTCAGTCTGATGTTAGTGTTTATCATATTAAATCTACAAAAGAAATGTTTAAGTGTGAATACTAATAATCCAAGTTACCATATAGATATTATAAGTTAGTAGATTCATAAACTAATAAGAATATATATAATTTTAATATACTATGCTGATTTCTACAGATATTTAGTAAAATACAAGTGAGTTTTCGAGGGAAATATATAGAGTTTACCAATTTACTTCCGAGCTTTATCTTACCATAGGCAATGGTCTAAATCAAGTCAGGACATATACCTTGGAAATCATATTCATGTGACTAAATAACCTGGGGCTCACTCAGTCCAGTAGTTAGCGTAATGGCTATAAAATACCTGGGGCTTAATCAGCCCAGTAGTTATCATGGTAGGTATAAAACAGCCTGGGGGTCACTCAGCCCAGTAGTTAGCTTGGTGACTATAAAATAAGCGGGGCCTCACTTAGCTCTGTGGTTAGCGTGGTGGCTATAAAATAAGTGGGGGCTCACTAAGCCCAATAGTTAGTGTGGTGTGTATAAATTAGCCTCGAAAACTCGAAATGGGGCTCACTAAGCTAAATAGTTAGCAAGGTGACTATAAAATAAGCGGGGGCTCACTCAGCCCTGTGGTTATCGTGGTAGCTATAAAATAAGCGGGGGCACACTAAGCCCAGTAAACGTGGTGGGTAGAAAATAGCCTGGGGCTCACTCAACCCATTAGTTAGCATAGTGGGTATAAAATAGCCTGGGGCTCACTCAGCCTAATACTTAGCATGGTGACTATGAAATAAGCGGGGGCTCACTTAGCCCTGTGGTTAGTATGGTGGCTATAAAATAAGCGGGGGTTCACTAGGCCCCAAAGTTAGCGTGGTGGGTATAAGTTAGCCTGGGGCTCACTAAGCCCAATAGTTAGCATGTTGACTATAAAATAGCCTGGGCCTCACTCAGCCTAATACTTAGCGTGGTGGGTATAAAATAAGCGGGGGCTCACTTAGCCCTGTGGTTAGTATGGTGGCTATAAAATAAGCGGGGGTTCACTAAGCCCAAAAGTTAGCGTGGTGGGTATAAGTTAGCCTGGGGCTCACTAAGCCCAATAGTTAGCATGTTGACTATAAAATAAGCAGGGGCTCACTAAGCCCAATAGTTAGCGTCCTGGGTATAAAATGACAAGTCTGATTATATGTTTGTGGGTTCGAAACTTGTGTGGTATAGACGATGTGGTTTTGAATACTTAGAGAAGTTAAAGAAATCACGATATTGTTCTATATCCTTATAAATATTGTGTGTTTGAATATGGTAAGTTAAGTATTCTTTATAAAGTTATAATGGAAATCATACATGCAAAGTTTAGAGACCTCTAGTATAGCAAACCCAACATATATAGGCCGATTCAATAAAATACTAGTTTTCAATCTCTCCACAAGAATCAGGTCTTTATTGTAAAAGAAGCCTTATAATTATATCAAAGTGAAAAAAAAAAAAAAAAGAAAAAAGAAACGAAGTCTGTAATTTTTTAAAAATACATTTCCAGTATGGATTATTTAATCTAATTCACATATTTCAATAGTTTTTTAAAGTAATAACGATAGTCCCATTTGGAAAGTGTTTCATAAAGTATACCATGACGCATGATTTTTCCTTCATATTTATTTATAGTTACTTACTGTAGATTCTATTTTTTTAATTTATGTTAAAATTCTTCAGTCATTCCTACCCTTTTTCTGGGCACTTTGTATATATTTTGTATGTATTGATAGTCTAAATTTTATCGAAGGTATTTTTGTGATAATATAAGTGGGGTAGTGCATTAATGCAGTATAATTAGTGTGTATTATAGGGGATCCTCTATTTTCACTATAATCTCTATTTTAACAAGACTTGTATCGAATTAGATTCATTATCATATTTAATTAAAACTGATCTGTTCACCCAAAAATTTTATTAGTCCGAACATTAGCATATCTCTTAATTAATATTTGTTAGTTGTTATTTTTCATTGAAATTCAATGATGCATTTTAAAACTTACCAGATTTAGTATATATATATACATATATATAGATGTATATATGGTGAGTAGCATCTATACAGGGCTATACGAAAGAATTCATATATATTAATGGTTTTAAGTATCAATTTCGCTTTAGATAGTCACGTGACATACATTAAAAAAAATCCCTATATGCCATGGTAAAATAAAGAACATATGCGATATATCTTAAAGTCTGCATGAATATAACTAAAAGGATGTTTGCGTTTCTGTAGGTGTAAGTCTTTATATTACTAAGGATTAAATTTAATATTTTATGTTTTAATTTTTACTGCCCTACGTAAAGAAAAAAATAACCATTTCTTTTAACACATAATAAAAAGTACTTTAAAAATATATTACTACTAACCTACTACATACCTAGACCTCAGAACCAACTCCTATACGTGCTTTAGAAGAAATGACTTGATATGTGGTCTTATCAGTAAATCTTATCTAAAATATTATCGCGATCAGTGATGTCATTGAACCACGTGAAGAATCTAGTTGAATTTGGGTTAAGTCTAGTAAATCATGCTTGAAATTCTTAGGTAACGATAAATTTTTATATATTTATATATATATATATGTTTTGTATAACCAATATGTATTTAAATCATGTATTAATAGTTCATGTCATTATATTTTTACAGGACTTGTTAATATATTTTATGCGATAAGAGAAATTATATTTTGCATAAGTAGTAGTACATATCGAATTCCTGTCCTTCTTGTGGTCACTATGTATTTTTTGAAGCGTATATTGTTAGCCTAAATTATATTGAAGCCATTTCTATGAAAATAGGGGAGGGTGCTATTAAATTTAGTGGAGTATAATTCATATATTGTAGGGGACTCTGTATTTTTAGTGTAATTTCTATTTTAGTAAGACTTGTATCGAATTAGGTTCATTAACCTATTTAAATAAGATTCGTTGATGATTCATTTTCTCATATAGGCAATAGTAGCAATCATTTCACATACTACAAGTGTAAAGTATGCAACATTTATGATTCTGCTTTATAATACCTATTCATTCTGTATTCTACCCTATGCTTTATCCATGACGTCACGATATCCTGTAATTTTAAGAGATAAGCGAACATGTTATACCGTTTAGTTCTTTTAAGACATGCATGCAGTCAAGTTTGGATGAAGTCCAGTACTTTATGGTTTAAATATTTAGGTAAGATAACTTTATGTATATATATATATATATTCAATATTAAAGACAAAACATTTTTTAAATAATGCCTTATCTAAATAGTACAATATATATTTTATAAAAACAAAGATTAGTTATTCTATTCATTCCTCAAAAGAAATTTTTAAGTTAGAATACTAAAAACTCAATTTAGTATATTTTTTCTATACTTTGCAATACAAAAAGCATAAACGAATTCAATTTAATTTTAATTTTATGTTTAATTCATATATCTTATAGGGGACCCTGTAATTTTTTTACCCTAACCTGTATCAAATTCATTAAAAACCCGTCTCTTATCCTCAGAATTCTTAAGGGTATGACTATTTCTTATTTTTTCAATGAAGCTTTTTAAAACTTAATAGATTTTAGTATAAATATATATATATATATATCACCATATGTATATATGAAGAGTAGAACCTATATAGGACTACACGAAATAATTCGCATACATTGACGGGTTTAAATAGCTCATTTCATACATTTACCTACCCAAAATGTGTCAGAACTGTTTAAATTTGAGAAAAAGCCCAATAGCCGCATTTCTTATCGCGAGTGATTCATCGTGACAAAGCAAGATGTTCGCTTATCTGCTAATATGACTCATTTTGATTCAGCGATATGTATGTCGAGGGGATACTGGATAGCCGTCTGTTTTTCTTAATTTCATTTCTAAAATATATTTTGAACTTTAAACTAAAAATACATTCGTGTAAAACTTATTTTTATATTGTATGAATACGTACTCATTTGAGAATAGCACTCTATTTCTTAAAATAACTGGACAATCATAGTATTTTTACAGGGTACGTGAAGGGGCCCTTTTCATTCAAACAGCGGACCATGCATTTTTATGAAAGGTCAATATCCCTAATATTTATGTCGCTGTAAAATAACGTGAATCTATTGGATTTATTTTGTGAAGGGCGAAGGGATTCGAATAAGGTTTTATTATTTGTGAAGGGCGCTGGGTAGTCGCATTATTTTATGAGCAGGGCTTAAATCTTTAACTTTTTCTAGTTTCTTTTGAAGGATTTCAATATTTGGAACCTATCGATGTGTAAGTTATACTTTTACCCTAACTTGAATTTAAAAAAACAGGGTAAAGTGTAAATTATCTGATTTTATGAAGGGTCCTTATGCATAATTGGATTTTTGTGAAGGGCGTCTTTTTATTCCAAAAGGGAACCCCTACAGTTTTTGTGAAGGGCTTTTTTTATTCGAATAGGGCATGTATCTCATTTATTTTATGAAGGGGCCCTATAGTCTAATGCGAGTTCACACTTCGAAGGGTCCCTGTATTTTGAACCTATCGATGCGTAAGCTGTACTTTTAGCCTAACTTGAATTGAAAAAAAAAAAAAAGGTAAGGTGTAAATTATCTGATTTTAGGAAGGGTTCTAATGCATAATTGGATTTTTGTGAAGGGCGCCTTTTTATTAAAAAGGGGATCGGTTCGCTATGCACTCGATGGTAAAATTATGTTTTGTTCATATAACACTTCGACAATGTTGGAAAGTGATTCATGAATTATGGCGCTACGCATGATTTTTCATATTTGTTTATTTACACTTTTATATATACGTTAAAATTCTTCTTTTTTACCACTATGTATTTTTTGAAGTGCGTATTGTTAGTCTATCGAAGGGGCCCTCTGGGTAAAAAAAGTGGCGAGGGGAAGGGGGAGGGGGGAGCTATTAAATTGAATACAGTATAATTCATACGGGACCCTGTATTTTTTACCACAACCTATATCGAATTCATTAAAACGCGCCTGTTTGCCCCAAAAATGTTGAAGTCCCGCCAATTAAAATTAATTAACGACCCTTTTTAATTACTAGCATCTACCATTCTACTGCACATGCAAACTGCGTACTCTCGTTGAGGGAGAAAAAAAAAATCTCGCGAAAATTCTTAAGTTCTGCAATTAAAATTAATTAATTACTATGTTTAATTAATATTTTTAATTAATTAATCATTCACTTCTACTGCATATACTCCTATTCAAACTGCATACTCTCGTTGAAAAAAAAAATTGCTACGAAAAATTTCTAAGTTCCCCAATTAAAATTAATTAAAATTAAAATTAATTAAATTTCTAATTCGCTATAATAAATCCGTTGACATTCACTTCGTACACCAATTCTCGCGAAAAAAAAAATGCGTTGAAAATTTTCTAAGTTCCTCAATTAAAATTAATTAATGACCATTTTTAATTCATATTTTTGCTACAAACCGAAAAAAAAAATCGAAAATTTTCAAGTCCCCCAATTAAAATTCATTAAAATAATCCCCTTATCTTATAGTAGAAATCCTTATCGCACCCCCCTCCCATCGAACCCTCCGTTCTTATCAGTGCTCATGCTCTTATCGCCGCCTCCCGCCTGCTCCACCTGCGCCTTCCGCCTGCGCCTACCGCCTGCGCCTGCTCGACTCAGGTGATGTGGAACTGCCAAATATACACTACTAATGGGAAATTGAACACGTGCAATCGTACACATCGCGATTGCGCTAAAAATGTTGCGATTACATCGTGACAGATGTTTTCCATTTTTTTGGTAAAGACAGAAGATCTTTCAGAAAATACCGTCAAAGTCTGTGTTTTGAGCTGCATTTCCGACGCCGTAGCACGAGAAAGGAGAAAAACGTGTCATGTAACATGAATCGCTTATAACCCGATAAGCAATTTATTTATCAAAAAATGGAAAATTCATTTCGATCTCAAATCAATTCAATAGTCAGGCCAGCCAATTTTATGTCTTTGCGTTTAAAAATAAGTCAAAAGATGTGTCAGAAAGTTTCGCGTTGTTGAGCAGATCATTTGAGAAACATCCTAAGATACATAAATACATCGTTTAATTTTCAATTACCTACATGAAACTGCTGTTTAAAATGACAATAATATTTCTTTAGCTCTTAATTTTTAAAATATGGGCATTTCTACTCTATATCTGTAACTAGTTACATATGAAAAAAAGTACTGTTAATAAAATTTGTGTCTGTAACAAAAATATTTTTTTTTTCTTATTGTAATAATTAAAACTAATTTACAATTAAATCTCCATTTGGCGATCTTTTGAAATCCTGTGAAAACATTCAATACATAGAAATTTCTTATGCACTATTTTTCATTGAAATATAATTTCATTTTAGCTAACAAAACTAATATTTCAGGAGATTTAAAATGCCTAAATGTACGGATACTTTGACATAAAATATGAGTTATTTGTTATAATTGTCAACGAAGTGTTGTGTAAAAATTCTAAGCAAGGAAATCTTTTAAAAGCAATACTTTTGCAACGAATTAATCTGCACGAATTTATATCTTTAACCCTATTTTGTAAGAATGTATATTTTTAAATAAAAATCTTTCAAGCAAAACTCTTATTCAGGGGACAGGGTTTGTATTTTTTTTTTTTTAACCAAATGTGCCATTTCAATAGAGCATGTAATCTCTTTAAGTTGGTGTTATAATTTAGACTTAAAAGGAAATTATTGATTTGATAATGACGATAAATATAAAATTATTAATTAGTTGAAAATGTAATAATAAAATACATAAATATATATGTAATTTTAAAAAAGATCAGAGAAAAATAATTAATAGAAGAATAATAATAAAAGTAAATATGCTCGATATGACTTAAGTATGATTCGATTTTGAAACTTACATGAAAATTAACTTTTACAATCGAAATAAGTTTTTTTTTAAATAGATTGTTTAATTTAAAAATGCTTATCTCTTATCTATTAACTAGCAAATTCTGAATATACACAAATATGTAAATATATATTAAACTGTTGATAAAATCCTTATTTGTAACAAATTTTTGATTCCTTTTGATTTCTTACAGTTACGGAAAAAAAATCTCTTATTAGGAATAATAAAAGAAATATATATATGTGTGTATGTGTGTGTGTGTGATAATTTAAAATGGTCAGCGAAAAAAATAAATAAATCGAATTTATATTTTAAAATTAAATATTGGTCCAAAAATTATTTATATATATAATTCAAATTAATATGAAATGATTACTTATTTAATACAAATAATAATAATAATTCAATATATAAGACTATATTTAAAGGATCAGAAGAAATAATTCTTACTAGGTATCTCTAATCCTTAATTTATAAAATATGGTTATATATAAATATATATTAAACTTCGTGTTTCGAAAATAATAATTCTGATTTCTTATAATTGAAAATAAAAATAATTTATTAGGAGAAAGTAAATCAATCTTATATTTAAAATTAAATTATTTCTATAGAAACTAATAACGTATATAAGTGAAATCAATGTAAAATTATTAGTTAGATGAAAAAGTAACAGTAAAAATATATAAATATATAAGTAATTGTTGAAAGTTCAGAAAAAATAATTAATGAATGTAATAATAAAATGAATTAATATATAAGTTAATTTTTAAAAGACCAGAAATAAAATAAATAATAAATTTTCAATTTATATTTAAAGATTAATTTATTTTAATTATTAATATATGATGTGGAATATTAAATTTAATTTTCTATATTCAATTTATTTAACTACATTTTGATTGCATTTTATAAATTAAAAATATATCTGAATAAGGATAATTAAATATTATAACAATAATTAAAAGTTAAACAATAACCAGACGTGCTTAGGAAATAAAATAAATAAAATGATAATATAAACTTTATTAATTAAAAAATCGAACCACGTCAAATCAAATATATTTTTTTAATAAAAAATTATAATAAGTTATTTTAGTGTCAAAATCACCCATGAGATGGCACCAGCACCGTCTCTTCGTAGGAATATCATCCCGAGGAGCTTGCTCCCTGGGAGGGATCTGGGAGATCAGTCCTGGGGAAGTGATTAAAGTATCTTCCCCAGGAACGCCTGATAGCGTCATTGCAGTTTCAGGAGGAATTTGGGATGAATTGGAACTCCTGGGGAGGTTTTCAGGAGCTTTGGTGCTACAAATTTTTCATCTTCTTACAAATTTTCCATCTTCTTACAAATTTTTCATACAAATTTTCCATCTTCTTAGAAACAGACCAATAAATATCCTACTAGGTTTGCTTTCTGCTACACAAGCCGGCGTGCAGCAACAAATTTGGTACATGCACGGTGGTCCTTCCGCCAAACATTTTTCTGTGGACGTGCGTAACCACCTTGATGGAGTTTATCCGGCATGATGGATTGGACGTGGTGGCCCTGTTGCTTAGCCTCCACGCTCGTCGGATCTTAACCCTTTGGATTTCTTCTTCTGGGGACAGATGAAATCCCTCCTTTATGAGACGCCAGTAAAAACGCCAGAAGAAGTAGTAGCGTGTATTGTGACCGCTGCAGGAGAAATCCAGGAAACTCCCGGAATCTTCGAGCGTGTCCGCCAGTTGTTCCTCCGTAGATGTACTCTGTGTAATAATGTCCGAGGTCGACACTTTGAACAATTGTTCTAAAATATTTGTTTTCTCTGGACATCACGAACTTTGTTTTACCTATTCTGTGCAATAAATAATTTTCTGGAGTGTTTCTTTCTTATCTCAGTTTGTCCATTTCCAGACGCATTTTCTCGATTTTCATCCTTAAAACGTCACGAGCAGGGAAGACCGAGCTATGTTCGGTCAAAATTAAATTTGAGTTCAAATATCATGACCAAAATGACCCACTAATTGAATTTTATCGAACATGTGACCTACCCCAACAGTCTTCTCGTGCCCGAAAACTATAGGATGCAAAATTTAGTGTACATAGTCTGAGCCGTTTTTAAGATAAAATAGCTTGACCCATAATGACCCATGACCAAAATGACCCACTAATCGAAATTTCTCGAACATGTGACCTAGCCTAATAGCCTTCTTGTTCCCTAAACCTGTAGGGTGCTAAATTTATTTCAAATCCTCTGAACCGCTTTTAAGATAAAATAGCTTGACCCATAATGACCCATGACCAAAATGACCCACTAATTGAATTTTCTCGAACATGTGACCTAGCCCAACAGTCTTCTCGTGCTCGAAAACCATTGGATGCAAAATTTAGTGTAAATTGAGCCGCTTTTTAGATCTTGACCCACTACGACCCAGAAATGACCCACTATTCGAATTTTCTCGAACATGTGACCTAGCCCAATGATTTTCGCGTACCCGAAACTCGTAGGATACAAAATTTAATCAAAATCGTTAGAGCCGTTTTTTAGATAAAATTAATTTGACTCGCTTTGACCCAAAAATGACCCACTAATCGAAAGTTCTCGAACATGTCACCCGATACAGCCCAATAGTCTTCTTGTGCCCGAAAATAGTCGGATACAAAATTTTGTCAAAATCGTTTTAACCGTTTTTTAGATAAAATTAGTTTAACCATGACCCAAAATGACCCACTAATTGAATTTTACCGAACATGTGACATAACCCAACAGTCTTCTCATGCCCGAAAACCATTGGATGCAAAATTTAGTGTAAATTGAGCCGCTTTTTAGATCTTCACTCACAATGACCCAGAAATGACCCACTAATCGAATTTTCTCGGACATGTGACCTAACCCAATGATTTTATCGTTCTCGAAACTGGTAGGACACAAAATTTAATCAAAATCGTTAGAGCCGTTTTTTAGATAAAATTAATTTGACCTGCGTTGACCCAAAAATGACCCACTAATCGTAAGTTCTTGAATATGTGACCCAGCACAATAGTCTTCTCGTGCCCGAAAATGGTCGGATACAAAATTTCGTCAGAATCGTTTGAACCGTTTTTTAGATACAATTAGACTCACCATGACCCAAAATGCCAAAATGACCCACTAATCGAATTTTCTCGAACATGTGACCTAGCCCAATGGTTTTCTGGTTCCCCAAAACGGTAGGACACAAAATTTCGTCAAAATCGTTAGAGCCGTTTTTAAGATAAAATTTGCATATATATATATATATATATATATATAACCACACACAAGATTTGCTCGTATTAGAATATATGATTTGCGACCCCATGTTCTATTGCACTTTTTGTTCGTCTTCATGAGTACTATCATCCCTCTAAGTTTGTTGAAGCATTTCAGATACACCCTGTATAGATATCTGGATTTAATATCATTAATTAGTGAAAATTTATCAAGCAATATAGATTATGTGTTAAATAAATTTTTTATTGCTAAATATTTCCTATAACGCTATTTTCTAAATGTCCTAGATATTTTTTGTGAAAAATGTCTTATATTTTATGAATTGGTCTTTCTGACCCCTGAAGATACAATAAAAATAAATAAATTATTTTTTTAATAGATAACCTTAAGTAAATTTAATTATACCTATAAAAATTTAATTATATATGATAAATTGATAATTACATCAGTTTTTTAGCCAAGACCACACACCTGTCTAAAGCTTTCCAATCATTGCGTAACTGAATAAAATAAATGATACTTTTCCGTTATACTAACACCATGCCAAAATGTATGCTAATGTGCCATTTATTAATCGTAACCTCACAAAACATCTTAATTTGCTATTATTTTAAATAGAAAATATTTAATATTAAGTTGTAACTTATATTTATTGTTGACACTGATATGGATTTTACAATTTTGCAATTACCAAACGCTATCCAAAATCATAAGTAAAATTTATGTAAATGATTATTTTGCGTCCTATTATCCACTTGGATACATTTTCCTTTGTTTGGATACTATGACGCAAAATAATCATTTACATAAATTTTACTTATGATTTTGGATAGCGTGGCACAAAACATAAATCAGTTTATTGAAATAAATACATTTCAATACATAATATAGGCTCAGTGAAAGTAATATATTTAACAGTGTATTGAAAAATTAAAAGTATTGTTTGTATGTGTAAATATACTTTAGAAGACAAACGAAAAATAATTTAAATTGAATTTTAAAACAATCCTACTAAATTCACGTCAAGGTGTCACTCAAATTTTGATATCATTTCTTTTAAAACCCATATTTTGAATTCCTGAGAGATCTGAATGAAAAAGCATCAGCGAATAAATTTTATATATTTTTTCATGTTAAAATAATAATTGCACCTGTGAATATAAATAAAACTAAAAAGAAAATGATGATTTTAAAAAATATTACTAACATAGCGTCACTCAAATTTGATATCATTGCTTTTAAGACCCATATTTAAAATTCTTAGAGCCAAAAGAAAATGCTGCGTCACAACTTTTAACCCGTTAAGGGTTTTTGTACTGATATGTATACATATATGCGGTCCTGATATTAAGCTTCATTTAATGTCAAAGCTACTTTTTTTTCTGAAAATTTGAGAATTATTTAATTTATATTCTGAAAAAATTAGTTTTATATAGAAACCATGAACAGGGGGAAAAGAAACAAAAGCCAAGAAGATGTATTTACATCATCTTCAAATAGTATATATTATATATATATATATATGTATATATATATATATATATATATATATATATATATATATATATATATATATATATATATATATATCTTTTATCTTGGAAGCTTTTCGAAATTAGCTCTAAAGTTATCGTGAAATACGTTGCTTTTTTATGTCATTTCGAAACTTTACAATTAATTTTATGTCCAATGAAATATGCCGTATCAAAAAGTTTGTATCTTAAAGTCTTCAAGAACGTGTAATACTTTCAAAAAATTTATTTTTCTTTTTTTTTTCCGAAAAATTTTAAGTTGAATATTTTGATTTTCTACTAATCGAAAAGATTATTAAAGATTATATATATATATATATATAATTATAATATCTTTGAATTTCAAAAAACATATCAAGTTCTTGTAACATTCTAATTATATCTCCAAAGAGATAATTAATAATAATGTGTAGACAGAATACCACCTAGTTAATAAATTAACAAGTGCAATCATAATTTTACCATAGCTTGTGTGTATATATATATATATATATATATATATATATATATATATATATATATATATATATATATATAAATGAAAACACATGGGAAGAACGAAATGTAAATTTATTTGATTATCTATCACGACTATAGCTCGTTTTTAGCTTTACACATTTTTAAATTTCATTATATACATGTATATATACATATATATAAGTAATTACAATTGATACAGAATTTAATAATATATTTTTTTAAATAGTAAAAGAAAAAAAAACTTGTGAACATTTTGGATAATTATTTTATTTAGGTAAACAACGTAGTGCTCAAATGAACTAGCATAATGTTATATTTAGTATAGTGAAGAATTAGTAAAAATATCTGGACAATTATTTTTCGGCTATGCAACCCTTGGTTACTCAGTTAAATTTTTTTTATGTGAGAACTATGGTATAATTAGTTTTATTTTCATAGCGCACTGTTTATTTAAAACAGATTAATAACATTTTCTTAGTTCCCCTATGTTTTAATAAGCACTGCATTATCAGGGGTCGATCCAGGAAAAATTTGGGGCCTATTTTAGGGACCCTTCACAAAAATCTATTTAATAAAATGATTTCCCTTCACAAAAATCAATTTGATAAAATGGGGCCCTTCATAAAATTCTATTTCATAAAAACTTACTATTTATTATCTATACTATTAAAATCCGTGCGCGTGTCTATGTAACCTCAAAAACTCGGAAACCACAGAGCGCAGGGCTGCGAAATTTGGCATACTGGTTGCTGGTAGGGGGCCCATGAATGATTGGGGCAAAAAATTCGAAAATTTTAAATAGATTTTTGATAGATTAAATATTAATTAAAATCCATCCACAAAGAGATCTCATCAAAATTACGCTTTTTTATCTTCGGTTGGTTGTATAAAATCTCCGCAGAAGTCATTAAATAAATCAAGGTGGGGATCATTGAATTGCGAGCCGAGTGTTTAAAATCGATGGATCAGAAATTATATGAAATGTAGACAACCAACTTAATTATTAACCGTTGCCAAATGCTAAAAACTTAATTTTAAAGGATTTTATCGATTTAATGAATGATGATAAGCTGGGTTTAATGGGTTTTTTTACATGACATGTATTAGTATGATAGAGATTATTAATACAGAAAACTTTATTTAACAGATTATTTGTTAAATTTGTGGATATGGGGATGGGTGGAGATAAACAAACTTTTATTAAAAATCACATTTATTTTATTTGACCACGCGCCACCTGGTGGCGTCTTTTGCATTAATTGCCCATCCTTATTAATAAATCCAAATCTACTGCTCTGATTTCTACAGAACTAATTACATTTAACAAATTTAACAATTTTAGCTTCACCCGTAACGTTTAATCGCTGTTTTATATAGATAATTCCGCTATCTTAGAATAACAATTTTCGTAAAAAATAAATTTATGTTCCTAATAAAAGTACAGAGCCCGTATTCAGTTGATGCATACCAACAGTCAAAGTTAGTTATTTGTTGTTGAGCACTTGACTGCGCGCCTTCTCGCGGGTAATTATTTAAATGCGCTTAATTATTTCTTTTTCAAAAAATAAAGAAAAACATTTTATCGGAAACATCAACAAAACTTTTTATTATATTTATTCCCTTATTCCAACGATATCGTTTTATCGTCTGCTGCCATAGCCACATGATAAATTAAATTTCATTTTAAAAAATGCTGAGTAGTAGAAAAATATTTTTCTATATCGAATAGTTATTGAGCAACTTAACACTTTAACAAGGAAATTCTTATTTCTTATTTAGATATTTTTAAAATGTTTGTTGTCATTGCGTTTTTATGCTAAGTTTCGTTTCATATTCGATTATTATTATGTTATTATGTCTATTTGATGTGAATTTTTTTATGTACTACTATTGTTTACTACGGATTTTTGGTTGTGTAAATAGTGTTTTTTAATAGACACTAGATGCAACCAGTCAAAACTTGACGGAAAAAATTACTTTAACAATATCAGTAAAATAAGCTTCTTTATTACATAAAAAGGAGTGCGTATGAAACAGTCTTTAAAATATTCTATTTTAAAAGTCCCACCCCCCCATGTGAAATACAGTACTATTTCCGATGCAAACTCTAAACAAACAATCCGTAAACAAATGTGTAATGCAAATAAGTTTGACATTACCGCCATATTCCCCACGGCAAGAAAGAAAATTTCATGGACCTATAATAAAATATCATACAAATAGTATATCCCTACTTTTATCTCATATTCAGTAAATAAAAGAACATAGTAAATAAAGAACCCCTCCCCCCCTCGTGATAATGTAACCGAATGAGCTCCTATGCGCATGTGCTTGTGCATTGCATCTTCCCAAAGGCAAACGTCGAAATTCGACATTAACAGAAAAGTTTTAAAATGTCCTCTTTAATCATTGTTCGTTTCACATCCATATCTTCTAAAACGCATCCATTGTTTTAAGCTAATAAATTTTTATGTAAAGGCGATTTCTTTTTTTTTTTTTTTTACGATAATAAATTAATCTGCAGATTGATTTTTTTAGTTGTTTGGTTTAATTTATATGGTTTATTCGGTCCCTTTACATAATCAGGATGATTATTCCTTTTCGGGGATGTTTTCACTCTTATACAGTTAAATATCCAAAAAATAATAAAATACAGTTCCTAACATATTCTGATGCAACATATACATCAACGAATTCAACATATCAATTTTATATTAATCATAAACTGACAATACTTTTTTTTTTTGGACAGATTTTAGTTTAGCGCCAAAATGCTCTATCTTATGGATAATCTGATCTTATGATTTAGCCGGGTTTTTTTTTTTTTTTTTTTTTTTTTTTACTTTTCATGATGGTTAGGGAAATCTATTTTCAACTGTGGCAACTTTCCCAGGGGCTATTTTACATTATTAAAGCACACTGATGGTCATTGTTGAGATAGAATTGAAAAATATTTAATATGCTTGAAAATTAATTAAAAAGTCATTAAATTAAGCCGCAGTTTTCAAATAAATTTCAATCGAAAACTAATTTTTTTTTCTAATTGATGATGTAAGAATTGTAAAATGTAGTAAAAAATTGAAATTTGTAGTATTTAGAAGTGATGTAAGCGCGATGAAAGTTAAAGCGATAGTGCCGTTTGTTGTCACAGCCGTTATACATTTCTAAAAATTGCCACTGTGTTTTGACTGGCGTCCAAAAGTAGATTATCATTTTTTGACATCGAAAGAGAAATTCACAGTGAAAGAAATAAGACTTTGCCTCTAATAAGGAACTGTTAAATAAACTTATAACAAACCTACCAAAATAATTCCTATGGAATATTAGCCTTACATTGTTTATTCTAGCTAAAAATACAATCATTATTTCAAGGTTGTTTTTTTTTTTTTGTAATTATAACATTATTTTTATTAATTTTAATTTTCCTGAAATCTTTTACTCTTGTGAATTTTTTCGCTAAAAAATGAAATCTTCTAACCTATAATTTAAAAAAAGTAATTAGTAACATGTAATCAAGGTATGCAATCAAGATGAAGCAACCAATAAAGGCTCCAGCTCTAATCTTTAAAATTAAAATTTGAAAAATCAGATAAATTTACGTCATGTTGGCACAATCATATAAATTTTTCTTTTTAGTTTTATCAATGTTAAAATGCATTTCAAGCTAAGCAAACGTCATTTTCACCGGCGCAAACTTTTCACACGTAATTTGTATACGTTACTTTTATGCTTAAACACCATTTATACAAATAAAAAAATATTTTGTATTTAATTGTAATGAAAAAATGGCATCAACAAAGCTATAAGGCATAATGATAAAATGAACCCAATGGACAATATTCTCGTGACGTCACAATAAATATGAATTTTTATTCGCTTATAAAACACGCGGATAAATATTTTTCCCGAAATTTAAATTGCAAATTAAAAAATTCGGCCTAAAAGCCACGTGCTTTTAATACTTATTATTTCTCTTTTATCACTGCAACCACAGAGTTTCTCATTACTCTGTGCCTCGCAACAGTGGGCGTTATCCGATTGTCGACTTTATGACGTTATATGAGAAGTAAAAGTTTAATTTAAAAATACTGTTAATTAATTAAATTTTCGAACGACCGAATGTACGATAAAAAATCTGTGTCCAAATATCTTTCATTTAAAAAAAGAATGATGTAATTTGATGCAGTAGTTTTTTCTCACGGACTGTCGAAAGCAAACGCTTAGCGTTTTAAATATATAGATAACAAATTTTTATATTTATAAACTTTAGTTTGGTTGTACTGATTTTTATTTTTAATTTTGGTTTTAGAATTAAATTCATGAACTCCTAAGTCTACAAAAAATTGCTTGCAACATTTTCAAAGGAGGTTTATTATTAGTGTTTAAAATTAGTTTCAAAGCTTATAATATTTTCTCTGTTATATTATATTTAAGCAGAATTTCTTGAAAATTGTCGGCATTCATACTCATAATTATTTAACAAGAACTTATAAAATATGCATTTTCATATCATTTAAAAATGTAGAATAAGGCCTTTCTGATGATAGCTATTAAATATTTCTACAGTAAGGTGTTAATGTTTTTTTTTTTTTTTTTTTTTTTTAAAGCCCTTTTTTGGTCAAAAAAGGAAATTTCATTTTTATTTTTCATTTTCTATAAAACTACCGATCATATCATTTTGAGCTTTTGACAGCTGGAAATTTCACTCTTTTTTTAAAAAAAAGATTATCAAAATATCTTAATTAAACGTGTGTCGATGGCATTTTTAATAAACAGCTAATCAATATCAACCGCTTCAAAATCTCTTTCAAAGACTCGTTTCCGACAATGTGTGCTTTTTCCACTGCATTTTATGGGGTCGGGAAATTTCAAGGCAAAGTCCGATGTCTTTTTCCGAATCGAGGCGTTCACGATGTCATCGTGGTAGCATTTATCCCAAGGTGATCAGAAGGCGGACGTCACATCGGAAAACTCGGAGAATTTCCGAGGAAGAGGGAATTTCGACACGTTCGTGGTAGAGCTTTCTAAAAGTGAAAATATCCTCTAAAAAAAACCCTGCTAACAAAATTGAAAATAATAATAATAATAAACTCGTTTAAAATTTTTCAAATACAAACGAGTTATTAGAAAAATAACGCCCCATAGGATTAACAATAGCGAACGGTTGTTTTCGCGAGAGGGGAGAGAACCCTTAAGGGTCCGTTTCACAGAAAACCCCCGATCGCGAAATCCCATGTTAACATATGGGAAAATTACTCATTACCTAATGTAATTATTAAAATACGGTTTTCACCATCAGAAATTAGATGTCAGATGAAGATGTTGTGCGTTTTTAAAAAAATGTCTCCTTACATTTTAACTATTTAAAAATTCCCTATAAAGTTAGAAGTTTTATCAACGTTTAACAGGAAACAATTTTTAAAAACACACACCGTTGGCATCTGCCGTCTACTTTCTGATGCCGAAAACCGTATTTTAATAATTACATTAGGTAATGAGTAATTGCGCTTTTAAGTTTTCCCATACGTTAACATGGGATTTCGCGATCGGGGAGTTTCAGTGAAGTGGCTAAAGACCTGCTCAACAATTTTCACATTTCTCAAAAGTATGATGTATACTGATCGGACAAAAATTTTCGGCGAAACTTTCTGACAAACATTTTGACTCATTTACAAACGCAAAGGCATAAAATTTGCAGGCCTGACTATTGAAGCAGTTTGAAATTGAAATGAATTTTCCATTTTATTTTATAAATAAAAAGCGATACGTGTCACGTGACATTTTTTTTCCCTATTATCCGGCCACCGCATGGGGAATTCGGTTCAAAACGTCGACTTTGACATTATTTTCTGAAAGGTGATCTGCCTTTACGAAAAAATAGAAAATGTCTTTTGATTACATCATTTCTGAATAAGAAAACTTGACAATTACATGCGTTTCCGAACAAAAATTAATCAAAAAATATGTCAAGCCAGTTTGGATTTGAGAACAGCTTTAAGACATTCAGAATAAAATAATATATTTTTTAAAGTATCTTACCTTCTGTCGTGTCTGCTTAAAAGTTGTTTATTTTCCCTTCTCTCTGAATAAAATGTATTTTTAGTCATGTCGTTTCGATAACTTTTCGTAGGAAGACAGTTTTTCTATTTATGAAAATACTAATACGATTTGCTTTTAAAGTGACTGGAACTGGAACCAACCATGGGTATTCTCAAATAATATACTAGGAAGGCAGACGTAGACTAGTCCGCCTCTTCCTATTTTGTTTTGATTCACATGTAAACTAAACGTGTTCTCTATATCCTTTTTAATTGCATTTTCCTAGATTAAAAATCCTTCTTTGAACAGCACCGCTAAGACGTCCTTTTTTTTTTTACCTTCAAAAATGTTCACACAAAAGCAATTGCATTGCTACAGTTCCTGATCGAGCTTGAGTGTTCTTTGATCAGTACAGTAGAAATAGTAGGAGGTCCTTCCTGAGCTGATTATAACTGCCTTTGTATGGTTTGGAATTTCGCACCTGTCTTAACAAAGACAAGACATTATCACCTCAAACCTGGCCCTTTAGGACAAATTCTCCAATTTGTTTAAACCATAAAAGGAAATATAGAATTTATACCGTTGATACAGTAGTATTTTCTAGTAGGATTGTTACTTAAGTAAGCCAGAGAGAGAACGCTGTTAAAATGTTAAAAAGACTCTCCCATGAGCAGATTATAAATCAAGTCACTATTTCCAATAAAGCTTGGTTTTTTGTCTTATTACTAGAGAAAAATTTTTACCATTCATGCCAAAATATCTTTTTTAAAGACAAATATCATATTTTTTAAAGTTTTCCTTTATCGCAATTTCTTTAAAAACTATATTTTAGTTTTATAAACCATTTAAGATTTAGATTAATTTTAAAATTTAGATTAAAATAGTAAATTTGAAAAAAAAAACCTATATTTCATAATTTTATTTGTACCATTCTATATTATCATTTTGTTGGGCTATGCCAAAAAAATACACACACATGTGTATTGCGAAAATTCGGATTTGTTTATTATTCTATTTAAGTTTCGATTGTTCGTTTAAAAAAAAATTAAATTATGTCAGATGTAATATTACATATTTAGAATTTAAAATAATTATTAGATTACAATTACATCCACCAGAAACATACAAAACTTTTTCAAACAGAGATTTATTTTACCGTCATTCATTATTTTTCAGACTTCCATTGGGCTAATTCAGACCCCTCGTTAAAATGAAACTGTCCTAAAATAGAATCGAGAATCTCACTTTTCAGTTTTGTGATTTCTGATATAAAATGCACATCTAAAAATAAATTTAATGCGATAGGTTTTCAAAAAGCAATTTATCATCATACTCAAGAAATATTCTGTTAAATAGGTTGGTTAATTTTATTATTTTTCCAACACTGATTTCATTCTTCCTTTTCTTTATTCAGCATAATTTTGTTTGTGTTTGCGGAGTCAGATTTCTTATAATGCTACATGTGTGAGCGCGAACGGGAGGGAGGTACCAGCACCCATAGTAGAGTCCTGCGTCAGGTCGGGATATCCGCTTTTACCCGCACCCGACCCTCGGGTCGGGTTGATTTCTACTTATTGTTTTGGTCGCGTTGAATTTTATTGTTTCGAGTTCGGGCTGGGATTTTCTCTTGCAGGTCGGGTTCGGGTTGACCCGCTTTTCCAAAAGAATGTCCACAATATTTTTGCAGGTTAAAAATATGTATACAAAAAGACCTCCTTAATAGACATTCCCGAAAAGCGACCTTTTACGCTACTTGGAAAGGAGGAAGAAATGCCATTCTTCACTTGGTCATAACTCGCTTTTAAATCTCAGTTGCAGCGTCATAGGTTTTTCTATTGACTGTCGCTGATAAAAGAAACCAAAGTATCTCGAAAACTCACGAAAAGAATAAATTTTCTCGCAGTTAACCTTTTATCTACTAACCCTTTATTATATCTAATATTTTAATACCAGGTATCTTCTTTTGCAATTAAAATTATGAAATTGAAATACTGGTCGGCATATACCGAGTATTTTTAAGTTATGGAGCAACAAGTATTTGGTAATTACACTGTAACGTGTAAACCTTTCCATTTAATACGAAGTTGTCAGTTTCGAAATCATCCGCTTTGAACATGAAGCTGCACATAGAGATGAGTTAGCATTTTCATTATTAATAATAATTACTGAATTGCATCTCGCATCTAATATCTAAAGCCTATAAACATTAAAAGGACTATTTTCATCTAATTGTTAATATAGCAAAAATTCATCTTATTAACACGACTTTTGATCGCTGTGAAGTATTTGTTCCGTGCATGCATAAAAATTAATTGAATGCATATTTGCTTCTTCCAGATGCTAGTAGATAACAAAAGTGCTTGAGAGAAAAGAAAGCCAAAGAACACTTACCCGTTAACTCACCAGTTAGGGCTTAACTCTCGGTTGACCCTGAAATCCAATTCTCCGCTAACTCAACCAGGAGAAATGTGATCTAAAAACGACAGTTAGTTGACTAACTGAACCTTGATTTTGAGCTCGCGTTAGTCGACGCGCGCATGTGCAGTTGAAGCAAAGATGGCGGTGACTTTGAATAGTGCTTTGATGTTTATTTTGTAATCAACGCTATTTGTGATGCACTAAGCAAACGAAATGTTAATTTAAAATTAATACTAATGTGAAAGAATGTGTTACTTTTAATTCTTAGCACTTTTAGGATATTTTAACTCTGTGAAGTCAAGATTATAGTGATTTTTGACAAAGCTTTCAAGGCGTAAAATAACTACTGTGAATATTTGGTAGCGCCATCTACCGAATACAAAATCAAATGTTCTTACACCTTAAATATTGTATGTATGATTCAAATCTTTTTTTTCTCTTTTTTAAAGAATAAGAAAAGCAGTTTTTCTTAAATTTCAGATTTACTCCTACACATGTTTATCTACTATATATATAAAACACAAACGGAAATTTCGTTCCGTTCCTTTATAACTCGAGTTCCGCTGAATGGATGAAACTTGCACTGTTCGATAGATAATTTTTCAGGGAAGGTTTTAGTATATAACACAACGTTCTACGTAGATTAGTTATAGAATTATGATGGAAAGTCCTGTTATTCTGGACGAAAATGTTACCACTGGTTATTTTTTTGGCGAGCATTGTCGTTGGTGAAAAAATTAAAACGACTTTACTTTTTTTTTAAAATACTTTTGATGGGGGGGGGGGGAGGGGGTGCTTTGAGACCTATATGTCGTCTCGAATGATCCTTCAAAACCAGAAATCACTAGCTAAACTTGCAGAAGAACTAAACTTATTTACAAAGCTCGATAAAGAGCGAAAACAGTTACTGTTTAAAATGAGGGATTCCAAGATAACTCACGATGTTGTCTATATTTTATGCAATAGAATAAGATGTGCTCCAAGGAGTCAGGAGCCTGACAGATACTGCAGCTGCCATCCTCCATTAGATTGAAGCGGGCTAACATAACAGGGGTAATCAACATTTTACACAAGAGCTGAGAGATAAGAATATCCTCACGTCTGTTGAGGGCCCATGAGCGTGACTGCTTGGTGCTTGGTATATCGTCATGAGACTGAAAGTATTTACTGGAACGGTATAACTGTGCACTCTGTCTCCTAATACCCCGCTTGCAAGAACGAGTCATGTATTCCGGGGATAACCGGTCAAGCAAGATGTCAGAATCCAAAACGCTTTTAACGAGAAAATCAGCTTTCTCATTAAGGAGGATACCTCGGTGACCTGGGATCCAATGAAGGTGAATACTCGAAATATTAACAGCCATTCTTTGAATTTTATTATGCAACCATAATATCACCCGAGGCGATTTCCAGTTAACCGACTGTAGGGCAGATAGAACAGATAATCTGACTGTGAGAATAATGACTGGAGAGTTAAAGGATACAAGCTCGTCGAAAGCCTTTCCGATCGCAAGAGCTTCCGCCGTAAAAATAAAGTTCGTCTGATGAATTCTGTATCGGAATTATGAAGTCATAGAGCAGCCAGCTATCGAAGCGATCGAAGACGATTTCAAACCGTCCGTAGCGATGACCTGACAGGTGTTCGTGAAAGCTTGAATGAAATCTGCGAAAAGTGGGAAGATGACATCCGCTCCCATGTCAGTACTCTGAAAAGGGAGGTCTGACAAGTGGTACTGCACTACATTTGTGTTATCGGACATCGGATATTGGAAACTGATCAGACACTCTGGTAGACTCGCAATCTCATCAAAGGCTTCAGATACACTCAAAATGTTGCTCACAATAGATTGAAATTCACCTTCACGAATGCCTCAAAATGCAGACCCGCTGCTAAGCGATAAGTGCTTAATCCAAAAACCACAGGCGAAACCTTTTACCCTATCTTAGGTTGAAATAACCCCAGCCTGCTTACGCAATAGGCTATTCGGGCGCCACCTAGGGAGCCCCAGAGCCACCTTAACTGCAGTGGTTTACAGGACTTCAAGTTTCTTGAAAATGGAGGTACAGGCTAAATTGAGGACTGAAGCACCATACTTTATGCAGCTATAGACGGAGGTCGACGCCAGTGTGAGCAGGTGATGGGATCTTCCGCCATAGCATTTATGAGCTAAAGATTTTAATATATTAATGCGACTAAATACTTTTCTTCTTAGATACTCAGCATGTTTACGGAAACTCCCTCGTTGAGCCACATAGAAACCAAGAAATTTGATGTTGTCACTTTTATTTGTATACCCGTATGCAACACAAAATCTCGGCATTTCTCAATTTTTTGAGAAAAGATGTTGCCACATGAACTGTATGAGATACAATTGTAAATAATGACGGACAGTGCTACGCTGTCTTTTATTACACCATTTTCTGATATCCCATAATCTCTCAGCAAACTAGGTATGGCATCCAGTGTTAGAGTTAACACAGTTATATTTGTGTGGAATTTACTGTGGAATGTTTACAGCTGGCATCTCGCTAAAAGACTTTATGTATAAATCCATTGCACTGATGAAACAATTTTCTTGCAGCTTTCTCATCATCAGGTACAAATGGTTAAATCCATCTCGAGAAAAATATAACTTAATAAAAAATATTTTCAATTCGAAAATTAACAAATTATGATGTTTGTATTGTTATGATTAAAGAATAATTTAAAAAAATGTTTCACATTCAATAAACAGCGAGTCACAATGGCAATAGTGAGTCACAATGGCACAATTTGCAATAAAAAAACCTTTTCACGGTCAGGCTTGAAATAAATGGCGTGCTAGCATGCATTTTGGCATAATGTTTGTATAATGGAAAAATACCCATACATTTCTTTCTTTCTTTTCTTTTTAAAGAAATTTAAACATATGAATATATATATATATATATATATATATAATTATAATATCTATGAATTTCAAAAACATATATATATTTACATACTTCAGCAAAATGTGTGTTCTAACAACCTAACATTTTTTTTACATGCACAGATCAATTAAGTCTCTTTAACACTTAACTGCTGTGACAGAAATTGTCACATAGCTAAACTGTGAAAATTAAAAAAAGAAGTGGTCTGTAAGACTGTTAACAGCAGTTAAGGGTTACTATAAATTGTCCAAAACAATGTTAATGTAAAGTTCTGTTTAAGGGGATAATATAGCGTATTTTTCTTTAAAACTATTAAACCAACAAACATAGAAATAATATAAATAAATAATAATAATAAACACTCAGTCTGAAAATGCCATTGTCACCAATTTATTTACTTTTAACATTTGCTAAAACAATAAAACTAATACAAAAAGATTAAAATATATTAAATTACTCATAAAATTGTTTTTAAACATTAATTACTTTTATTTCTAAATTAAAAAAAATATCTTTACATGATTTAATCAACATTTTTGGGTTGCACCGGATATTGCAAAATTAATTAAATCCATTATTATTGTTTCTTTCTCAGATTAAAAATAAGAATATTTAATGCTTAACGAAATAGAATTTTTTCATCGATCAGAAATTTTTTCTTAGTTTAGGCTGTACCAAGAACGAACATTTTACAGGTTACAGTAAAATCGCCAAAAATGTCTGCTTCATCTGTAATATGACTGTAGAAGTTGGATAAAATCTAATAATCTTCATTTTGCAACGTCTTATGCGAAACACCACAGAGAACACATGCAATTTTTAATTAAGTAGTGGATATTTTGAAAGAATAACAGAACTGACAATCTTCATTAATGTATCGCATGAAAAAGTAAACAAATAAGTACTTCCGCAAATCTTTAAAATATATATTTCTTAATATAACTATAAAGTACAGAAAAATATTCTTATAAATCGTATGAAATTGAAGGACATAAGTATTTAATTTGTTAATTTGAAAATACGGTTAAAGTTTCTCAAACTTCGACGCTAAGAAAAAAGCGAATACGTGCCGCTATTTAGGCAGGGTATAAATGTAAACAATGATCACGCTGTTATATTTTGGTTCAGGGTGTGTTCAGAGCCGGTGTGCGGTTTTTCAGAGGTTTTTGGTGAAATGGGTGGGCCGTTTATATCTGGTAGGCTATGCCTCAACTGACGTTTTGGCAATTAATGGTACCTATTTATGTAACTTTTGATTCGTAATTGTGTATTCGAATTTTTAGAAATTATTTTTTCTTTTTCTTTCAGGGTTCTGCTTTTTCATTTGCTCATCAAACTAGCTGCATATTGCTCTTGAAAAAGGTGGCATATTTCTTCATTTGTTTTTCCTGTTAAGAAGAAAATTACCAGATGGCAAACAACGGAGTCGCTGGCGAGTTGAGTGAAACTACAACTACTAAAAAATGCATTGAGTGGAATATTCCCGAGTTTTCCTCTTTGCGGAGAGCTGATAATTGTTTCTGGGAGAGTCCGTCTTTTTACTTCGTGAATACTTTATTACGTTTGCGTGTGTATCTACCAAATGCTGATAATTATTCGCTATCTGTGAGTCTGGCTCGTGAAAGTAGATCTCCATGCAATATAACCTCTACATTTTACATAAGACGTTCTGATGGCACATTGATTACGACCATGGCGAATCATGGTATTTATGAATTCGGCATAAACTTCGATTCACAGAATCAAAACGTCGAATCGTTGTCACCAGACACTTTCACTATCATTTGTGACTTGGAATTCGACTTGAATGGGAAACAACCACCTACAGGAGATGCAAATAATTTGAAAGAGGAAACAGCAGTTCAGATCTCGGAACACATGATATTGACAGGTAATCGAAAATTCACTTTTATTGTTATCTGATTGAAATTATCTACAGGGTTACCAAAAAAATAAATTACTCATTTCAGAGAGCTTCAAAGGCTATTCTGTTGTTCCAAATTTGATGTGATAGATTATTCAAGCGATGCACTAGTCACATGCACTGTTAAAAATTTGCAGCAAACTGTCAGTCATTTGACTGTTTTTATAGAAAAGGGTTATATAACCGTAATTTAATTCTATACTGACTATAATATGGGCAATAATATAGTCAGAACAGAGTTAAATTACGGTTATGTAACAGTTTTCTCTAAAAATGGTCAAATGACTGGACAGTTTGCTGCAAATTTTTAACAGTGTGTTAAATAACAATTTTCTAACACAAAAATTGACCAGTAGCTGTATTTTGTACAGCTATAGAAGAAAGCATTTGTCATCATCTTTTTTCCGACCTTTGGCCCGACTTGATGCACTTAGTTATAGAAAAATTAGTTGTTGACCTTGAAGACAGACATGCTTAGAGCATTTATATGAATGCATATTAGGCATTAAAAGTCATAAGCCTACTGACAATTTATTTGAATATTACAGTCCCACCTTTCGAAGAATTTTAACAAAGAAAATTTTTATTTAACAAATTACTAATAACACCACTTGAATTATCTGTTGTTTATGTTTCGTCAGATTTAAGCCGTGGAACACTCTCCAGATCCCTCTAAAGAGGGTAACCTACGTAAGCGTTGCTTTTATGTTATCCGGGTGCAAATGATAAACCGCTAAACTCATATTGCATTCAATCCATTTAAAATATAAACATTTTGCTCATTTCATTTAAAATACATATATTACATACATTTAAAATAGTGTCGGAACCGTCACCGTGATTGTTGAGAGAATAGACGGATAATAGAAATGCCCTACTCCTTTCCCACACACTGCAAAAAATAACTGTATGCGCGGTTGCGTATTACTGCTTGCGCGGCAGCGTATTACTGCTTATTTTACTATTTAATACTGTTAATTTTACGGTATAATACTGGCAGCTGGGGCGCCAGTTTTATACTGTAAAATCAACAGTTATTTTTTGCAGTGCAGATACTAGCAATAATAATGTTTACGATATTTAGCACTGTATTTTAAACAGGTAGAAATTGCTAGAAGTACATACAGTATTTGAAATTAAATAGTTTATGTGGTTCGTGAAATTACACCATCTTGTGCTTCGGTTGCAGCCTTTCTAACATATAAGAGTGAGAACTGCCAGGTATCGTCCCTGTAGCTCAGTTGTCAAAGGTTCGCTAAACCAATGACCCAGATTCGAACATTAGGCTGGATACTTTTCCACTTTGTTGGGTTTACGCCTTGTTAGCAACGTGAATAAAAATTCAGATTTACTATTCCTCGGACGTAATTGCATAGCTTCAGTTATTATATTGTTATGTTATTTTACTATTGTTCTAACGAAATATGTCTTTGTTGCCAATCAAGAATAAACTTGATATCAAAAATCGTCAATTTCGTTTTTTGCACCATATCTGAAAGTTCCTTAAAATTTAAACTGTTCAGAAATCTTTTTTTCTCCATCGAAAACTTCTTAAGTTTCCAATTGCCTGTCTAAAGATTGTGACAAGGACGCGAATAAAAAAAAATACATATTTAAAAATATAAATACTAAAAATTCAAAGAAAAGACATAGTTGCGGCTTTTGTTTTGTCTATATATACTACTTATTTATAATTCACTTATTTATGCTTATTATAGTTTTTTTTAACTCGCATTTAGAGACAAAGAGAAAAAAAATGAAATTTCGAGTATTAGCAGCATTGTAATTTCACGAACATACGCGGAAAAGAAGTGCTAAAGAAAGCTTTTTTAAAAAGATATAGTTTTTTTTTTTTTTTTTTTTTTTTTTTTTTTTTATAATTCACAAGTTTAAGAAATATTTTGCACATTAAAATTTACCATCTCTTTGTTTAATGTACAATTCTTGTATAAAATGTTCCTTTATATATTATTTTCTGTAATGGAATGCTGCTATATGCCTTTAAAAAAATATTTTGTCAACTCGCCCTTTTTAACACTTTCCAACCTAGTTGAAAAGTGTTTATGACTTCGGTTTGTCTGGCCGTCTGCCGTCTGTCCGTGCTCTAACTCCCGTAAATATGCTCGGATTGCTCTGCAATTTTTATATGTTGTTGTCGTTATCTATAGCATGTTCCCTATTTCAACGGAAGTGTGTAGCACTTATACTTTTTTTACAGGGATACTCAAAATAATTCCGTTGCATTGCGGTCTATGGGGAAAAATCATTTGCGGTTTATTTAAATAATGTTTCACTGTTTTAAACGCATTGAAATTTATATATATCACTAAGGTGCATTAGAAGAAGCTTAATATGGAATAGGGTGTGCACAGCACTTATAGTTACTTTACAGGGACAGTCAAAAGAATTCCGTTACATTACGTCTAGGGAGAAAAATCGTCTGCGGTTTATTTAAATAATGTTTCACTAATTTAAACGGGAAAAATGGGTTAAAAGATAAAATGTGATTTACAGCGTTATAAAGGGTGGGCAAAATTAAATAATGGGTGGGCAAAACTTCTATGTAATTTTTATGGCTATATTCGAATTGGGGGGTGCCAGCTGAACACGTGGTCAAAACCATATTTTTTAATTTACAACTTTTTAAAAGGTGGGCAAAATTATCTAATGGGTGGGCAAAACTGGGCAAAATAATGCAACAATTGTTTTGGTAAATTTTGAATTGGGGGGTGTCATTTTCACACGTGGCCAACAAAGATATCTTTGATTTACAGCGTTATAAAATGTGGGCAAAATTATCTAATGGGTGGACAAAACTGGGCAAAACTTGGACAAAATAATAGCACAATTGTTTTTTGAAATTTCGAATTGGGGTGTGCCAGTATGAAAAATGGGTCAAAAAATAAAATGTGATTTACAGCGTTATAAAGGGTGGGCAAAACTTAGGCAAAACTTCTACGTAATTCATATATTTTAATTCGAAATGGGGGTGCCAACTTCACACAGGTGAGAAGGTACGGCTGATAAGAGTTGTATACATGATTCACGCTCTATCAAGTAAAAGCAGGTGCGTTTTTTTTTTTCATTGTTTATAGGTATTACTATTTTAATGTTTTTTGTCTCTACACTCTAAATAATTTATATAGTAAACAAAATCATACTCTTAAAAGAATAGATCATTAACAATACTATTTAAGTATTGATCAATACAAGATTTTAAATTGAAATCTACAGTGTGATTCATAAATATCGAAACAATATGCTATCTCCTTAAATATTGCCCCTAGGCACATACTTCCAATTGCAAAGTTTCATAAAAAAAGGTGCTAAATTTGATAAGATAATTTGCAACTCTATGGGGGGGAGGGGGGTGGTCTATTTGAGAAAATACAAAAATTAAATTTTTATACGGTCCCCGTAGGATAAAATTTCCAATTAGGAAATTTTTCCTTATTCATTCCTGAATTAAACTAAAAAAAAATTCCATCTTGATATCTGCAAAATTCACAGATATATTAAAATCCAAAATTCGTGACTTACACCATTTAAGCATACCTCTGAACGACGCGATATCAGTTCATTTGAAATGCAAGTTAGGGATCGACGATAAATTTACACATTATTAAAAGTCGATCTAAGACAATGCCTTAACTTTTAGATATAAAATAACAGCGTATAGATTTTTGCGTGAAACTTGCTTGAGAAATATGCTATAGGTCTGCAAGTGCCTCGAGCTTGGCGCCAGGTCTGTAACCGGCACGTCCCGTTAACTGGGCAGTGATGGCCCATGTCTTTATTGTTACGTAAAAGGCAAGGACGGCTTAGGACGTTTCGGGCAAGCAATAAGTTTTGTAAAAATAGTAATAGCGATAATGAAACTTCTGGTACCGGAATCATTGGAAATATATTTTAATAAATTACACAGAAATATTTTCAAAAATCTACTTTTTGTTATACAATTTTAAAGTTATGATGATTTTAAACCTATTTTTTAGTTAATCCAAACGATATTGTTTTTTAAAATTAAATCTTTATTCGAATGTAATTGTCTAAGAGTATAAATAATCATTAACGTTGCTATTGCGTATTTTTTTAATAGATGTCAAGCTCCCACTAATCATCTGTTATAAGTGTGTTTATTTGACCCAGGTTTAATATGTTTGAACCAAAAACTCTTTTAAGAAATTCAGTTGAATAAATTAGACTTAAAACCTTTAAATTAAATAAGTCAAAGATTCATTAAGTAAATTTTCTGGTTTTAAAGTGGTTAACTGGCTCAAATTAATCTACATATTACGGAGGATTAGTGGGAGGTTTGTCAGCTATGTTTTTGTCCTGCGAACACATAGTAATCTAAAATATACTATAAATTTTTCTTATAAATATGTATGTAGTATTCTTTAAAATAATCTTAATTGTATCTTAAGAAAAATGGAAATTTTTTGTACAAATTTCGGCCTGTGCAGATATCTAAAATATGCGCAGATACCTGAGATAATGAATGAAATAAAATTAAGTGCAACGCCCACGAAAATGGTTTTCTTTCGCATCATATCAATAAACCCATGTATGACCTGAAACGTAAAGTGCATAAAAGAAATTTATATCTCTAATAAACTTAAATTTTGTAACATTCGCTGTATACCAGATTTGTATGAGAGACTAGGATATGCGTTAAACAAATTTAATATCTGTACCCGAGAGCCAAACTATCGAAATCAGAAATTAAAGCTGCATGAAGGAGTTACTTACTCACCTGGAAGCTTTTAAAAAGTATTTAATCGTTCTATTATGAGCCAATCTTTGTTTAAAACTTTAAAAGCATTTTTCTGCATCATAGGTTTTTTTGGCATTTCTCATCTTTAAATTGATATAAGTCAATAACTGTTAAAGATATAAGGTTCAAACTTGGAATATAATTTTTTCAACTATTTTAATTAAATTTTAATTCGGCAAATTTGAAAAAAATATTCATTTTTGGAAATATGATTTGTTTAAAATAAGTTGCATCTTTTTTTTTAAATTGTTATTTTATATATTTTTAATTTTTTTAATTAATATTTTTTAAAATGCTGAATCGAAATTAAAACTTATATATTACTGTTTAATTAAAAGAAAAAAATTCAATTCGACAAATAATATTTCGAGTTATAACAATTTTAAATTACTCTGAATTTTTCGTAAAAAAAATTAAATTTTGTAAGAAGTATTATGATGTGATTCTGTTTACAAATTATATGGTTAAGCATCACAAAAAAAAAAAAAAATCAATAAATAAATAAATAAAATGTTTCCCTGACGCCTTACAGTAACACTGTTTCTTGAATTACACGCAGTTCAATTTGTGTGATCCCTTGAAACCTTGCGAATTATTAAAACGAACATATCTCTCTAAGTTTTGCTGTTATCAAGATGGATTTTTTTTTTTAATTCAGGAATGGATAAGAAATATTTTTGTAACTGGAAATTTTATCCTACGGGGGTCATATAAAAATTTAATTTTCGTATTTTCTCAAATAGACCCCAAATAGAGATTTCTCAAATAATAGGATTTGCAACTTATCTCATCAAAATTTGCATATTTTTTAATGAAACTTTGGAATTGGAGGTATGTGCCTAGAAGCAATATTTAAGGAGATAAGCTATTGTTTCGATATTTATGAACCACACTGTATATTAAAGTATATCATAAAAGAAACATTCATAGAGTGATTTTAAATCAAATTGTATTCTTTAGCACACACAATAGTGTGTTTGTTACTTCTAGATAATTTGAAAATGCTGTGACATTTATTAAATATTTTATTTCCACAATTCATCAGCTTTGCTTTATTTTCATATTCATAATTGCACTATTTTACTATTTTATATATTTTAAAAATATTAGAATAAGATAACTTCAGTAATTTATTAGAATTCATCATAAATATTTTCAAGAATCAATACATTAATAAAGTTAATATATCCAAGTGTTTTCAAATTCACGCCCAGAGAAAAGTTTTGTTGAATCAACAAAAATTTGGTTGGCCCAACAAAACTTTCCGTTTAAATATGGGTCAATGGAAAATTTATTTGAATCAACAAGAAAAATATTGTTGATTTTTTTTTTGCAATTCCAACAAAATATTTTGTATCGTCAGCAAAAAAAATTATTTATTCAATCAATTATTCAATCAGTTTTATTAATTCAAGTAAAAATGATTCAATTGTACTTGAATTAACAAAATTCTTTTGTTGAAAGTTTTCTTAAAATAAATATAATTATCTGTTACTTTAAGAGTTCTTTTCAGTTTCGGCAACAGAAACTTTTGTTTAAAGAACAATTGTTTTGTATAATTTTAAGAATTTTCTTTGTTTTAACAACAAAAGGTTTTTGTTACAGAAACAATCATAATATTTACTTTAAAATTATTTTTTAGGTAATTTTTAATTCATTTTCAGCAGTGAATTAGGCCTGTAATCCTTGAATAATAGCAAGTGAGTTTTTATCCTGCTTTTTTTCAAACGTAAACCAACAGATTGAACAATGTCCCAAGCTGTGAATAGAACCCAGGTCCTCAGAATAACGATTGGAGGCTCTACCACTGAGCTAGAAGGAACGATACCCAAACTCGAAATTTCTCACTCTTATATATGTCGGACCGGCTGCAACAGCAGTACAAGATGGAAATGTCATCAAGAGCACATGATCCGCTTAAGACATAAAAGTAGGGGAAGCCCGACGTTACTCTGGGGCCCTCTTCTACCAATTGCTTTGTTATTTACTAAATCCATTTTTGGTATGCTGCAACAAATTGAAATTTTACCATCAAAATTTCGAGTAAACAACAATTTAAAAAGAGCGAGCTTCCTAGATACAAATTTCGTAAGGAAAAAATGCATTTTTTACCCTGATTATTATTATTATTATTATTATTTTAAATGTGAACAGTTATTCTGAAAAGTAAATTTGGGGGCACCTTTGTATTTCTTTGGATAAGCACGGGCTTCCCGGGCCTATTCGGTAAACAGGCCCTGCATGAGTATGCAAATTTCTGCGGCAAACATGAGACGAAAATACAAAGCCTAGCATACGGCGACATATAGTTAATTTTTATTCATTTTCAGCAGTGAATTACGCCTGTAAAAAGCAGGATAAAAATTCACTGGTTCAAGGATTCACTGGTTCAAATTCAAGGATTATAGGCGTAATTCACAGCAGAAAATTAATTAAAAATTAACTGTGTTGCCGTATGCTGGGGCATCAGAGCGCTATTCTGAGGACCCGGGTACGATTCCCGGCTTGTGACATTTTTCACTCTGTCGGTTTGCGCTTGAAAAAAAGCAGGATAAAAATTCACTGGTTATTATTTAAGAATTACAGGCGTAAAGCACTGCTGAAAATGAATTAAAAATTAATCCGTGCATTAGTTCTTGAGATTTAGTTATAGGGAAAATCCTGAAAAAGTAGCATAGCAGCGCCACCTGTTGGGCTATTTATACCAAAACGTAATCAGCTTCTATTTATGTCAAGGCCTAACTCAATCTGTAGTTTGATGTAAATCAGCGCATTAGTTCTTGAGAAATCGCGAATCTATTGCAGATATCGAGAAAATTGCAACATAGCAGCGCCACCTGTTGCACGATTTACGCCAAAAACTAATCAGTTTATATCAGGAAGTAACTAAATATAAAGTTTTATTAAATTCCGTGCATTAGTTTTTGAAATAGTGCGCCCACAAAATTTTTGTCACATACAGACAGAGTCATAGACAGTCATTTTATAAAAACAGTCAAATCGTGTTCAGAACCTTTTAAAATCCATCGAAAACCAGAAATTGAAAATTTTCATGACTCCAATACATTCTTCTTGTAAAGATAGAAGAAAGTAAAAAATGGGATAGGGGGATTTTTAAAACTACCTTGTTCAGTCCCAAATAAAAATGTTTTAATTATCCAAAAATTATGTTAATCCTTTAATTATATAGCTATATAAGTCAAATAAACCAAGTTTCTTGAGAGAGTTATGGCTACTACACAACGATTTAAATTTTGTAAAAACAACAAAATTTTGCTGGAATTTTAAATTACAAAATTATGGTTTAAAAAAAAAAACAGATTTTCTAATTCAAGTAAAATTGATGAAATTTTGTTAAAATTTTGTAAGAGCAGGGGTCGATGCAGGTTTTTTTTTTCTTGGGGCCCATTTTTGTGAAAAGTAAAGGTTATTTTTGTGAAATTTATTATATTTTTGTGAAAAATAACATTTTGTAACGGAAGTTGAAATCCAGTTAATCAAATTCGAACCAAGCATTTATAAACAAAAACTTTTTAAAATCCTTTTGTTGAAGTTTTTTTCTCTGGTGAACTCGTTTGTTTACAAATTACACATTTTAAAACATCACAAAATAATAAATAAATAATAAATAGCAAGTTTTTATGGAATCGAATTTTGTGAAAAGGCCCATTTTAGTAAAATGAATTTTGTGATGGGGCCCATTTTGTCAAATTGATTTTTGTGAAGGGACCCATTTTTTATTAAATTGAATTTTGTGAAGGAACCCTAAATAGGCCCCAAATTTTGCCTGGATCTAACCCTGAAGAGTATTAACAATATTTTTTTTGGCAATGCAACAAAACCAACTTTTTACTTCAACTAAAATTTTTGATTGAAACAACCAAAATGTACTCAACAAAACATGTTTTGTTGTTTTAATCAATTCCTTTTTCTGGGTGCAAACTTCCTACTTTCTTACACATCCTTCAAATAATTTTTAATCGTAAACGTCTAATGTTGGCAAGTGTTCTAATAAAGAAACCAAGCGTCGATCCAGGCAAAAATTGGGGCCTATTTAGGGTCCCATCACAAAAATCTATTTGAGAAAATGGGCCTCTTCACAAAATTTCTTTTACTAAAATAGGCTCTTTCACAAAATTCAATTCCATAAAAACTTACTATTTATTATTTTGTGATGTTTTAAAATGTATAATTTGTAAACAAACAAGTTCACCAGAGAGGAAAACTTCAGCAAAAGGATTTAAAAAAGTTATTGTTTATAAATGCTTCGTTCAAATTTGATTAACTGGATTTCAACTTTCGTTACAAAATGTTATTTTTCACAAAAATATAATAAATTTCACAAAAATAACCTTTATTTTTCACAAATGGGCCCCAAGAAATAAGAACCTTCATTGAACCCTGGAAACTATGAAATCGAACAACGTTTTCCATCTTATATATTAAAAGGAAAAGGGATTTTCAACAAATAAATTTTTCACATGAATATGCTCCTTTTGCCCATGCTTAAACTTAAATCTACAACTTAACGAGTTTTAGAACACGCTCGAATGAGAAAAGGGTGGCCCAGTGGTATAAGGCGCGCGTTTTCTTCTTTGTTCATATCATCGTGTCGGTTCGATACATGGGCCGAGTTATTTTTTTTATTATTATTATTATTGGCAATAATTCATTTTAATAATACCATATTTAATTCAGGAGGAAAAGTTAGATAATTTATATATATATATATATATATTTCGAATACTTTATAATTAAAATTTAACACCCACGAATTTTTGTTTTATTTACTAAATTTATATTTAAAGTATTTAAATTAAAAGATCGTGCATCTAATTATCGATTAAATAAATTGAAGTGGTCTACAGTTTTTATTATATTTGGTATTACCATAATAAGATAAGTATGGGATTATTTCTCGTAAAAAAGCAAAAATAAAAGGAGAGAAAACAAAAAGAAGGGAAAATATTCCTACAGGAACTCTAAATTATCTTGATATCCTTGATTTAACAATTAAATAATGTGTGAAAATGGAAAATATAAATTCAAGTAATTAAAAAATATGTATTATAAATCGTTAGCTACAAACAGCAATTTTTAAATTCGGGGTTTTAGAATGAGACTGATAAAAATTAATTTAATGAACAATTTTAAAGGTCGTGTAGTTTAAAAATAAATAAATCAGAAATACAAATTTTGTTATTTTTTCAAAATATTGGGCCTGTGGTAAATAAAATTTAACAACCGACAATATTTTTTATATTACTTATTTTATATTATAAATATTTAAATTAAAAGATTTTGCATGTAGTTATCGATTAAATAAAGTGATCTAAACTTATATCGATATATTGTACGACAATTATAAACAAGATATATTTGAATATCTAAGAAAAGTATATTATTATTCTCCTTAAAAGAAAATCGAAAGGCGCAAAAATATCCATATTCGAATTATAAAAGAATTCACCTTGATATCCATGGTTTATCTGGGTTTTAGAGTCAGGCTGATAAAAGTAAAATTAATGAAATATTTTAAAGGCCGCGTAATTTAAAAAAAAAATAGAAAATATTAAATATTGATATATATATTTATTTTTATTTTTGAAACTGTAGTAAGTAAAAATAAATCATTCAATTAATATTTTTAGTTAAATTCTTGCATAATAGGATGTAAATTACAAGCTTAAAATTATTTCACTTCATTAGTTGAGTAGGCTGGACTGACAACACAATCTATCGTTTTACATCTATAGAAATCGCTCACACAATATAACAATTCATAAAATTTTCAATATTTAATTAATTTAAAAGCAGCTAATTAAAAATGAAAGTATATTTCTAATTTCTAAAGGAGCTTTCAAGTCATTTACCGTCAAATTTTGACGGGTACCATCTAGTTTTTTTTTTTTTTTTTTTTTTTTTTAATAAAGACAAAGTATCTTTCAAAAAATGCTGCCACGGTTGGCACTTTTTAACTAATTTCCATGCACGAGAACCCGAGAAAGATAGTTATGAAACAAGCAATTCCTTATAATTCAAGATATAATGCATTTATTGAAAAATGTAAAACGTTATTCGATTCTAAATCACTTCAACAGTCATACCTGCCAATTTCCTACTTTTACGTTTGAAAATGAGAGCGCGAGTATCTCAAAAAGTTCCGAATAGTTGAGCGATTAAAATGTTTTTTTCCGAACCAATCGCCTTAAGTTGCTTAAATCAGAAATTATAGAATAACTAGATATTACCCGTCAAGATTTGACGGTAAATAACTTAAAAGTTCCTTTAGAAGAATGCTTTTATTTTTAATTAGCTGCTTTAAAATTAAGTATTGAAAATTTTATGAATTGTTATATTGTGTAAGCGATTCTTATAGATATAAAACCATAGATTGTGTTGTCAGCATAGCCTAGTCCACTAATGAAGCGAATAATTTTAACGGTTAGTTTGTAATTTACATCCTGTTATACTTGAATTAATTTTGCAAGAATTTAGCTAAAAATATTAATTGAATGATTTATTTTTACTTACTACAGTCTCAAAAAAAAAAAAAAAAAAAAAAAAAAAAAAAAAAAAAAAAATGGCATATCAATATTTTAGTATTTTCATTTTTTTTTTTTTTTTAAATTACACGACCTTTAAAATTTTTCATTAATTTTATTTTTATCAGCCTGATTCTAATAAACCCAGATAAACCATAGATATCAAGGTGATTTCTTTTATAATTCTTGTATGGATATTTTTGCTTCTTTCCTTTTTCTCTTCTTTTCTTTTCTTTTCTTTTTTTTTTTTTTTTTTTTTTAAGGAGAATAATCATAATTTTCTTAGTTATACAAATATATTTATTGATAATGGTCATAGAAAATATAGATAAAAGTTTAGATCACTTTATTTAATCAATAACTACATGCAAAATCTTTTAATTTAAATATTTATAAATAGCAAAACCCGCGGCTTTGCGCGCGTAATTTTTGGAAAATGCCAAGTGGTATTCATTGGCTTATTTTCATTAGAGGAAAGTTTACTGCGGTGACAGATAATTCAGAAATTACTAATTCAGCCACAATAATTAAGTAAATTTCTGTAATGACTGTATCACAGAAATTTCAGTTTCAAAACTTTTCTGTTCCTGCTCACATTAAAATTTCAATTTTTTTTTAAAAAACTGTTCTATGGGTGCATTTGTGTCTCTAACGTAACAGCCATGTACAATTTCAAGTTTATATCCCTAACAATTTCAGATAAATCATTGTTTAGAAGGTTTTTAGAACTTTTTCATCTTATTTCACTTTTCTAAAATTCCGATTTTTTTTTTTTTTAACCGTTTTTAGCGAGCACTGAAATCTTAAAAATAGCCACCATGCCAAATTTCAACTTCCCATGCAAGCAGCATCACTAAAATCGCAATTTTGGAATGTTTTTTTGCTTCTGCACAGTTTTTAAATTTCGAATTTTGTAAAAACTGTTCTGTGAAAGAACCATTTTTTTAGAACCGTGTTTTTAGAAACCGTTCTTAGCGAGAACTGAAATCTTAAAAATAGACACCATGCCAAATTTCAACTTCCCATACACACTGTTGAAAATAAATCCGTCAATTCACGGTAAAACTACTGGCAGCAAAGTTGCCTGACTTTTTCCGTTCCGTTAGTACATTTTCCGTTTTGAAAGATAAAGGAAGGGAACACTTCGTTTAAAGAATCGGTAAGTTTCCGTTATAAATAAACTCGGTTTTTAAAAATGTCATCTCTATTTGTGCTACCATCTATTGATTATTACGGGAGTATTTAATATAATGCAAGAACGTTTTCTGCCAGACCTGAGGATTGAACCGGGACATTAGCGGCTTGAGCCGAGTGCTTTACCGCAAGACCAGCGAGTCCTTGCTAGAGTAAAAGTAGGAAACGATGATAGGGGATGTCTTCAAATCGCAGCTTAGGACTTAAACAATTTGGGGTTTAGAAAACTGGTAATTTTGAAGTTAATTGCGGGGATATTTCGTAATGCGATGATGGTTGAAAACTATAGTATTAATAGAGGATAAAAACATGAATTATGTATATTCTTAGTTTGATTGTTAGATGTAAAATATAAATATTATATTTTGAATTAAATTCGATAATTTTTTTTGCTTTTTTGCGAAAACCGATTTTTAATCAACTATTATGTGTTTTTTAAATGTGTTCGTTTAGAATATATTTTCAGTGTGAGTGTTTTTTATAACTTTAACCCATTCGGGAACCATGGGTGCATATATGCACCCTCAAAAAGAGCATACAGAATTTGTTTTAGGCACCAGTAAAAAATAAAAGTAATATTTGCTTTCTCTAATTAGAGCATTTTTGTGATAGTTTAAGTAAAGGTAGTTTTTTTTTTAAAAAGTGGTGCCAACAGAATAAAATTTGTGTAAAAGCCGCTGGTTTCGAAGGGGTTAAAAAATAAATTGCGAATAATTTTAAAGGAATGAGTTTAATTCGGAAGCATTATTTTTGTTTGTTGCTTTTTTAAATAGAATCGAATTTTTTTCACTTAATTTAGCTATTTTATATATATATTAATCTGTTTGTTTAGAATATATTTTAAGTGCGAATACTTTTTTATAACTTTAAAAAATGAATTGCAAATAATATTGAAAGAATGGAAAAAATTAATTTTTGCTTTTTTTAATTCGAAAGCACTATTTTCTTGTTGTTGTTTTAAATAAACTTGAAATTTTAATTTATTGAATTTTTAATTTTTCTGTGCAGCAACATGTCAGTTTTTCAAACATTGAAAATAAGCATGCAGCAGATAACGGAATATCTCCGCTGGCTGCTTTTTTCTCCGTCCGTTTCGTTGTTTTCAGGAAATATGAGGAAATTTTCTGCTTTTAACTGAAAATGCCCTTTTGTCATGAAAAGGGATTTCAGATTATTTTTAACAGTATACTGTAAAAAAAAAATTCCGTCAATTTACGGAAAAAGGACTGGCAGCAGAGTTGCCCGAATGTTTCCGTTTTTTGAGGAATGTTCCGTCTTTGTAATCTATAAATGGCGCGATACAGACGCGAAGGAGTTGAAGCGCATATGTGGCGATCAAAAATACTGCAATCCCATTGGATGATAGATTTGTACATTAATAATTCCGTATTTGAAACTCTGTAATCTTAAAAGTCTAAAAAGTGTACAATTTAGGGATACAGTTTATGCATTTTTTTTTGTGCACAATTGAATTTGCAGTTTTTATGCATAAGTTGAGTTGCCAAATACGCTCGGATTTTGTGGACTTTTTTTGCAAACTTTTTCTAGCTGGGTAGCAACAGATATATGGGATAGATTCCATTTTTCTAACAAAACGGAAACTTTCTGATCAAAATTCACGGAAGACAACCTGTCAATAGACGAAAATTTTTAACAGTGCAAGCAGTATCACTAAAATCGCAACTTTGGACTGTTTTTTTGCTTCTGCACATTTTTTAAATGTCGAATTTTGTAAAAACTGTTCTGTGGAAGCATTTACATATAAACAATATCAGGCATGTTAAATTCTAAGTTTCTATCGCTAACAATTTAGAAAAAAACATAATTTATAACGTTTTTCGCTCAGTTTACACCTTTAAACTTCGAATTTTTAATACACTGTTTATACCGAGCGTCGACATCTTAAAAGTTACAATTATACTAAATTTCCAGTTTCTAACCCGAATAAATCTAATTAAATCATCATAATGTAGAACGTTTTTAGACCGTTTTCCGCTCATTTCAGCCTGTTTAATTTCGATGTTTTTAGAAACCTGTCTTAGCGAGCATTGGTATTTTTAGAGTAACCACCATGCCAAATACGAAGCTTCTATACCAGCTGTATCACATACATTGCAATTTTAGTAATTTTTTTTTTTTTTTTTTTTTTTTTTCTCTTGTTTTTTTACATTTCGCATTTTTAGTAAACTGTTCTGGGTGGTCATTTACGCGAGTAACAGCCAGGCGAAATTTTAAGTTTCTAGCCTTAATAGTAGTTCCAAATAAATCGTAATTTAGAACGTTTCTCTCGCATTTCACTAATTTCGATTTTTTTCAAATTGTTCCGTGCGACCAAATCAGCAGCAATGTAAAATTTTAAGTTTCTACCCTTAACAATTCCATAGTAATTGTAATTTAGAATGCTTTTTAAACGCTTTCAGATCATTTCACCCTTTGAAATTTTGAATTTCTTTACAAACCATTGTTAGCGAGCATTTGTATCTTAAAAGCAACCGCCATGCCAAATTTGAAGTTTCTAATCCTGTTAAAAAAAAATCGTAATTTAGAACTTTTTCCCTTTTGGACCCTTTTAAATTTCGATTTATTTTAAAAAACTGTTCTGTGTGTGTGTGCACTTGTGTCTTAAAAAGTATCAGCCATGTCAAATTTCAAGTTTCTGTCCTTAACAATTTCATAGAAATCGTAATTTAGAATGTTTTTAGAACAGTTTTCCCTCATATCACTCTTTTAAATTTCGATTTTTTTAGAAACTGTCCTTAGAGAGCATGTATATCTTATAAGTTACTATCTTGTCCAATTTCAAGTTTATAATCTCTTCAGTATAATAAAAATTGCAATTTTAGAGAGTTCTTCGCTCTTGCAACCCCCTGAGGGTAGTGGCACTGACATAAAATATAGCCTGTGTTAGAGCACAGACTGTCACCATACGTTTACGAGCATTACGTTTAAAATCGGTTCGGTAGTTTCAAAGATTCCATAGAAAAAGTAATTTAGAATGTTTTTAGAACACATTTAGCTCATTTCACCCTTTTAAATTTGCAACTTTTTTTAAACTGTTTTAGAGAGCATTTACATCTTATAAGTAACTACCATGCCAAATTTCAAGTTTCTAGTTCCTTCCATATAAACAAAAATCGAAATTTTAGAACGTTTTTCGCTGTTGCACCTCCTCCCCTATGGTAGTGGCACCAATATAAAATATAGCCTATGTTACAGCAGGGACTGTTACCATCAATTTGCCACCATCACTTTTGATAATGGTTCTGTAGTTCCAGAGATTCCATAGAAATTGTAATTTAGAATGTTTTTAGAAAGCTTTTCGCTCATCACACCCTTTTAAATTTCGAATTTTTTTAGAATTTGTTCTTAGAGAGCATTTAAATCTTATAAATATCTACCATGCCAAATTTCAAGTTTCTAGTTCCTTCAGTATTAAAAAAATCGAAATTTTAGAAGGTTTTTCACTTTTGCACCCCCCTGCGGTAGTGGCACCGACATAAATATACCCTATGTTACAGCAGGGACTGTTACCTTCAATTTACCACCATCGCTTTTGAAAATGGTTCTGTAGTTCCAGAGATTCCATAGAAGTTGAAATTTAGAATGTTTTTAGAGCGCTTTTCGCTCAACTCACCCTTTTAAATTTCGATTTTTTTTTTTTTTTTAGAATTCGTTCTTAGAGAGAATTTACATCTTATAAGTAACTACCATGCCCAATTTCATGTTTCTAGCTCTTTCAGTATTAAAAAAATCGAAATTTTAGAACGTTTTTCGCTCCTGCAACCCTCTGGGGGTAGTGGCACCGACATAAAATATAGCCTGTGCTGAAGCAGAGATTGTTACGATCAATTTGCCACCATCACTTTTGAAATCGCTTCGGTTGTTCCAGAGATTACCCCCTACAAACAAACAAACGAAAAAACAATCGTTACTTCTTTATACTATTAGTATAGATATAAAATAAGTCATTAAAAAAATATTGTCGGTTTTTAAATTTTATTTACCACAGTCCCAATATTTTGAAATAATATTTATATTTAGTATTTCTGATTTTTTTTTTTTTATCAACACGACTTTTAAAAATTTTTCATTAAATTAATTTTTATCTGTCTGATTCTAAAACCCTGAATTTATACCTTACCTTTTGCAGCTAACGATTTATAATACATATTTTTTAATTACTTGAATTTATATTTTCCATTTTCACACATTGCTTAGTTGTGAAATCATGGATATCAAGATAATTTAGAGTTCCTGTATGAATATTTTTCCTTCTTTTTGTTTTCTCATCTTTTATGTTTCCCTTTTTACGAAAAATAATCACATACTTACCTTATTATATATATATATATATATAGCATCTTGATAATGACCATATCAAATGTAAATAAAATTGTAGACCAGTTCAATTTATTTAATCGATAATTACATACACGATCTTTTAATTTAAATATACTTAATGTAAATTTAGTAATTAAAACAAAATATTCTTTGGTGTTAAATTTTACTTAATTATAAAGCATTCAAATAAAAAAAATATAAATTATATAACTTTTTCTCCTGAATTAAATATGGCATTATTAAAATGAATTATTACCAATAAAATAAGAAAAATCTTTCTGTCCGGAGCGGGTTTCGAAACGACACGATGATCGGAACAGAGAATGCCACTTATACCATTCGCCCACCCCTTTCTCGTTTGAGTGTACTCTAAAACTGATTAGGTTCTAGATTTAATTTTACGCATGCACAAATGGGTCATTTTCGTGCGAAAAGTGGATTTGACGAAAATGCCATTTCGTTTTAATATACCTATAGGGTGTTTAATTAAAAGAAAAATAGTAAATCAATTCTTACCTTGAATTTAGTCTATGATGTTATAGAATTATTATATCTCAGATGGCTTCATAAATTAGAAGTGGCTTTTGCAGTTACTGAACGGACGCATAGATAAACTACATATTGCTATCTTTTCATTAATTATTTTACCATTTTCATCACCTGGGGAATTAAATAATTGCGAAACGTTACTTATGTCCTTGAAATCACTTAATAATATTTCGGGCAATCTACACGGCACCGTACAACAAATTTAATATCAATGCGCTACCAATAATACGACGGAGAAGATAATCTGAATGAGCATAGAAGCAGCGCAATACTATTTATTCGACAATAACCAGCAAGTTTTCTAGCGGATATTTTATTGCCCATGATATATCTATCTTGACATATTGCAGTATACCATAACCAATAGCAGCAGCAGAACTAAAACGTAGACGATAGCTGTATTATTCAGTAACGAACAAGGAGTTGAATTTGCGGTTTGAGAGAATGGTAACGAACTTAGACATAATAAAGATAATGTATTCGTATTGCGATATATTGGAATGTTCTTTACTTTTGGATATTAACAAAAGAGAGATAATCAAAGAATAATCATTGGAGGGGAATATTCTGGTTGGAATAAAGCAGAACAGTGAACATGCAAATGCATGGATCGAACGAAAGAAAGGGTTGAAGAGGATAATTGTACGGAATATTCAACGCTCTTTCTCGGGGTTTGAAGTCGCGGCGTGGAAAAAAAAATGTTATTTGGATATATCAGTAAAGTCAGATCTTAGCACCTTAGAGTCAGATCTTAGCATATTGTTATTTTGATATATCGTCAGAGTCAGAGTTTAGATATTGTTATTGCGATAAATAAGAAATATCAATATTTGACCGATATATTGATAAATAATCCCGCCCTAATAATCAGTAAATTGTTCAATTTTTCTGTCTGATGTTTGTACTGGCATCAAATTCTCAAAGAAAGGACCATAAACTTCTGGTTTACCTAAAATCTTTGAAGCAGTGGTTTGCACTCAGCGGTCGCTCCAGGAAATATTTAGGGCCTATACAAAAATCTATTTAATAAAAGGGGCCCTTCACAAAAATCTATTTGATAAATTGGGTCCCTTCACAAAAATCAATTTGATAAAATGGGCATCTTCACAAAATTCTATTCCATAAAAACTTACTATTTATTATTTATTTATTATTTTGTAATGTTTAAAAATGTGTAATTTGTAAACAAACAAGTTCACCAGAGAGGAAAACTTCAGCAAAAGGATTTTAAAAAGTTTTTGTTTATAAATGCTTGGTTCGAATTTGATTAACTGGATTTCAACTTTCGTTACAAAATGCTATTTTTCACAAAAATATAATAAATTTCACAAAAATAACCTTTATTTTTCACAAAAGGGGCCCCACGAAAAAAAAACCTGCATCGACCCCTGGCACTAACGTTTACATTATTGTGGCAGAATTAATAAAACTGACATCTGAAATTATAACGAAAATTAAGGATACTTTATTCCTTTTATAAATTATTAATGTTAATCTGTCACAATGAAAATCTATGTATCCGTTTAAGTTGTTTGTAAAATCTACCTCGCATATCTTCTCTCACTCCCTCCATAGCTCATATGCTGTTGTACAATTATTTTTAATTGCTTAAATATCTTCTTCAGACAGACTGAAAATTCTGGATCGACATTTCGCCTTACTATGTTTAAGGCTTTATTTTATTCGTTTTGTTTTAGAAAATTAATGAAGTAAAATATAAGAAATTAATGATTAGTGGTCTAATATAGGTTTTGATAAACTATAATTTTTAAACAGTCTTCAGAATTACTTTATGAAATGTTTTTAATATAATTTAATTTATTATGAAATATTTTTTATTTACAGATCTCGATACATTATCGGAGAACTTTAAAAGTCTATTCCTTAATATAGAGAGTTGTGACATAACACTATTTGTCATGGACAAGGAGTACAAAGCCCACAAAGCGGTTCTTATGGCCCGATCTACTGTCTTCGCCGCTATGTTTCTGCATGAAACTTCAGAAAAACAGACAGGCGTCGTGCACATCACCGATTGCGAACCTGACTCTTTCAAAGAGTTTTTGGAATTCTTATACACTGGAAAATTTGATACGCCATCACCACGCAGCGCGTTTCACTTGTATGAAACATCTGACAAGTATGATGTCCAGAAACTCAAGACATTTTGCTCAGGATATCTAATGAAAAACTTAACAGTAGAACTTTTGTGTGATGTCGTGATCATGGCTGATAAATTTGACGATAAAAAATTGTTATCTGCAGCTCAGTGTTTTTTCAACAAGAATCTAAAGAAAATTTTTGTAACATCTGAATGGAATGATTTATTAAATAACAATCGCCATTTGGCTAATAAGCTATTAATGGAAATGTCTGTGAAAATGGAAGCTGTAGTATAGACATTGATAGTTTAAAAATCCTGGGATCCAGGCACTTCCAAAAGAGCTGTGTCTTCATTTAAAAATAAGAAAGATTCAATGCATTTAATACCAAATTTGCAGCTTTTGCTATCTTCCAAGGTAAAAATTACGCATCCCTGGAAAAACAATCACAATCTTTTATGCATCCCTTTTCCATTTTTTGCTTAAATGATACATTATAGCGCATCACTCTACAATAAGCACTGCACTGTTCATTATTTTGTGACTGAATATCTATTAATTCAAAATATGCATATTAATTCGTCATAGATATAGCGTTACAGTACGCTATTTTCTACAAAGCTAAAAGTTTTGTTAATGTGATGCTTTTTATATGACATTTTTTGTTAATGTGATGTAATTTAAAATAAAAGTAATAAAATTAAATAGTTATGAACTACTCTTTTGGTTAAGTTACTTTCTTTTGCATATATTTATCTTCTACATATAATTTTTAGAAAATTTGCCGTGGATGGAAGGTGCTCTCGATAATTGCACCTGTATTTAAAATCTATTTTAAAAAGATATATTTGTGCATTTAATTTCCCTTTACACACTTCCAAGTCTTTACATTAGCAGCACTATCTCAATAATCATTTATAGTCTAGTTATCCTCCTCCCTTCAAAAAAAGAGTATACATTTTAATCACAGACATGCCAAGTCTCCGGCTTTTTGAACACCAGTAATTTAGTACAGAAAATGTTGTTTTATGTAATCGGAGCATTTTGCGATTTAAAAGAACAACAATTTCTCTAAAAAATTACTGGTGCGCAAAAATCCGGAGACTTGGCAGCTCTGTAATCACTAAATTCTCTCAGGGAAAAAAACGGAAATAGCCATTCGACTGTAACTTGTGCCTTTTTTCAATTTATGTTAAAATAATAAGCTTAGGGGGTTTACTTCATAATGAAATTGTACCAAACTCTGAAAATTTCAATACAAGTTTTTCAATTCAGTTATTTAAAGATAACTCAAAAACAACGTGGCGGAATGAGCAGTATTTTCAGATACGCATACTTGAAGTTTCGAGAAATTGATTTTTGTTAAAACATTTGTAGATTACCTACTATTATTTATTTCTGAAAAATATGAAACCTATGAATTTTTAACAGAAGTCGATTTTCAGAATCTTTAAATATGATGCGAATCCAAAATTACAGCTCATTCGTCCAAATAGTTTTACAATTAAGCTTTAAAAACTATCCGCATTGCAATCTGTTTTGCAACGATTACAAATAAATTTCACATTAGGAGTTCGAAACTTTAAATCTTCATAATTCCTGTACTACGTGACCGAATGACTTGTTGTTTGGTATACTGGGATAAAATGTTCCAAAAAAGCCAAATATGATGTCAAAAGTAGGTGATTGTATTAAAAATTTCAGAGTTTGGTGCAATTGCAGTATGATGACACCTTAAAATTATCTATTTATTTATTGTAATGTAAATTGAAAAGACATAATTTCCAGTTGAATGGCTATTTTCATTTCTTTTTTTTTTTTTCTATTTAGGGTTCCTTACTTAAGATATCTGACTACGTTTAAAAAGTGGTTTTCGACCAAAATTGTCAAAACGATTTTATTACATTTTATTAAAGTCCAACTTTTTATCTTTCTAAAAATGTATTTATTTTCATTGTACTATAAATAGAGCCGGAATTGCGGCGGTTTTTAAACTACTCAACAGCTATCACTCAAACCGGAAGTACTGTTTAAAGGACCGGAAGTACTATTTAAAGGTACTAACTGGGAGGGGGAAAACAAAAATATGGCCTAGAAATAAACAAAGGCTCAGAACTTGAATAAAAGAGTATGGCTCATAAAAACAGTGAAGTTTAGATGCATATTACTGTGGAAATTCTTGTAGTAAAACATAAAACTAAACTTTAAATGCATTTTTCGGAATATGTAATTTTTGGAGAAAATTCCATACACAAAACATGATTTATCAAAAAGTTATTAGAATATCTCTATGAAATTTAAATTGCATGTTGTTTACACTATTGTTACGGCAATGAACTAAAGATTTAATGTTAGAATAAATATTTTTTTGTTTTTTGGGTGTTTTCGTGGAACGACATCAATGAATTTTATGAAAATCAACATGTAAAAAGGTGCGATATACTATAAATTTTGAAATATTTAAAATATCTCTTAGTTCATTGCCTTCCCCTATGTTATAAGTATTATGTGTAAAAAGAAAATTAAGACAGTAGAATGTTCTGTAGAGTGTTGGGCCAAATTTCACTAAATTTTACCACAAAATTCCCCCATTTACCAAATTTTCATCAATGAATGAAATATTTTTTTGCTTTTTTTCATAGTTTCTAGTCATATTCTTAATAAAAATATGATCAAAAAGTAATGAAACAGCTTTTTTGAAAAAATTGCTCCGTACGTAGTCAGGTACCTTAAAAAGTAAAAAGTCCTTCCGGCCTGTACCGGGAGGAAAAGGTAGCTTTCCTATATCTTCGTTTTAAAATTTTAGCTAATGTTACACGAAAACAGCAAGTTAAAATGCAAAGAAACGTTTACAAAAGATTCGTTAATACTGAATTTGAATAGGAAATTCGCCAAATTATTGAGCAATAGCCAAATTGGCTTCATTTATGAAGACTTATTTTGGTCGCCAAATTTAGCGATATTTCGCCAAATGTCGCCAATTTTGGCGAGAATTTGGCGCTAACGGATATGAATATATAGTTTTATGCGTGTGATTGGGAAAATTATTACAACAATGAAAGAAAATAATTTTCGAGTAATCGCGTTAATGTGCTGTTTGGTTTCAAAATGTCAGCCACCCTAGAATTTCAAACTGCTCTATCTCAGCCATTTTTTAAGATAGAGGTAAACCAAAAAATGCTCTGGAATTAAAAAATAAATTTGAATTTTTAACTTTTTTGTATATTTATTTTAGTTTTAAATTTTTAAATGGCCGCCATCTTGAAACAAAATGGCGGACCAAGCTGGCCAACAAACTCGGTCGAGACATTGGTGAGCTTAATAAATACAATTAGTTTCATCAAAATTGATTTATAAATACGAGCGTTATCGTATGACATAGGTCAGATATATATATATATATATATATATATAAATCAACATTTGAACGGAGGGTGGTTTTGGGGTCTGGGGGTCATGATCGGTGAAAATATATCGAAATTTTCCGGAACTGCTTTCCTCCGAACGGCTGCAATAGGTAGCTTTATACTTTTAGGTAGCTTTCAATACAAAAAAGTTTAAACTGTTAGGCCTTGATACAAGGATTCCAAAGCATTTTTTGTTTTACCTCTATCTTAAAAAATGGCTGAGATAGAGCAGTTTGAAATTCTAGGGTGGCTGACATTTTGAAACACGACAGCACATTACAAAAAACCAACGATTAATTTATGAGTTTTAGTGAACGCGGTTTCTCGCAAATTATTTTATTTCATTGTTGTAATCATTTTTCCAATCATACGCATAAAGCTATATATTCATATCCCTTAGCGCCAACTTCTTGCTAAACTTGGCGACATTTGGCGAAATACCGCCAAATTTGGCGACCAAAATAAGTCTTTATAAATGAAGCCAATTTGGCAAAAGCTCAATAATTTGGCGAATTTCTTATTCAAATTCAGTATTAACGAATCTTTTGTAACTGTTTCTTTGCATTTTTGTTTGCTGTTTTCGAGTAACATTAGCTAAAATTTTAAAACGAAGATATAGAAAAGCTACCTTTTCCTCCCGGTACAAGCCGGAAGGACTTTTTTAAATTGTGGACCCACCGTGACCAACCCACTATGAAAAATTTTCATAGCGCCACAATGACTATTGTTTGAGAAATTTTAAATGATGAAACAGAAAATGGATGAAATTAAATGAGATTGGAAATACAGGGTACTTTTTTAAAGATTTTTTGTTAAGTTAAAATTTGAAAAGTGTTTCTTTTCTTCAGCTTAGTTATTCATAATTTTTCTTCATCTCTGCTATTTTGTGAGGACCGTAGTCTAGGCTTGTTATACCGTCTGATAAGAGATATAGCGTTTATCATCGAAAGCAGATAAACATTTTTTGTTAAACTGTACTGTGTACAGATTATGCAGCCTCTGATCAATTTTCTTTCGCACTTCGTACGTAGTTGTTTGATTTTGTAAACAATGTTCGTAATCATCATGGCGTAACTTGTTTCTCACAATTCTTGTGAAAACAGCTGTCGGATTCCCCTTCTAGGTCCACACAACTTTGAAGTATAATCCGGTACTTTAACTAGCGGCCACCACCGATATGAATACGTGATATCGGTCACGTTACGTGAGGTATATTAAAAAAAGAACCTAACTCTTTCAATTAAACTTAAACTAACACTTTATTTACAATATTTACACTTAAAACTCGGATATAGCTTATCCGGTAAAACATTAAATAAAAATACAGAAAATTCTTTCTGTGTACTGCTAGGCTACGTTAATTAACTCAGAACGGAGATTTCTATTAATCTCACACGCTTTATCTCTTCCCTTCGAGAGATATCCTTCCACACACGTGCTCAGAGCTCCTCCCTGAACAACCAACACGTTTCACTCCTACGTTAAAACTAAAAACTCACTCTCCGGTTCCTCACTAGGGAACCCTTTGTCAACGAAGGCTGGTCCCCTCTTCAACAGGTGTTCCCTTTCCTTGACTGAAAATAATCTCCTTTTGATGGATCTGTCTTCTTATAGAAACGGGTGAAACCCCTCTTATCTATTAACTTACCCTCACAAAGGTTCCATTATACTAAACATTCCTTCAACACAGATAATGTCGCTACTCGGATTAAGATTTCAGTTCAGAAAACCCTACAGTACACAGAAGATACACACACAATAAGATAATCCCATAACAATAGCTTTTTTTAAAAAATCTGCAGCTGCCAGGGAGACCTGACAACAGCCTTGGCTCGTTTATTTTTGTTCACGGGCAGATTGGATGCTATACATTTTAGATTCCAGACCTACAAATTGATGGGCAGCTTCACCATTCAATTCATCCTTAAATTTTCCCAAAACATTTTTATTCGTAGTAGAATAATGTTTGGGATTTTTGGGATAATCGGAAAAATCAAATATGGAGCTGTGGAGTCCCAAATCATTTTGTAAGTCTGCCGTCTTTATATGATACTTAGAGAATCCGATCGGTAAAGAGGAGAACTGAACAATTTCCACTATAAATTTTTTTAATAAAGTTATAATGGAAATCATACATGAGTGTTTGGATGACTCGAGTATCGTAAAATCAACGTAAATGGGTCGGTTCAACAAGATACTGTTCTTTTTCCTGTCTACGCCCACGATAATCCTCTTCAAATATCTTGTGGCCTTTATAGTTTGGTGAAGCCACCAACTTCGCACCTCTTCGCGTTTGCTTTCTTATCTCAATATTTCTTCTTTTACGCAAGTTGTCTATACATTTTTCTATAAATGCTGTTGTTTAATAGCTTAAAAAAGTCACGTTCGAAACTGGACTTGGCTTCTTTTCTTTTTTCAGTGTTGAAGGGGATGTACTTTTTGAGACAAGGGGATAGGTCAAATTGCAGCACCTTGTGAATTTTTTTGAACTGTAAACCCAATTCCAAATACAGTTTCAGATTTCTATAGTGGCAAATGTAGTGTTGTTTTTCATAAAGATTTGGAATGAGTTTTGGAGTATCCTTGAACCCCTTGTTGTTGAGATTCTTTGCATATGGTTAAAGCATCTCTTCTTGAACGACGAGTCTTTCGGGGGATAACGTATATTCGTTATGAAGAGTGTGAAGGGATACAGAATTCTCCAAATACACTTCAAAGATGAATCCTATAAGACTTTTTTCTTGTAAGTTTTGTATTCTCGCTTCATCGAATTTTTTGGGATAGGCCCAGGATAAATATTGCGACATAGAATAGCCGTATAAATTATTTGCATCCAAATAAATGAGATGGGATTTTTCTTGATTTTGTTGAAAATGTGGGCATTGGTTGTTATTTGCCGTCGCAAACCTGTGTGATATTTGTGTGATATCCCCACACACACCTTGTTCAATGAAAAGCAACACGTTGATATCAGTGAAAAGTTCTAGATTGACTTCGGTCATCTTGAGGCAGGCTTGCCACGAGATACTGGGTAAGGTCACTAAGTGTGCGGGATCTAACTGATAGTATTGGTTGCATAATTTTTGGAAAATTTCAAGCATATCGGCCAGCTACAACTCGTCTGTTTTAACATACACATCATGATACTGACCGAGGTTCTGAATTTGAAAATGATTCCAAACTTTATGGGCATGGTCATGTCATAATCTTTGACACTGATGTGGTCTTCGGTGAGTGAGCTGTAAAAGGCGGATTTTGGTATTAAAGATTTTTCTTCGAAATTTTTAAAACAATCTAAATATTCATATGGATAAATGCCTTTTCTTTGTAGCAAGTCCAAGTTTGATTGGCCTGGAAAATTTTCTTATAGGAATTAGAAGGAATCGATAAATGATAAACTGATTTTCGATTCTTGTTTCTTTATTTTAAACGTGATATATTGTTCCAGCGTTGTTGCTATCACATCGATTTTATGATCTTTATAACGGCCTATCCTACTCACTAAAATATGCTTATCATATTTTTTTAGGTTGTGAAACACAACTGGTATAGTATTCGTCTTTTAAAATGCAGATTACAGAAAGGATGGGCAGCTCCTATATATTTAGAGGTCCAGGTCACATGATTATGATCCCGAACATTTTTTCTGCCCCAACGGTTTTCTACAAATGGAGCATATTTTGGCCCATTGAAAGCTTTGTTCTTCTTCTTTCGTGAGCTTCATTGGTTCAACCGCTAATAGTATTTTCCAAGTTCTTCCTTGATTTCAATAAGAGACTCGATGAAGTGGTCTACTGCTTCTTCACCTCGATACACATGAAGTGTGCTTATCAACTAGATCTTGTCGAATGAAAGCATGAAGCCAATTGTAGCAGTAAAAGGAAGCTTCTTTATGTTTGCTTCTATGCTACATAAATGGTGAGGAATTTCTGATGAGGCAATAGTGGGAATTTTCACCATCACCTATCAGAAGTAAATTTATGACGTTAGCATTTGTTTTATTAGAAACATAAAGGATATATATTTCACCTTCCTCATACCCATTAACCCTTTCAGGGGCAATAAATTATGTTCCTGTAACGTTGAATTCTCACCGGATTTTACGAAAGAATTTAGATCAAAATAAGGAAAATCAATTTTTCAACTTTTCCCCGTCAAAGTTTAAAAAGTAAAATTCAATTTAAAGTTTCTGATTCGAATAGGATTAAAATTAGGTGGGATATAATATATCCCACCGCCCCTTAAGGGGTTAATGCGTAATTTGTTTTGCGATTCAATGAGAGGTACTTGTTGGTAGGGTACTGGGTAGTTGATCCCTTTCATATCAATCTCATTTTCATGTGCTTTGTATTTATTGACACGATAAGGATTTTCATCATGAAAGAGGTTCATTTTTTCTGCTAAAAGACACCACAGCATACATTTTTGATCATCAAAATTTTGCATGTTTAAAATGGCTTCTTTCCCACGCAAATCTTTCGGAAAACTAATATAACTATTGCCTTTTAAAGGTACATGTCTAGCGATTTGAAGTTCAAAGTGTTGAACTTCTCGAAGCACCCACACAAACCCCTTTTGTTAAAAATTTTCAAAGCTTGCTAATATTTTACTGTGTGCCAGTGCAAGATTATCCTCGATCGTGTCAATTGTGTAATCCGCATACGTGTCTGACCAAAAATAAGTTAAAATGACTTCAATATCATCTTCGGGCGAGGTCTTTTCTAATTAAACTCTAATTAAAAGTGTCCACTTGATAGCACGGTATTCTATAAGGACTTCCTCTAAAGTTCTGACTAATTCTTTCCTAGAAGAATCGAAAAAAACAGATATGTCAAATTTTAAGTCTTCTTCAGGTTTGATATTTATAGATTTGAAGACTTGCAACGCTTGTTTTGTTCTTCGTATTGTCTTTCGGAGGTTTTGAGAGACTTTCTGTTTTTTTATACATACGAGGTTTGAACTAGTGTTATGAACTGTTCTGGTATGCTGCATCACATTAAATTTGGTAGCAAATTTTTGATTGCACTCTTAACTTGTATTGTGGGTCATCATCCATTTTGAGATGTTGTTGAAAGTTATCTGAACGTGAAAAATGTTTTTGAAAAATTTCGCACGTAAAACTTGTACTGTTTTCATCATGAATTTTTTTGTGACGTATTAAATTTCTAGCATGGCAGAAAGATTTATGACACACATCACATGTGTACAATGCCTTAAAAGAAAAATAAGCTTATTATTTTTTCTGACACCAAAAAAGTTTTTATTAGAAAACGTATTAATTTTTTTTTCTAACTTCAAAAAAGTTTTTTTTTAATTTTAAATCAAGTATATTATAACATTCTTTTATCAAATGAACTTTATTGAATTTTTCTAACACCCACTAAAAGTTATACTTAGTTTATTTTAAACTTCATCATCAATTGAAATCGCGAAAACCAGTAAATCATGTTTAATAATTAAATACACATATACCTGTTCTCGAGATGTCGAAGCACCTTGATTGAACACCGGGACTAACCTCGTATGAATCAATTTATGTCGATGCAACGCATCCTTTCTCGAAAATGTTTTATCACAAATTTCACAGGTCAGGTTCAGAATATAAAACAAAAAAGTCCTAGTTTAAAATTAAATTTAATTTAAAAAAATAAAATTTGAACTCTTTTAAATTGAAATTTTCAAAACAGCGTTTACAAACCCTATTAAACATACCTATTTTTCAAACTTCATAAAACTTTAGAGAAACAATACTTTTCTCCCCAAGAATAATAAAATTTAAAAAACTTATTTAATAAATCACGCACATTACCGATCTACTTTAACTCATAAAGATAGACCTCACTATAAAAATGTTAACTTTGACAGCATTTTCTAGAAATTTGTCTATCTGTACCGAAAAATGAAAAATATGATTTGATGACAAAGTTTATCAATTAAAATGTTCATGTAAACATTTTAAACTGTTTGCACGCAATCTTAAAAAATATCAACTTTGACAACATTTTCTGGAAATGTGTCTAATTTTATCAAAAAATGAAAAACGTGCTTCATTTATAGTGATTTTAAATAAGATATCTGCTTTTTCAAACAAAAATGAGAAAAATTAAAAGAGACTTGAACTATTTAAAATTATAAAGGGACAATTTAAAAATAGAATTTGGATTTAAAAACAGCTTATGCAAAAAAGATTCATGGAAATATTTAAAACCCTTTGCATACAATTTTTAAAATATCAACTTTGACAGCATTTTCTAGAAATGTGTCTACCTTTATCAAAAAATGAATAACGCGTTTCCATTATAAAATTTCTCAATAAGAATATCTGCTTATTCAAACAAAAATATTCAAAAGTTCCTGGAAACAATTTAAAAACATGAAGGTAAAATTTAAAAATTGAATTTGGATATAAGAACAGATTAAAAAAAGATTAATCGAAACATTTAAAACCCTTTACATACAATCTTACAAATATCAACTTTGACAGCATTTTCTAGAAATGTGTCTACCTTTATCAAAAAATGAAAAACGCGTTTCGATGACAAAGTTTATCAATTAAAAAGTTCATGGAAACATTTTAAACTATTTGCATACAATCTTAAAAATATCAATTTTGAAAAAATGTTCTTTAAATTTGTCTATCTTTACCGAAAAATGAAAAACGCGTTTCGATTACGAAGTTTCTCAATAAGAATATCTTGCTTTTTCAAAAAAAAAAAAAAAAATTAAAGTACATGGAAACAATTAAAAAACATAAAGGTACAATTTAAAACTAATTTTGGATTTAAGAACAAGTTATGCAAAAAGATTCATGGAAACAATTTAAACAGTTTGCATACAATCCTTAAAATATCAAGTTTGTTAGTACTTTCTTTAAATTTATGTATCTTTATCAAAACCGACTAAAGCATTTCGATTACAAAGTTTCTTAATAAGAATATCTGCTTTTTCAAACAAAAATATTCAAAAGTTCATGGAAACAATTTAAAAACAAAAAGGTACAATTTAAAAATAAAATTTGGATTTAAGATCAACCAAAAATGTTATTTTAAAATATTAAACATTCGAATGACTTTTAAAATATCACAACAATAAATAATTTTAAACTATTTAAAATATAGCAGAAAAAGCAAAACTAATTTTGGATTTGAGAACAGAATAATTAAGCAATATATTCGTTAAAGCAATATATTCAAAAAGTAAACAATTATTAGTCTTTTAAAATAATATATTAGTTAAAGTAACCCGTTTGGATTTGAAAACAGACTTAAAATATTAAACCAATAAATAGAAAAGTAAACAATTCTTATTCTTTTAAAATATAAAAACAGTTAAAAGATTAAACAGTTTTGGATTTGAGAACAGTCTAGAAATACTAAAACAGTTAAAAAGATTTTAACTATAGATACAGAATTCCGTTATAACTTTAAAAATAGCATAGCAATAATTTAACACGCTATTTACAAAACATTATTCTACAATTAGAAATTACTGTTTAAACTCACCTCAAAGCGTAAAAACAATCATTTAAAACTTCATTGGTGATATCCATAATAAACGAAGACAGAAAAATATAAATACTTAAAAAGCAGATGTTAGCAGATCAAATTCTACAAGCAGAATGACTGCTTGGGTTTTTCATGCGTTCTTATCTATAAAAACCGGATGTTCTAAGCTCCACCCATTCACTTTTAATTGGAGCAATGATGTTTCCCCCAATTCTTATCAACCAATGACGTTCTATTTCATCACCTAGCAGCAGATAATCTGTTGCATAGCGACTGTTACTCACATTTGAATTATAGTTAAAGGAACGAGAATATTCAACCATTTTAAAGCAAGATAAGACAAGTCTGAACAAGCGGACGGTGACTCAGCAAAACAGGAATGAAGCATAAAAACAAGTCTGGACAAACAAAACGATATGCCATAGTTCGCTTGTTCAGACTTGTCTTATCTTGCTTTAAAATGGTTGTATATTCTCGTTCCTTCAACTATAATTCAAATGAGAGTTAAGCTAACGGTTGAGCAACGGTTGCTATGCAATAGATTATCTGTTGCTAGATGATGAAATAGAACGTCATTGACTGTCAAGAATTAGGGGGAAAATCGTTTCTCCAATTAAAAGTGAATGGGTGGAGCTTAGAACATCCGATATTTACAGATAAGAACGCATGAAAAACACAAGCAGTCATTCTGCTTGTAAAATTTGTTGTTTAAAATAAAGAAACTTGAATCAAAAATCAGTTTATCATTTATCGAATCCTTACGATTCCTCGAAGAAAATTTTCTGGTCCAAACAAACTTGGACTTGCTACGAAGAAAAGGCATTTATCCATATGAAAAATCCGAAGAAACATCTTTACCACCAACATCTGCCTTTTACAGCGCACTCACTGAAGACACATCAGCGACAAAGATTATGACCATGCCCAAAATTTTGGAATCATTTTCAAATTCAAAACCTCGGTCAGTATCATGATCTGTATGTTAAACAGACGTATTGTTGCTAGCCGATGTGTTTGAAAATTATGCAAATAATACTATCAGTTAGACCCTGCACACTTACAGTAACATCACCCAGTCTCTCGTGGCAAACCAGCCTCAAAATGACCGAAGCCAATCTGGAACTGCTCACTGATATCAACATATTGCTTTTCATTGAACAAGGTGTGCATGGGAGTGTCTCACAAATATCACACAGGTTTGCGACGGCCAATAACAACAAATGCCCACATTTTCAACAAGATCAAGAAAAATCCCATCTCATTTATTTGGATGCAAATAATTTATACGGCTATTCTATGTCGCAATATTTATCCTGGGCCTATCCCAAAAAATTCGATGAAGCGAGAATACAAAACTTACAAGAAAAAAGTCTTATAGGATCCATATTTGAGGTGGATTTGGAGTATTCTGAATCCTTTCACACTCTTCATAACGAATATCCGTTAGTCCCCGAAAGATTCGTCGTTCAAGAAGAGATGCTCAAACCATATGCAAAGAGTCTCATCAACAAGAGGTTCAAGGATACTCCAAAACTCATTTCAAATCTTTATGACAAACAACACTATATTTGCCACTATAGAAATTTGAAACTGTATTTGGAATTGGGTTTACAGTTCAAAAAAATTCACAAGGTGCTGCAATTTGACCAATTCCTTTGTCTCAAAAATTACATCCCCTTCAACACTGAAAAAAGAAAAAAAGCCAAGTCCAGTTTCGAACGTGACTTTTTTAAGCTATTAAGCAACAGCATTTATGGAAAATGTATAGAAAACTTGCGTAAAGTATTGAGATAACAAACCAAACACAAAGAGGTGAGAAGTTGGTGGCATCACCAAACTAAAAATGCCACAAGATAATTCACGAGGATCTTCTGGGTGCAGAGAGGAAAAAGAACAGTATCTTGTTGAACCGACCCAACACCTACAAAATGACTTGGGACTCGACAGCTCCAGATTTGATTTTTCCGATTATCTACAAAATTACAAACATTATTCTACTAAAAATAAAAAAGTTTTGGGAAAATTTAAGGATGAATTGAATGGTGAAGCTGCCCATCAATTTGTAGGTCTGAAATCTAAAATGTATAGCATCCAATCTGCCCGAGAACAAAAATAAACGAGCCAAGGCTGTTTTCACAAGAATTGTGAGAAACAAGTTACGCCATGATGATTATGTACATTGTTTTCAAAATCAAACAACTACCTACGAAGTGCGAAAGAAAATTGATCAGAGGCTGCATAATCTGTACACAGTACATAGTTTAACAAAAAATGTTTATCGGCTTTCGATGATAAACGCTATCTCTTATCAGTCGGTATAACGAGCCTAGCCTGCGGTCCTCACAAAATAGCAGAGATAAAGAAAAATTATGAATAACTAAGCTGAAGAAAAGTAACAATTTGCAAATTTTAACTTAACGAAAAAGCTTTAAAAGGCTAACCCTGTATTTTCAATCTCATTTAGTTTCATCCATTTTCTGTTTAATCATTTAAAATTTCCCAAACAATAGTCACATTGTGGTGCTATGAACATTTTTCATAGTGGGTTGGTCATGGTGGGTCCACATCCCGTAATGTATGTTGACGCCACGGCGACATCAATGTAAAGTGACGCTGTAACTTTGTGACCGTCCGATGCAAGAATGTGAAGTCACGGTGATCTGAAAGTGAAGTCGTTATGGCCGTTTAAGAGCTCTTTTGAGACGACACATTGTGACCCCTTTGAGAAGACACGATGTGACAAATTTGTCAAGTGTGTCATTTGTGACGATTTTGCCATTAACTTTGTGACGAATTTGTGACAAAAGCGACAATGTTTTGAAGTAACATTATGACAATTTGTGAAATATGTGTCATTTGTGACGATTTCGCTAACATTATGATGAATCTGTGACGACAGTGACAGTATTATGAAGTCACGATGTGACAGTTTTGTGAAAATTGTGTGATTTGTGACGATTTTGTCATTAACTTTGTGACGAAGACCCAGTGACCAATTTATAAAAAGTTTGTCGTTTGTGACGATTTTGCCATTAATTTTCTGACGAATCTGTGACGACAGTGAGAATTTTGTGAGGCCATTTGGGTTCTGCCCTGTGCTGGATGATTTGAATTTATTCAAAACCCAACCAAGCATTTATTTGTGTTTACTGTATTCAAGGTTGTGTTTTAGACGTCAAAAATTGGTTTTTGACATGACAAGCGTCAAAAACTGGTTTAAACCGTCGAAAACAAATAGCATGCTTTAAAACATTTTAACGGCTACAGGTATTCATTAAGTAAGTCATGATGATTTATGTAATTTTTATTTAGTAAAATTATAGTAAATTAAGAATTACAAAAAAAATTTAATTGTTAATTGCAATAAAAATTTTAATTTTTTGGAATTTTCAATCAGAAGAAAATCATTGAACAATTAATAATCTGGATCAATTTTACCCCCACATCCTGTAGCAGACAACCAGTTTTACACATGTATTTACACCCAAACGATTTCTTAGTTTAGAGGTATGAAGCTAAATAAAGTTTGAAAATACTCTCACAATTGATGCTGAGCTAGCAGGACTTGATAGCAAACGCTTTGCTAGTTGAGCAAGTTTGGAGGAAAGCTCATTTGAACAGCTATTGCATCTAATAATACCTTTCCACTAAGTCATAGGGTTAACTGTCCTCCCTGTAGCACGAAATAAGAAAGTTAAAGGAGATTCTTGAGCTTTGTAATCAATCAGCACAGGTAAACGTCCATCGATTTTTTCTGTAGTCCATGTACATTGTACAAGCTGAATCAATTTTTGCATCTGTCAACCCTTCAACCTTATGCTTGAGATGCAAAATTAAACCCAACAAGAACGAAAAATCATGCGTCAAGCATAGATTATGTAACACTTTTCAACCCTTCCAAAATAATTTTACAAATCATACGGTTTAATAAGCTAAAAGATAACATCTAAGTAAACATTTTGGAAAACGCATAACATGTTTAAAAGCTTAATTTCAGAAATTCGTCTGGAGTTTCTGTCAATAAACGGAAATGTTTTTGCGAACTTTTGTGCTTCCCTGTATAGGATCTACAGAATTTATACGCACCACGTAATAGACAAAAAGCGAGTTAAAATTAAAATTGCGTTCAGTAACTTAAAACGCACTTCCAGGAATTATTGTTAACAGACAGTAGAGAAATCTTTTGTGTGTCCCTGTAAATGAACGATAAATGCTATACACACAATATTCTGTAGTAAGCCTCTTGTAATGCACCTTAGTGATCTATATAAATTTCAATACGTTTAAAATAGTGAAACATTATTTAAATAAACCGCAGACAATTTTTCTCCATAGACGTAATGTACGGAATTCTTTTGACTGTCCCTGTAAAGTAACTATAAGTGCTATGCATACCCTATTCCATATTAAGCTTCTTCTAATGCACCTTAGTGATATATATAAATTTCAATGCGTTTAAAATAGTGAAACATTATTTAAATAAACCGCAAATGATTTTTCCCCGTAGACCGCAATGTAACGGAATTGTTTTGAGTGTCCCTGTAAAAAAACTATAAGTGCTACACACTTCCGTTGAAGTAGGGAACATGCTATAGATAACGACAATAACATATAAAAATTGCAGAGCAATCCGAGCATATTTACGGGAGTTAGAGCACGGACAGACGGCAGACAAACCGAAGTCATAAACACTTTTCAACTATGTTGGAAAGTGTTTAAAATGGTATTGTTTCATGACTTGATCCGTACTATTACACACATTTTCAATATGGGGCTTAAGTGAACTTTTCTTTAGAAGACTGCCAGTGGCGTAGTTACATATTCAGCGCCCTGGAGCAAGAAAAATTAGTGCGCTCATTGTCTCTGGGAAAAGTTCTGTTTTATTTAAGGCTTAAAACTTGTATACAGAGTTTGTTCAAGTGCTTAATTTTGGATACCACTATTTCCATATATATTTTTTTTACTTTATTGAATCGCAGAATCTTTCAATTAAATAAGGCAAAGTTTACTTTCCGGAAATACTGGTATGCCAAAATAAGCACTCGTAAGAACTCTGATTTAGTATTTACATATTTTTATTTATAGTGTTACTTAATTTGTTCGAAATACACTAGGTATTTCAACAATAAGACATTCAGCGCAATAAATACAAATAAAATAATGTATAATTCTTTAAATATTGATTATCTACTTATATTTACTACGTAACCGTACTTTCGTTTTATATGTGCCCTTGGACCCAATGCAATCAGTTAACCATCAACCTCTATTGCCGTTCCATGGCCTTCGAAGACAATATAAAATTCTAATAAGGAAATGCACCATCGTGGAGAAATGTTTAATTATGACAGCACATTACTTGTAATACTTCGATGAAATGTAAAAATTTAAACAAGTGGGTAAGTGTGATCGAAGATCGCACAAAGGGTTTCGTTTAATATTCTTTTCAAAACACTTTATCATTTCTTTAATAAATCAAAATAAATTTATTAAAAAAAAAAAAAAAAAAAAAAGGTCATGTTTTTTTAGAGTAAAAAATTACCGGTCTATTTTTCTCGTTTTTTCGAATATCTGAACCGGCCCGATATTATGGATAATCTGATCTTATGATTTATCAGGGTTTTTTTTATTAATTTTTTCACTTTTCATAATGGTTAGGGAAATCTATTTTCAACTGTGGCAACTTTCCCAGGAGCTATTTTACATTATTAAATCGAACTGATGGTCATTGTTGAGATAGAATTGAAAAATATTTTCATGCTTGAAAATTATTTAAAAAGTCGTTAAATTAAGCGGCAGTTTTCCAATAAATTTCAATAGAAAGCTAATTTTTTTTCTAATTGATGATGTAAGAATTGAAATTCTAAAATGTAGTAAAAAATTGAGATTTGTAGTATTTAGAAGTGATGTAAGCGCGGTGAAATCTAAAGAATAGCGCCGTTTGTTGTCACAACCGTTATACATTTCTAAAAATTGCCACTGTGTTTTGGCTGGCGTTCAAAAGTGTACTACCATTTTTGACATTGAAAGAGAAGTGAAATAGGACTTTGCCGCTAATAAGGAACTGTTAAATGAACTTATAACAAACCTACCAAAATAATTCCTATAGAATATTAGCCTTACATTGTTTATTCTAGCTAAAAATACAATCATTATTTCTAGTTTTTTTTTTTTTTTTTTTAAATCATTGGGAAAAGGGTTGTTGCTTTCGGTCGAGAATGCACCAAATGAGATTCGCATTTTACTATTTTAACCGTTTTTAACGAAATTCTGTAATTTAGAAGAATTTATCTTTGAATAGGCAATAGAAATGCATAAAAGCGTTACAAAAATGTTAAAGTTTCAAAAATAATAGATCCAAATTATCAGATATGAAAAATAAAGTAGAAGTTTGGTACTTTCGTGTTATAGCGGTCCCCAAGGATGAAATGCGAGCAAGATTTATCGCCAAATTATAAAGCAAGTATAACATTATACTAATATATGATATATATATATATATATCATAGAAACTCGACACAGTTTCTCGCCAAGCATAAGAAACAGCAATGCATTGAACCGTAAATGAAAGGAATTTCCACCAATGGATGACAAACGATTTTACAATTTTTTTTTTTTTTAACTCTGTCTAGTTTATATTTTGCGGACGGGACAAAACGGGTTTTTGACACATCTATATCTCGCGTTCTATTTATGATAGAAACAAAATTCTTAATTCTATGGAATGGGGCGTGCCACGGGACTAAGAATTCAAAAGTAAAACAAAATCCGACGAATAGGTTTTCAGTAAATGCGATTTTAAAAGTGCTGTTTTTTGCACTTTTTAAATCTTGTTCAGACCAAAAACTGTTGACAGGGCTACAGCAATGTGTAATTATCGGATTTTTACGCGGTTTACGTTATTTGAATCGTTTTTATGAGTAGTTCAGACCTTTGTAAGTTTCATGTAAAAATATTAATTAGTTTTTGATTTATATCAGTTTAAAGTTATTGATTCCTATACTTAACATAGAGCAAAAAACTGTTGATAGGGCTACAGCAATGTGTAACGATCGGATTGTTACGCGGTTTACGTTATTTGAATCGTTTTTATGAGTAGTTCGGACATTTGTAAGTTTCATGTAAAAATATTAATTAGTTATTGATTTATATCAGTTTCAAGTTATTGATTCCTATTACTTAACATAGAGCAAAAAACTGTTGACGGGGCTACAGCGATGTGTAACTATCGGATTTTTACGCGGTTTACGTTATTTGAACCGCTTTTATGAGTAGTTCAAACCTTTGTAAGTTCCATGTAAAAATATTAATTAGTTTTTGATTTATATCAGTTTAAAGTTATTGATTCCTATACTTAACATAGAGCAAAAATCTGTTGACAGGGCTACAGCAATGTGTAACGATCGGATTTTTACGCGGTTTACGTTATTTGAATCGCTTTTATGAGTAGTTCGGACATTTGTAAGTTTCATGTAAAAATATTAATTAGTTTTTGATTTATATCAGTTTCAAGTTATTGATTCCTATTACTTAACATAGAGCAAAAAACTGTTGACGGGGCTACAGCAATGTGTAACTATCGGATTTTTACGCAGTTTACGTTATTTGAACCGTTTTTATGAGTAGTTAAAACCTTTGTAACTTCCATGTAAAAATATTAATTAGTTTTTGATTTATATCAGTTTAAAGTTATTGTTTCCTATACTTAACATAGAGCAAAAAAATAATAAATGACCCAACTCTTTCAGGAATGGTTGTATACACATGATATTAAGATATGTTATTACACTCGACCCAAGTAAGCTTCCTATTATAAAAAATCTTAAATTTTAAGGTTCGTTTACAGGGTCTCACAAAAGATCTTTTGATATAGGGCTAAAGAGTTGTGTAATTATCCGATTTTAACGCGGTTTGCCACATTTGAATTGTTTTTATAAGTAGTTCAAATGTTTTATATTTCGTGTAAAAATATTAATTAGTTTTTTATGTATACCACTTTAAGGTGATTTATTCCTATACTTAAGATGAAGCAAACAAAATATTAAAAGGTCTAACTCTTTTCAAGAAGAACGTATGCGCATGATGTTAAAATATGTTACTACGAACTACCTAAGTTAGTTTCCTATTGTAAAACAGAATTGTAGAATTTACTGTTCGTTTACAGGGTAACTCAAAAGATTTTTTAATAAGACTAAAAAGTTGTGTAATTAGCAAATTTTTACGTTGATGTACATGATTCATGTACTTAACACAGAGGAAAAACAATAGTAAATTGCATAACTTTTATCAAATTGGCTATATACACAAGATATTCAAATATGTTACTACATCCTCTCTATTGTAAAGCGGCATTGAAGCATATACGTTTCGTTTACAGAGTCTCTTAGAAGATCTTGTTTACACTACAACTGATGTATATTTACTGAGTGAGATGTATTTTAATGATTTTACACTGTTTCAATCTCTGTAAGGTTTTATTATCTTGCTTTAAAATATAATATAAATTCATTTTGTCCGTCTGAAATCTCGTCGATGTTTTAAGCTCTAAATCTATTAAAATATAGTATTTTCATCGATTAAAAAAACTGTGTTTATTTATAAATATATAATTCTAGCGTATCAGGAATTGATTGAAATAGCGATTACAAAATTCCAACTTTACTTTCATGCGCTGAGTAATAGAATGTAAAAATGTTGATACCCCAAGATTACAAGTTTTGCGTTTAAATATTTGCCGTTCATCGAATCTCCGGCTATGACGAACTTAAAATGCTAAATTTCGTATACAATAGGTGATCGGTAACGAACTGTTCAGTTTACGAACAAATCGGTTAACGAACACTTTCGCGTGAGATTTTTATGTTCGGAGAACGAACACCTCACGAAACAAAGCCATGATGAAGCAATTTCATATTTCATGTTTCATATTTGCCGAGCTATACTTATTGCCTCTATTGCCAACTTTGATAACATTTTAACAGTTGCATACATATGTCCTAATTAATTCATGGACTGCCTAGATTGGGGACCTATATTTTAGGATCACCGAATTGGAATGAACAGACTATATGAACAGAAATCACTTTAATAGTTTTTATACTTTTGCAAACGTTGAACAATTTTTAAATATTTCAAATTCTCGAAACGTTGAGTTAAAAAACTTAAACAAATAAAAAACTTCTAAGGTGCTCAGTAATTTTCAAAAATGATATATTTAATATGTTAGTATAAAAATCCCTGTAAATTTTTATACTAATAGAAATAGGTTCGTAGGGGAAAAAAATGTTGATTATTCTCGGTAAAGTATGCTCCATAAACTTATCGTTGTAGTTGACCGAAAAAAAGGGCTTCTTATTTTTCCACATTTTTCTGAAACTGTAGTATTTTAATTAGTTTGTAAACTACTGTAAAATTGTCTAATTTTTTGTTTTTGAATGTATATAAACGGAAGAGTGATATAAACAAACGAAAAAGGAAAATAAATATGTCATAAATAATCTGATGAATACAATGTAAGGAAATTAATATAAAAGTTTCCCAGTTGTTATGGTAGCGACATGTACATTGGAATAAGTCACTCAATAAATTGTATAATTCTGATGTATAATTCTGTTTATAGCATCACTATTTGTTTTTTGCCCCTTTCATCTTTTCTTTTCTGAATAAAAATGAAATCTGTATAATTGAAATTAAATACCTTACAAAAAGGAGTGATATCTCATCAAAAACAACTCGTTGTAAATGATCCCGCCAAGCCACAAACCTAAAACGTCAGTCACAAAAAGAAGTGATATCACATAAAAAGAAGCGATATAGAAGTGCATACTCCGAGTCCCGTGTAAAAATCTATCACCACTCCTAATGTTTCCAAAGGACTCGGAGTGAGGTACAGTATGTGAAAACTGCTTGGCGACCTGCAGGCTTTTATAATGTTTGCGTTTCCTGCAATTACATATGACTATATTATTTTAATTTAATTTTATTTTATTTTATTTAATTTAATTTTATTTATTTATTTATTTATTTTGGTCCCATAAAATTGTAAAAAGTTGAAGCTTCTGTGTTTGCATGTCCTTTCTTAATTATGAGCTTGAAAAATCAATTTGTTGATTTTATTTACCATTATTTAAACTAGAAACACCACTCTTACGAAGAGGATTTTTTAAGTAAACATGTAAAGATTTTGAGTTTGTAATATATATATATATATATATATATATATATATAATGATCATACGCATATTAATAACATTGTACCTTATAATAAACGTTAATTAAATTGATATATATTGCAGTAATTCTAGCGTAAGCGGAATCGCATAGATCTGGGGAAAAATCCGTTCTGTCAGTTCTTTCGCATACAAAAATATTAAAAAAATTATGTAACAAAAATTAAAAATTTATTTTTTTCGATTTTCATATTGATATACTGCATATATTCTAAAAGTCTGCAGGTCGCCAAGCAGTTTTCACATACTGTACCTCAATCCGAGTTCTTTGGAAACATTATGAGTGGTGATAGATTTTTACACGGGGCTCGGAGTATGCACTTCTATATCGCTTCTTTTTATGTGATATCACTTCTTTTTGTGACTGACGTTTTAGGTTTGTGGCTTGGCGGGATCATTTACAACGAGTTGTTTTTGATGAGATATAACATTTCTTGACGTATGTGGCCAAGTTATTGTCATATAGGATGCATATATGATGTATATATATGACATGTATATATGATGTATATGCGACATATAAGATGTATATAATATGTGTATAATGACGTATATGGCACATATAGGAGTGTTTGGAATATATATATGCGTATATAGGATGCATACACAGAAAAAACTATTTGGTTGTGGAAACCAAAATATAGTTGTGCCAACCAAATTTTTTTGTCACTATAGCTCCATCCAAATGTTTGGTTGGAGGGACCAAATGATTTGATGACCAAATGATATAAGCTTTGCGATTATCTTGACGAAATCATTACTGCAACCTTGGCATAATCATAATTGTGGGGGCTGCTATAAAACAAAAGTACGGTAATTTTTTATTTACTAATTTTTTTTTAACCATAACATTATTTTTAATCATTTTAATTTTCCTGAAATCCTCTACTTTTGTGAATTTTTTTCTTAAAACATGTAATCTTTTAACCTATAATTTAAAAAAAGTAATTGGTAACACGAAATTAAGGAATGCAATCAAGATGAAGCAACATATAAAGGCTCCAGTTCTAATCTTTAAAATTAAAAATTGAAAAATCAATTATAATTACGTCATGTTGACACAATCATATAAATTTTTCTTTTTAGTTTTATCAATGTTACAATGCATTTCAAGCTAAGCATAAAGTCATTTTTACCGTCGCAAACTTTTCACACTTACTTTGTACATGTTTATGCATTTACAAAGCGTATTACAAATGCGTACATGCATGCGTTACATACATGTACGCATGTATGTAATGCGTAAATACATACATGTATTTACGCATGTTTTATGCGTAAATACCATGTATACAAATAAAAATATATTTGTATTTAATTGTAATGAAAAATGGCATCAACAACGTTATAATGCATAATAATAAAATAAACCCAATGAACAATATTCCCGTGACGTCGCAATAAATATGAATTTTTATTCGCTTATAAAACAGGCGGATAAATATTTTTACCGAAATTTAACTTGCAAATGGGCTTTATTGGCGTGACGTCATAAACCACCATCATGTGACTTCCCTGCTGTGTTTACGTACGTGCTTCGTTTTTCGCATATTAGTCCAGTAGAAATAGCATTTTACCTTACAAAAATTCGGGTAGTTCTGATTTTTAGGTATGTTGTAAAGGTTGACCCTCTAATAAAAAAAACCAAGTTTTCGACTTTCTAGACCTTGTGCGTTTTTCACAATATTGAAAAAACCAATATTTTTCGGCACTTTTTTCGATTTTTCTTAAATAACTCAATTTTAATGCATTTTACAGAAAAAGCACTGCTATCATTTTGTAGAGCATAAAATTCTCTATAACATGCAGTATTCATGTTTGTAAATTGTCCAAATAGGGGGTAAGATACGGAGCCGGGAAAAGGGTTAAATTTGGAAAAAATGTAAAAATCCACAATTGACGTTAGTTTTTGCTTAATAACCCACTTTTAGTGCATTTTAGAAACAAAATTGTCATAATCAACTTTTTAGAGCATGAGATAGTCGATAGTATCATTTATGATAGGTTTACCCTCTAATAAAAAAACCAAGTTTTCGATCTTCTAGACCAGCCATACTCAACCTGCGGCCCGTGGGCCGCATGTGGCCCAGCGACCTTTTGTGTGCGGCCCGAGGTGCATAGTCATTAATCCATATTTATCAAATTAACTGAGATGTGCATAAAATGTATTTAAGACCTTCATTGTTGTGTTATATTTTTTCATAAGAAAACAAAATCTGTCCTGTCATTTCTAATTAATTTTAAATTGTGTTAAAACATCTTAAATGCAGTTTCCTTAGTCAAAAGTTCTTTTTGCATGTAGTCTTATTTGTGTTACGTTACAGTGGTGTATACATTTCTTAATCTTCAACACTAATCCAATTAATTATTCTAAATTATTTAAATTTGCACTATATATTTTTAAAATTAAAGAAACTAAAATATAAAAAGTTTTTGCATTGAGCAAAAGACTGATAGAAAAGATAGATAAGACAATATCCCACTTTTACCTTTAGAACTTGTATATTCTGCATTGTTATATTATTTGGTTTTACGGCTATGGCCCTGTATATAGTTAATACTTCTTTTTAGGATTGAACGTTTGTCGCGGAAATAACTGGCATCAAACAATTTGTACACCATTATTTGAAACTTCGTGGCTTATTTCTACAACATTTGCAGTAAAAATATACTACTTATAGTTTATTGTTAGGAAAAAGTGGTGTTAAAATGTTTTGGTAATATTTCTTCCGCGAAAAACGTTCAATCCTACTGATAATACTAACTTTGTTATATTGCTTTGATATACTAAATATATTATCTTACTATTTTATTTACCCTTTTTAAGTGTGTTGTGGCCCGCGTAACATCGCAAACCTTTGTTTGTGGCCCGCTAGAAAAAAAGGTTGAGTATGGCTGTTCTAGACCTTGTGCGTTTTTCACAATATTGAAAAAAACAATATTTTTCGGCACTTTTTTTCTTTTTTCTTAAATAACTCAATTTTAGTGCATTTTACAGAAAAAGCACTTTCACTATTTTGTAGAGCATAAAATTCTCTACAACATGCAGTATTCAGATTTGTAAATTGTCCAAATAGGGGGTAAGATACGGAGCCGGGAAAATAGGGTAAAATTTGCAAAAATCCACTAAAGACTCTAGTTTTTGCTTAATAACCTACTTTTAGTGCGTTTCAGAGACAAAAGCACTTTCACCATTTTGTAGAACATAAAATTCTCTACAACATGCAGTATTCATGTTTGTAAATTGTCTAAATAGGGGGTAAGATACGGAGCCGGGAAAATAAGGTTAAATTTGGAAAAAATGTAAAAATCTACAAATGACGTTAGTTTTTGCTTAATAACCTACTTTTAGTGCGTTTTAGAGACAAAAGCACTGTCAACATTTTGTAGAGCATAAAATTCTCTACAACATGCAGTATTCATATTTGTAAATTGTCCAAATAGGGGGTAAGATACGGAGCCGGGAATATAGGGTTAAATTTGGAAAAAATGTAAAAATCCACAAATGACGTTAGTTTTTTCTTAATAACCTACTTAAAAGCTCTAAAAAGTTGATTATGACAATTTTGTTTCTAAAATGCACTAAAAGTGGGTTATTAAGCAAAAACTAACGTCATTTGTGGATTTTTACATTTTTTCCAAATTTAACCCTTTTCCCGGCTCCGTATCTTACCCCCTATTTGGACAATTTACAAACAGGAATACTGCATGTTGTAGAGAATTTTATGCTCTACAAAATGGCGAAAGTGCTTTTGTCTCTAAAACGCACTAAAAGTAGGTTATTAAGCAAAAATTAACGTCTTTAGTGGATTTTTGCATTTTTTGCAAATTTTACCCTATTTTCCCGGCTCCGTATCTTACCCCCTATTTAGACAATTTACAAACCTGAATATTGCATGTTGTAGAGAATTTTATGCCCTACAAAATGGTAACAGTGTTTTTTCTGTAAAATGCATTAAAATTGAGTTATTTAAGAAAAATCGAAAAAAGTGCCGAAAAATATTGGTTTTTTTCAATATTGTGAAAAACGCACAAGGTCTAGAAGGTCGAAAACTTGGTTTTTTTATTAGAGGGTCAACCTTTACAGTATACCCAAAAATCAGAACTACCCGAATTTTTGTAAGGCAAGGCCCTTTTTTGCGCTATTTCTACTGGACTATATCGTCTGATCTATTTACTTCCAGCTTAAATATAAATGATAAATATATTTTAAATACGGTTTATATAAAAATATAAACTGTTTAAATAAACAGTTTATATAAAAGTATATTAAAATATAACAGCACTCATAAAAAATAAAAATCGCATGCATTACATTCAATTGGAAATCCCGATGGTAAAATCAGGGCAACTAGATACCGGGCTCGCTCATCATTATCATGACGTCACAAATGGTGGCTGGCCATCGCAGATAAACTACGTGGATAAACGTAAACATGAAATAAATTCGAGTATTTCAGTAAATTTTTTTAAAGTATTTAATTATTTTAGCAAACAAACTAATGTTCAGGTATACTCTACAATTATATTCATACGAGTTAAATTTTATTTATACGTTATTTTCTTATTTTTTTTATTGTTTACATTAGCTGAAACGGAGAATGGGAATGATGATACGTTGCTTTTTTTTTTTTTTTTTTTTTTTTTTTTTAACATTCTTTAAATTCGTCTGCCTATTTAATATTTCTGCATGTTAAACATATTTATCAGTAGTTTTCAGATTACATGTTATTTTCTATACTTATGTTTTGATACAGTAAGTAGTTTTATTTAGTAATAAGTTTCATAACTCCAAATTTATATTAAAGTTATGTTAATTTCGTAGCTATAGTTTTATTGTGACACTTCAGAATTTGCTTTTTTATGTATAGCTTATATTTTATGGAAAGTAAATGCTTACGTAAAGTTAATTCACTTTTAAGGCATGCAACAATTTAAAATTAAGACTGTTAATATGTACATAGTAATATAATTTTTCTTTTAATTTATAGTATAAAATTAGCAGAATTTAACAGTTTGAAAATCTGTAAAATCCATATCCCCCCGCCCCCTTTTTAATTTTCTTATTCCATAGAGTTGAGAATAACATTGAAGTTTGGATGATTTGTAGTAGCAAAAAAAAAAAAAAAAAAAAAAAAAAAAAACATTTAGTGTGGATTCTGACAATGATAAGACAATATTGCTTTCGAAGGGCCTCTTTTAAAAGCTTATGAAGAATTGTTATACATTTGAAGAGTTGCTTTAAAAATAAATAACATATAAGCAGACACTAAAGTTTTCAATTTCTCTTGTTGATGTATTATGGATGATTTGTAGTAAAACAACAGCCATTTAGCATGGATTCAAATTTTGACTTTGTTATACATGTAACATCATCGCCAAGTTCCACAGAACATTTAGAAGATTGATAGATTGAAGAGAAGATTGATTGATTGAAGATAATTTAGAAGATTTGTTAAGATTGATGACTGCATGCAACCTTCACAAGAATTTGACAAGCAACGTCTCAGTGACCGTTCTCTTTGAACAGCGCTTGAATTTTATCAGGGAAACACTGATTTTATTCAAGCCGTGCAATGAGATCGCTTTCTAAGACAATGTTGCTTATGAAGGACTTATTTTAAAAGCTTATGAAAAACTGTTGTACTTTTCAAGAGTTGCTTTAAAAATAAATAAAAGTAGAAAAGCTACTTCAATCACTAAACTTTTTAATTTCTCTAGTTGATGTAATATGGGCAATTTGTAGCAAAACAGCAATTTAGTGTGGATTCTAATTTTAACTTTATTATGCATGTCACATCATCACCAAGTTCTACAGAACATTTAGAATGCTTTACTTATTAAGATTTGATGACTGAATGTTACCTTCACAAGAATTTGACAGTTAAAATATCTTTGACAAGTAACGTATCAGTAACCGTTCTCTTTGAACAACGCTTGAAGTTTATTCAAGCCGTGCAATAGGGTCACTTTCTAAGACAATGTTGTTTTTTAATGGCTTCTTTTAAACGCTTATGAAGAACTATTATACTTTTGAAGATCTGATTTAAAAATAAAGTAAAATATAAGTAGAAAAGCTACTTCAGGCACTGAAGTTTTTCACTTCTCTAGTTGATGTAGTTTGGATGATTTGTATTTGTATCAAAACAAGAGCCATTTGTAATTGTTGTTGTTGTTGTTGTAGTGGGGCCTAAGCGCCCAGTTCATGGGATTTAAGTCGCAGACTCTTTAAGAGCCATTTAGTGTGGATTCTAATTTTGGCTTTGTTATGAATGTAACGGCATGGCCAAGTAGTACAAAACATTTAGAATGCTTTACTGCAAGCCGTGCAATGAGATTGGTTTGTAAGACAATGTTGCTTTTGATGAATAAGTTTCATTTTTCACTTCTTGATTTAAAAGGAAAGTAGTGTTATTAAATGAATAATTTTTTGGTATTTTTCTGTTAGCCAGGCAAGGCACAAATCTCACCAATATTTGCTTTTTATATTTTGGTGCGTAAATTAGAAACAATGTTTTAGAATTTAACTAAAATGTTTTTAGTTTATGATATTCTTTCTTTTGTACCTTAAAGAAAATGAGAAAAGGTGTGTATTTAATTATGCATTTATTTAGTGTTTATTATTTATTAGTGTTTTATTTTTTACTAGCTGTTACCCGTGACTTCGTTCACGTAACATTAAAAAAAGAATAAATGCATTAACTTAGTAAAACATTTCACTTGATAATTAACAACATATATAATTAACCAAAGCTTTATCACATTTTATAGTAGACCATACGGTATTTCTTTGCTATAGGGGCCTTGACATAACACAGTCTTAAAAAAGTGAAATTTCATGCCCAATAATATATACAATCGCGAAAATGAAACTACAACTAATGAAACAAGTTGGAAATTGTACGTCAAACGTTACAAACGAGGTGCGTTCGTACGCACGTTTTAGAATTAAATTCATGATATCCCGTGCGTAGAACGGGTTTAAACAGGTAGTTAAGTATATATTTTATGACACTGTTCATACAAATATCTTAACTAGTTATATAAATATTCAGATATATATGTATCAGCTAGTTATATAAATATTCAGATCTTGATGATTTTTAATTCTGTGAAATGAATTATATCGTCTGCAAATTAATTTCTGTAATAAAATAAGTATCTCGGTCGCTTGACGATTTAACATCCATCGGAAGCTCCTATAACAAAAAAGCACCGATTTAAAAAAAAAATCAAATTTCTTAATAAATATTTTTATTAATATCTCCTAAAGTTTTGATTCGATTTTAATAAAATTTGAAATGTCTCGACAAAATTCTGCAAAGATAATATATTTTAAATTGCAAACCATTTGGTTGGGTAGTTTTTGCGTTGTTATATGCGGACAGACAGACAGACGGACAGACAGACAGACGGACGGACAGACGGACGGACCAAACGACGACTATAGGTGCTACGTATTTATATAATTACGAACGCACCTAAAAAGGAGGACCAAGTAAAATCGTGAAAATCGAGGAATTCCTCTTCGTAAAACGAAAAACAACACTGGCAGAATTCTTCTATACAACAGTGCATTTTAGATGGTATTTGGTGTACAATTTGTATATGTGTGCATTGCTAAATGGGCATTATTATATTGTTTATTTGCATAGACATATGTTATATATTTCTTACTACGTTATCTTGTTTATGTATATATTAAATTAAGTGCTTCACGCTAAGTGGTGTAAATAGTGAACAAACTGCTTGTGGATTTTATAAATTGATAGATATTTCACAAAGATATAACAATCTGATGCGATTCTAAAATGTAAATAAAGGTTGCTAGAAAGTACTTTAAATTCTGCCCAATTTAACCTCGATATTTTCTCTATCGCGTCAAGAAATCTCTATCGCGTCTCTATAAGCAAATAAATACCAACGACACAAATCTGATAATCTAAATTTACATTATTTTTGTTAGTATATATAGGATTATTTTGATTTATTTCATGCGCTTGAAATTTTTTACGCTTTCTCTAGGGTTAGGTGTCGAATAAATGTACTTTCTTGTTGATTTATTTTGCCATTTCTATTTATTCTATTTTCCATTCATTTCATTTATGGATATTGATTTCATTTACATATTCGTGTCAAAGAATATTCTTTAAAGTTATTATCAGGATTAGGATAGTATTCGATTAGGGTTAGGATTAGGAATAAAAATTGAACGACAATGGCATGACCGATTCAGGTTTAAAGTATGAACCAGGAAGTCTATTTACATCATGAAGCAATAAAAAAATTAGAAAATTATCGGCTAATATTTTTAATATGTTTTACAGTCATAGTTGGCATCAAAGGTGAGCGGGGAAATGATCATCTAAAATATCATTAAGTGTTTACCAAGCAAAAAACAAATCTGGTTACAACAATGTATTTAATTTTGCGCCAAATTTCACTTGATAAAAAAAAAAATCAAATTGACTATGGACCTAATTACAGACCCCTAACCTTCCTATTCTCACAAATGTTCTACCTATATGTAAAAAAAATTCTACTGTATAGAACGCGCTTTCACGTTTATAATGTTATGAATTGGCACGATCGGCTTGTTCAAGTTTACACAATTCGGCTGGAAGAAAAGATTCATTACTTTTTTATTTTTTCTTTGCTTTTGCATTACGCGAATTTGTTGGTAAAATCGATTTTCTTTTCGATAACATTGTTGTTTTTTAAGTTTAAAAAATATTGTAATTTTACTTAAACATTGCTTTAAAATCTATGCAATTTTTCTTATCCTGCAAGACTTTACAAAAATCTATTATGAAACAACTTTAAAAAAAGCTATATTAAAAAAAAAAAAAAAAAAAAAAAAAGTTTTTCCTATTTTAAAACTAAAAGAAATGTAAAATTAAATTCCGGTTCGAAACGACGATTTACAAATGTGTTTTCGATTGTGGGAAAATGATAGAGGAAAAATGCTGTTACTTCGACTACAACGCCTAGAATACCTTCGACATAATCATATTAAATCTTTAGCTTTTATGAGAAAAGCAACTTTCTTTTAAAAAATATAGTTATTTTTATTAAGATTTTCTGATTTTCGATACGGATACTTTTGCGATGCATATTATTGACATTTGCCATCCAATTTTTTTTTTAATAATTTAAATTAAAAATATGGTATCTTTATGTTAGCCGTGTGCAGACGATAAATCGCCAACCTATCCCATCATTCGTATTGAATTCATTAAAAATATAAATCTTTCACTCATTTCATTTAAAACACAGAACTTTAATTTACAACACATACATTTAAAATATATATATTACGTACATTTAAAATAATTCCTTTCATGTGAAAAAGAAAAAGAAAAAAAAAAGAAATTAATCACAAATAATTTGATAACCCAAGATCATTTTATTTCAACATCAAAACAAATCTGTTTTATTTTTCTATATATGACATCATATTCGCTTGCTTTCCATACTTACTCGTATTTATGCACTTTGTATTATTATCAAATATTTGAAAACGCACGTTTTATTTCTAATATGACATCATTTCATATTCTGTTTAATTCTTAAATAATTCATTTCCTTTTCAAAATTCACGTGGAAAATTTTCACTTGAAAATAAATTATTGATTAAAAATTATTACTCAGGGGTTTTATTTTATATTGGCAACGATAAAGTATTAGCAACGGTAAAATAAATTTAACCATTTTAAAAAAAGCTGCAAAACCGGGCCCTTTGGGCCAAACCAACCAAACCAACCAACCATTGTAAAATATACGAAAAAATGTCCATTTATTCTGTATGAAAATAATGAAAATTTTAATTTTTAAGAAAAATATTGAAATAAAATAAACGAAAACCAGCCTATATTCATTTGAGGGTTATAATCAACTTATATGCAAAGATACAGGATAATTAAATGCTTCATTTTGACGCTGGCTTCAGCCTAACATTTGCACACAATCAGATTTATAATATTATTAGGATAATGAAATTAGTATTTAGAAAGTTTTTTAACAATCAGTCAAAATCATAAGATAGATTTTTTTTATGGGGTAGGGGAACCTTAATGATTACGGGAATTTGTATATAACACTTGCCAACTCTGTTTCTCCAATTTTTGAAAAATCTTATACAGTATAAAGCCCATTATCTAAAATTCCAAAATCCAGAAAAAAATTTCATTTGAAAATTTTTGAATTTGTAAATATTTACTAAATTTTTGCAGAAATCTGAAATTTTTCTAAAATATTATGGATTCCTAATTTTTAAGTCCATTATTTCAATGTGTTAACCACTAAAATAATATGTTACTTCAGTGGCGTAGGGGTGGGATCGTGGAGCACTTCTCCCACTCGAAATTAGAAAAATCATTTTTCTGAAAAACTGTAGTTTTAAATTAATTTTTATAATTTTTTCTTTTTAAAAAATTCATCAGAAATTTTGCTCCTTTCCCCCACTGCAAAAAATTTGACTATGCTACTGTGTTATTTGAATGCACATAGAATGCCAGAGTTATATTTACTTGTCCCCTCTCTTCTCACACATTCCAAAATGATCTGCTCATGGTTTTCAGGTTTTTCCTGGCAGAATTCGCAAAAATGGGTAAAAATTGACACAGGAAAATTTTCCTTGCATAGTCAGAAAAATGGCCTACATTTTGCGCTAAAAAAAAAAAAAAAAATTAAATTTGTGCATATAATCGACAATTAATGTGTACAACTACAAAAGTAAGTAATATAAACATAATCAGGGATGCCACTTTTTCGTTTTGGGGCAGATTTCTTCTTTTCCTGTTTTTTAAAAAATCAATCAGCAATTTCCACAAAATCGTAAAAAAAGAAAAATTGTGTTGATGTGTGCTGCAAATGAAGTCAGGCACGAAAGCATGGCACAAATAGCCGGCAACACAGAAAAACTAGTGTGTTGAGAAGAGAATTTTTGGGTCCCACTGATTCAATTTGTAGTTCAGGAATTATTCAGACATGTTCTTAGAGGGAGACACAAGATATGGGCATGTAATTCTTCTGCTAATTATTAACCTCTGGCCGAATGAGGAATTTGCACACATGAGGTAATCGATCAACTTTATATTTTTCTGATAATTCCAGGCTCATAAATTTCAAAAATATAAAAAAAATCATTCAGTAATTGTCAAATTAAGTTTAAAGCTGTGAGAAAACTACACAACTTAGAAATGCTACGTGTAAAGGTGAAAATAAGGAATTTCGCTTAGTAGCCACTGGCCGGTAGGTTGATTTTTTTTTAGTAGCCAATAACTGGCTAGTGAGAGTAATTTCTTTAGTAGCCAGTAAGTACATTTATGTCACTGAATATTTAATTTAAAAAATATATGACTTTCCAGTAGACAAGTAAGTTATGTACTAAATAAAAATATTTTAATTTATGTTGTTTTGAATCAGGGTTGTAATGGGTAGCTGCCCAGCTACGTACCCGGGCTGGGTTTTTACAACCATAAGGATTGTAGTGGGTAGCTGCCCGGTACGGCTGGGCGATATATCGATAAAACCGATATAAAATGCATATCGTGATACCGATATCAAAAAATCCTATCGCAAATACCATAAATTTGACGAAAACTATGATATTAAAAGCTCTTCCTCGTCTTCGAGAATACGAAAGGTGTGAGTTCCCCCAGCCTAAACCATGATACTCCGCATTCATGAATACTAACGGTGTGAATTTTCGCAGCTGAAAAGGTCTAAACGATATTTTTATCAACCTCTCCTTTTCATTGTATCTCACTATTATATATAAAAAAAAAACTTAACTAAAGCTGATGCCGCCGACGTAATGGAATTTATTGGGAGATTTCACTTTTTCGGCTCATAATAAACAAAATATTGCATATAAAAACATGAAAACTTGCAATTTTATAGAAAAATGTATAATAAATACGCTGAAGTAAGCAGTTTTTAAATCAAAGAATTATTTTAATAGCTATTTAATGTTAAAATTAGTCAAAATAGCTCATTTAAAAAGTTTTATAGGATAAAAAAACTATGCATAGCAATTGAATCATCTTTCGTAGGCATACTTGACTAGATTGTGGTGTGCAATGCGCAAACAGTTTTTGGTACTTTTCGGTTAGCCGGGCGCCAGTGATATATACACATGTATATATATACACACACACACATAATACATATATATACATACACATATATAAACATATATGTACGTATATATATACATATATATGTATATACATATGTATTTATATATGTACATATATCACCGGCACCCGGCTAACCGAAATGTACCTATTTTTTTTTTTTTTTTTTTTTTTTGTTAAATTTTAAAACTATTTTTCAAATTTTCATTGAAAATTTCATTATTTGAATGTAGATTTAATTCATAGATTGAAATAACATTTTATTACCCACTGTTACCAGATTTAAAATAGCCTAAATATGTAATAACATTTACAAATATTTTTTGACGGAGAAACCTTTTACTCGTGACTAATCTCCTCGTGTCGTGAACGATAAGGAAAACCGCATCAAATATTACTCTGTCTGATAATCTCTGTTAGGACCTTCGGTAGCATGATAATTTTCTAAATTATTAAATTATTCTTCACACGATGACAAATTGCAGGTAAGCTGCATGCACTTTTTATTATTATCAATCCTGGATTTTTAATGATGAAGAATAAGTTAATAATTAGAAAATTATCATGCTACCGAAGGTCCTAACATTTTTCAGTCGAAACATTTATTTACACGTGATTTTTAAAAATCAAAGAAACCTTTAAAATAATTAAATTATTGTGCGGGAAAAGCAATGAATAGTAAAAATTATTCAAAATGATATATATTTAATTCATCATATAAACGATTTTCTTATAGCATGTTAAAGTCTTTTCTCTAAACATTATAAAACTTCGGAAGGCAGTGACAGTTCTCAATTCCAAAAAAGCTACTTTCTGGCACATTTCTAAATTCATTTTTCTGATTTCACTAGTATCTTTTTATCTGTTGTTGAACTGTGAAAATTGAAAAAAGCAACAGTCCATAAAACCGCTAACAGCAGATAGATTTTTTTTTTCAGAAATCATTTAGCCAAGAATTATTATGTTAAAGGAGTTAATCCTTTTATTTGCTTAGCTGTATGTGAAAGTGGTTTATGATTAGTTTCATAATATGGATTGTATTCAGTAATCATTTGACATATTCAAATCGCAACAAACACGAGAGTGAAGACGTAGGGGGAAGCGCTTCGTACTTGCATACACGTTCTCCCGGTTAGCTCCGACCTTCTACGGCATAGTACCCTGAGCAGTGTAGGTGTCCTTTTCAGGACTTTATGACGAACTGCCTGAGGTATTACAGCTATCTTGATTGCTACTCTTCGACATGGCCACGATCTCATTTGATATTGACATGGATGACAACATTCCCAGGATTGTTAACGGCACCGAACAAGCCGATTTCCTCGGTACTTTCAACGAATTCCCAACGATTGATGAGCCTGCTAACGAAGTCTTACGTGAATTGTTTCACAATAAAGACAACTACATCAGACGGACTCTTCAAACGCCTGACTACCATTCTGACAGTAGCTTAAAGGAAGAGGTAACTAAAGTTTGTCAATTTGCTACGACTATGTTAAGTGAGCCAGATATTTTTCTGCCTATGACCACAGGCTATTGTAAATTTCTAAAATTTAACAACCGTGACGAGTTGTCGGTTAAACTGAATAAGCTTACGAGTATTACTCCTAAAGATTTTCCCTCTTTCTCTTCTCCAAAAAAAAACTTTCCGCAAAAGGAAAATATCCGATTCGGACAATTTCATTCCGCTTAAAAATAAATACTCTGATTTACCATCGGAAGCGAATATCGATAGCTCTCAAAATTTAGAAATTCAAACTGACAGCCAAAACTCCGAAATGGAAGCAGTTGATACTGATTCACCTAAAGAAATCGTTTATCCTATATATATCGAAATTTTAGACAACGAGTGGCATAAAATCACTCAGGACTTAAAAAATCTCGACGCTCCTAAAGTAAGTCTTAACAACGATCTCCTAAAAATCCAGCCTAAAACTGATAACCAATTTAGAGAAATTCAGCGATACCTTTCTAGCAAAAACTTAAAATATACTACTATTTCCCCTAAGGATATGCGACCCAAAAAACTTTGTGTTCGTGGCATCCCCCCCAATACTGACCCCCAACTTATCATCAACGACTTGAAAACCCGCGGCTTCCAAGCCACTCGTGCCGCTATGATGAAAAGCAGAAAAACGGGACTTGCAATGCCCCTCTACGTTGTCAACATTCTCCCATGCAACGACTTTGACCTGATTTATCAAATCAAGGAATTATGTGACATAAGCGTCACAATCGAAAAGTATCGCAACTTCAACAACGTTAAACAGTGTTATCGTTGCCAAAGGTAAGGTCACGCATCTGAAACGTGTAACTTCACCACAAAATGCGTTAAATGCTCCGAAATTCACCTCTCTACTGACTGCCCATACAAGGGCAAAATTACTCCTAAATGCGCGAACTGCAATGGCACGCACCCTGAATCGTACAGGGGCTGCCCAAAAAACCCCCAAAATACCAAGTACAAGGCTAAAAATCCTACTACTAAAAATAAAACTTCCAATGAAAATACCGACTTTGTAGAAATTCTCAAAAACTTTAACTATACTGTTACGGCTAATAACAGTAACTCCCAAAAAGTCACTGACGACGCTTATACAGGAACCCTCTGGTTCCACTAACCCTGAGAGTACTTCTCAAAATACCCCACCCCCTAACCCGAACCCCATAAATGAAATATTCCAAACCTTCAACGACTTGAAAGAAATCCTTAAACTTTCCAATTCCTCAAAAGCATTCAAAAAATTGCTCAGAAAATCAAAAAATGCAAAAACCCAATTGATAAGATGACTGTTCTCATCAATGAGCTTGAAATATTCGCTAACGAGTTTAACCTCACCGACTAATCGGCGCCCTCTGGGCTGTCATTCTTAAAAATCTCAATTTTTTCTCTACCTTTTTTGAAAAAAAAAAAAAAAAAAAAATGTTATACAAAATTCTAAATTATTATACTTTGTATGGTCACTGAAAAGTGTCTTTTTTTTTATTTGTAGCTTTGCCCCCTTTTCCTAGCTGGCATTTTGCTTTGTTTTTTCGAACTTGTCCGAACCCTATTTTTAAATCCTTTAACAGCAGTATTTTTACTGCAGCTATTCCTTCTTTTCAAATTTTTTGACTTTCCTTAAATTTCTTCTTTTTTTTTTATTAACTTATTTTAATTACACTTTGTAATCTCTATACTCTTCTCACTGGCTCACTTTAAAATACAGTTTACTTTCATTCGCCTGGGCGTTAAGTTGATCGCAACTAGGTAGCCCATGAAACCGCCTCAACCTGTTCGGCACCTGTTCGGTAATATGGATTGTTGGTTGTAAACCGAAAATAATCACAAAAAAAGCAAATTACAAAATAATTTTATAAAATTAAAGACGCCATTCAAAGTAAAATTAATATTTTATTTTCAGTAAATTCTTCAGTTTCTAATCTGCTTCTTCTTCTTCTTTTTTTTTTGTGCATTTTTCAATTTTTAACCAACAATCTATATTTTAAAATTATTCATAAACCATTTTCAAATACAGCTAAGTGAATAAAAAGATTGACTAACAACTAACAACTTTATTTAATTTTTTGCATGAGGCAGTAAACAAAGTTGCAGCAGTATGTGTTTGCATTAATATTAATGGGAATAATGCGTATTTTGAAAATAACTTTCAAATTTATAATAACGACAATACAACAATTTAATATTTTTAGAACTTACTTAAAAATTACTTTTAAGACATCTTCTCATTAGCCGACCCCAGTACAGGTGATAAATTGCCAAATATTCTTTATAGGTACAACTGCATATCAGTTACAATAACAGTTGAGTTGACAGTTGTGCCAAAAAAAAGGCCAACTGTTTGTGGAACTGCAACAATGAAATATTTCAAAAACAAAAATAAAAATAAAGAGTAAAAAATATATATTAACAGTCTTTCAGAAAAATTTATACCATCCACAATATATATATTTTATTCTAATAGTTTAATATGAAATAAATAGTGTAATAAACTTGAAAGTAAACAAAGAAGGACTCAATAAGTTAATAATAACAAACATTTTATTTAATGAAATAAATCATATGTCAATTACAGATATCTTTGCATACAGAAATATACATAAACCGTTATTTTGTACAGAATATTAACATAATTAATATAAGAATAATAGATAATAAAAAACTGCACAATATCCAAAGAAAATATTCCAGTACATTCAAACATTTGCACTGAAGTAAATAGTGTTAAATAAATATTAATTTGATTCCTAAAGCAAAAATTGGATTTTGAATTGTGATGTGGAAGATACCAATCGTAACAATAAATATATACAATATTGAGTATGAATTTTATCATTTTTTTTGGGCAAAATCCTAGAACAAGCGAGACACCGATTTGGCGATTTTTTTTTTTTTTTTGCTCGCGCCAACCAAAAAATCGGCAACCTCCAAATTCTACCCAATCAGAACGCATGCTTTCGGCAGGCAAGCAGATACTTACACACTGCTTACGGCAAGCTTTTTCACAAAGTAAACATCGATTTTACTTTGTTTTACGACTATTTACAAAGTTTTAGCAAAGTTTCTCTTCACGATTTTTCAATTTTAACAAACTTTTAGCAATATTTTCCTCCATATTTTTCTATTTTTACAAACTTTTAGCAATATTTCCTCTGGATATTTCAATTTTTACAAACATTTAGCAATTTTTTCCTCTGGATTTTTCTATTTTTACAAATTTTTAGCTATTTTTTCCTCCTTGTTTAAACTTTGTAAATTGTCACAAAACGGGATAAAACCAATGTTTACTTCGTGAAAGAAATTTTCATAGAAACTGTGTGAGTAGTGAGTTCTCTACCATAAAGCACACAGGTTACAATTGGGGAGAATCTTAAGATTTCTGGTTTTTCGAATGCACGAAACACATTCAAGCACTGGTTACCCACATAGCACCATTAAAATTGCACCGACAGATGGCGCTGTACACGCAGTAAAGTCGGGAGACGAACTTGCGCCCGGCACACGCACATTGGCGATAAAAACGTGAAGTACGCACATCTCGTGTTCATTAATCTACGGAAATCCTTGCAATGACTGCGTCATTGCCGGACCGAGCGTTGTTAGTGAAACTGTATTATCAGAATAATGACAGCACAGCAACTGCTCTTAGGAGATTTAGGACACTTAAGAATTTAAGAAAAGGTCCAATGACGACAGAGGGTCTACGGAAGATTGTTTCTCAAAGTACTGTCCATTGTTTTCGTCCCACAGTCGATATTCTTTGTTTCTGCTACCTTACAGCGCCATCTGTCGGTGCGATTTTAAGTTTTTTTTAACCATGCCAAAAAAATTCCCATTGCTTTGGGAGCATACTTGTGAAATTTTAGGTCATTTGGATCAGTGGTTCTTTTGTTATAGTGTTTTACTTTCACAACTTAAAAAAAAAATCACCCTGTATTTTCAGGCATTGGAAATATTCAGTGCGTTTCTAACAATGGAACAAACTTTCAGGGGTGATAATCAGGGCCGCCACTTGGAGAGGGTGGGAGGAGGGAAATTACCCTCCCCTTTAAAAAATTGGATATTTCACAGTGTATCAGTCGTGACAGGTCAGAATAATACTACTAATAATAAAATCAGATATTGCAGAACCCTAAAGTAATTTACCAGATGATATGATTAAAATATAAACATTACTGTTAAATAAACAATTTGAGTGCAGAAATTAATAATTATGATATATATTTGCAAGCAATATATTTTTGCCTTGCTACTGCAGCAGTCTCAAAATAAGATACACACAGTGTTTGAAATTAGCGGTCGTTAGTCGTCAAATACAACTAAATTATTGCATTTGACGACTACAAAATTATTCTCGGTCGTCCAATTTGACGCCTAGCTTTTTAAAAACATTTATTAACTATTATTTTAACGGTTAACACACACACACACACACACAATAAAATAAATAAATAAATAAAATAGTGCACTTTTTATTTTATTTTAATGAGATTCAAATGCAGATGTATTATATGTCTTTTTTTTCATTAAAATTTAATTGTAATTATTAACATTGGATAACATTTTCTTTCATGATTAAGTGCGTTTTTCTATTAATTTCTAAAAGTGCTTTACATTAGTTTCACAGTTGTTTCAATTATTATAATCTCGGAGATTAAGAACTTCAATAATTTTAAATAAAAACAAAATATTCATGTTTTTTAAAAGTGTAGTATACAATATTAGTTATGTTAAAAATGAATTTTAGAAATTGCAACTAAAATTTTTAATTTGACACCTAAGATATTTACCGCAGGCGTTATTTAACCAGTGGCGCAGCCAAGGGGGGGGAGGGGTTGGGGGTTAACCCCCCTCCCCCCCTCCCCCCCCCCCCCGAGCTAAAAAAATAATTACTCTAATTGCCGCTTATATGAATCAAAACTAAAGTTAAAACTAAATTTTTTGGCTTTTCCGCCTTGGCGAAATCAAATTCTATTCAACAATGTAATTCAATTAAACGGCGAAAATTCTACTTAAAACTGTGAAAGTGCATATTACATGCATCGGTTAAGTCAAAGTCAAAACTGGTTATTTAGACTGCGTCACTTTGTCGAGACGTCTTATAGTAAAAGAGGGTACATATACAAAGGGTACTAGGAAAGTTTTGCAATATGGATTTATTTATCAAGCTTTTTCAAAGTAATTTCTGTTACAATCAATACAGTTCTCCATCCTCTGAAACCAGTCTTTAAACCAGCTCTGCCAAGTTTCACTAGGGAGTAAGGCACACTCGTTGTCCCACGCCCTCAAAAGTGCTTCATCACTGGAAAACCAAATCCCTTTCAGCTTCATTTTCACATGCGGGAACAGTGCGTAGTCACAGGTCTGGTCACAAGATCTGGACTGTAAGGAAGGTGTTCAAGGAGTTTCAGTCCTGCAGTGACCAAATATTTAGTGCAGGCCCGGCTGTGCTTTAAAGGTGCCCGGTGAGCTGGACCGTTGTCATGATGGGGGAACCATGTGTTCGTTCGTGATTTTGGTCGCAAGTTCTTCAAAGATTCCATGACTTTAGGGAGGCACTGTTCAGTGTACCACTTAGCCTTTAACTGTCTTCTGTGTGTCCAAAACGATATGCTCAACAATTCCACTCGATTTGAAAAATACAGCTATCATTTTCTTATTGACATATCGGGATTATCTGACAGGTACCGGTATTTCCTCATCATCAAAGAACCAAACTTTGTTTTGAGACTTAGTCGGCACATCATAATAGTATAACCAGGTTTCGTCACCACTGCCGCACAGACGCTTTGAGTTATATAGTATACAGTGGACTATTTTTTAATTGCATTTCTGTCTTTGTTCCATGTTCGAATTCCCATCGAATTCTAGGGATAAAATAAAACATACACTTTGTAAGCCTCTCTCAGTTTCAAACGGCTTTTTTTTTTTTCGTGTTTTGTTCTCAGTTACTAAGACAAAGCTATATGCGAACCCAGGAAAAAATCTTTGCAAAAGTAAGAATTAATAAAAAGTACTTTAAAGTTATAAAAAGCTATTTTTCGATTATGAACAGATTTTTGCAATCAGTGTTTCTTTCGAATCATTTGTTTCGTAGGGAGTCTGTACACAAATTTAAAGACTGTACTTCATTTGTCAAACTCTTAAAAGTAATCTCTATACTAAATTTCCAGTTTCCAACACTAACAGTTTCAACTAAATCACAATTTAGAACGCGTTTAGAAAGTTTTTCCGCTCATTTCATCCTTTTAAATTTTGATTTTTTTTTAAATGTTCTAAGGAAGCATTTACTTCATAAAAGTAATCATCATGCCAAATTCCAAGTTTCCATACCAATTGTATCACATAAATCGCAATTTTAGAATGCTTCTTACTTCTCCAATCTTTCAAATTTCGAATTAAGAAACTCAATTCTGGGCGAGCATGTACGTCTCTTAAGTTACATCCATATAAAATTTCAAGACTCTAGCCCTAAAAGTTCTAATTATATTATGATTTAGAACAGTTTTAGAACGTGTTTTGCTCATTTCACATTTTAAAATTTCGAATTTTTTAAAAACCGTTTTCAACGAGTATTTATATCTTAAAAGTAACCAGTATGTCAAAAAACAAACATTTATACCAACTGTATCACACAAATCGCAATTTTAGAACTTTTTTGTTCGTGACATTTAGAATTTTTAGAAAACTGTTTTGTATGATCATTTACATTTCTAGAGTAACAGCCTAGCCGTGCCAAATTTCACATATCTAGCACAAACAATTCCTAATTAAATGCTTTTAGATCATTTTCAGACCGTTTTCCGAACAATTCATCCTTTTAAATTTAGAATTTCTATAGAAATCGGGCTTAGAGAGCATTTACATCCCAAAAGTTACCACCATGCCAAATTCCAAGCTTCTATACCAACTGTATCACACAAACAGCAATTTTAGAACTTTTTTTTTCTACTGCAAACTGTTCTGGGCTAGCATATAAGTCTCTAAAGTAACAACCATGCCAAATTTCATGTTTCTAGCCCTAACTGTACAGTTAGGGTTTGTAATAAATTGTAATCCTGCTCCTTTTCCCTTTTTAAATTTCGAACTTTTTAGAAACCATTTTTAGCGAGCATTTACATCTTTTTAAAGTAACCGGTAGACAAAATTTCAAATGTCTAGAATCAACAATATCGTAGAAAGTGCAATTTTAGATTTTTTTTGTTCTTGCACCCCTTTGGAACTTGATGTACCGAAAAAATTGTCTAGAAATTGTTGTATAAAATATAGCCTATGTTAGAGAGGATATGGTTAACAGAATTTTGACACCATTATTAAGGTTTTCCATACTTAAAAAGTAAAAACGGAACTATTATAAGATCACTCATGTGTCTTATTCTTCTGGCGCTCAGCGAGGAGTTAAGGGTTATCGATGCAGAATAATCTAAAGATTGTTGGCAGGGTTCTCGCTGCCGTTCGCCATTGCGCCAAATCGCGACAAAATGTTTCATTTGGCGAGTAAAAGAACGATTAGACTCGCCAAATTGCGAGTGCCCAATTTTTACTCTTTTTTTTTTTGTGTGTGTGTGTGTGTCAATATATGCGACATTCTTTTTCGCATTACTTAAGTTCTCGTTGCAGAACTATATGAATTTAGGAGATACCATATATTTCATTTGAAGAAACGACCTGCAGCAACTTTATGCTGTAACATACAACATGATATACACTTTGCTGCAATGTTTCCCACTACATACAGAGGACTGTGAGGGAGGCTTCAGCGTCATGAACGCAACAAAAACTAAATTGAAAAATCAAATGTGTATAAGAAATGCTAATAAATGCCATTTCAGTGTTAACAGGTGTCCTTTTAAATTTTGATTTTTTTTTAAATGTTCTAAGGAAGCATTTACTTCATAAAAGTAATCATCATGCCAAATTCCAAGTTTCCATACCAATTGTATCACATAAATCGCAATTTTAGAATGCTTCTTACTTCTCCAATCTTTCAAATTTCGAATTAAGAAACTCAATTCAATACGAGCATGTACGTCTCTTAAGTTACATCCATATAAAATTTCAAGACTCTAGCCCTAAAAGTTCTAATTATATTATGATTTAGAACAGTTTTAGAACGTGTTTTGCTCATTTCACATTTTAAAATTTCGAATTTTTTAAAAACCGTTTTCAACGAGTATTTATATCTTAAAAGTAACCAGTATGTCAAAAAACAAACATTTATACCAACTGTATCACACAAATCGCAATTTTAGAACTTTTTTGTTCGTGACATTTAGAATTTTTAGAAAACTGTTTTGTATGATCATTTACATTTCTAGAGTAACAGCCTAGCCGTGCCAAATTTCACATATCTAGCACAAACAATTCCTAATTAAATGCTTTTAGATCATTTTCAGACCGTTTTCCGAATAATTCATCCTTTTAAATTTAGAATTTCTATAGAAATCGGGCTTAGAGAGCATTTACATCCCAAAAGTTACCACCATGCCAAATTCCAAGCTTCTATACCAACTGTATCACACAAACAGCAATTTTAGAACTTTTTTATACGCAACAGTTTTTTAATAAGCAACAGTACAATTTTAAAAATGCCTTTAGAGTATGAACTTCAATGAAAAGCCAAAGAATTCTAGAATTTTTTTTTATTTTTTATGTGACATTTATTGTGTTGTTTATATTTTGAATTTTTCAGAATTCATTGAATGTAATACATTAAAATCCTGTGTTAACTTGGATTGTAAAGATTTATTTCATAACATTTTAGTGAGTTAAATAGAGTTTGGAAATTCTTTATTTGATTGCGCAAGACATATTTAAAATGTTCTTATTTTTAATAGCTTCTGTAGCGGATAGTTGAATTTAGATGAATAACTGATCTATAACCAGTTACAAAACCTATGTTATTTTTTTAAAAATATTAAACTAATCTGCGGCAATGCAATACATTAAACGACCATGGCCTATAGTGCCCAGCCCTGTTTTCTCGACCGTGGACACAAGGTGCTGTACAGCACATGTCCTGATCAGGGGGTCAGCCTAACGCGGGACCCTCGGTGTTTAGTTTCCAAACAAGCCTGATACTCATTTTATCGACCCTGAAAGGATGAATGGTTGAAACTTATTTTAGAACATGCTTAAAAAAAATCCTGACGGCTCGGCATACAGGCACAGGTAGATTTCGAGGACGCAGACCGTGGGACGTCTTTTTATTAGGAATTGCAGAAGAAAGATCTTCTTTCAATGATGCGGCAGTTTGGACCGCCCACTTCGAAATATACCTGTGCCTTTAGGCTTAGCCAGCAGGTATTTTTTTTTGTTTTTAATTCTCTTTTGCTGTAAAAGTTGGTCCTATAAAAAACTTGTCAATATAAAAGTTGTAGATAATACTAAGAATATTTATAATAAATCTAAGGGGATTTGATATCTAGTGAATTGACGAAGTTATGAATTTTTTTCTTCTTAACCCCCCCCCCCCCCCCCTCTTGAGGCTATTTTTAATGATATCAAAAATCTGTCATACATAAATTTTTGGTCCTTTTCCTAGAAGTATTAATAACTTTAAACAACGGATTCGATATGTACCATAATTAAGAAAATATGTTTTGTTTTGTTTTCACAAAAAGCCTCCCATCCCCCCCCCCCCAGTCCGATTTCACCCATTAACGAACTTGACCGAAATTTTATGTATCAGTTTGGAAGAGATTTGGGCAGAATTATAGAAGTTATAATAGCTGATATAAAATAGCTGATATAGATAGATAAAGTTTTGAACTGGGGTGGTTTTGGGTTCTAGGAGTCATGATCGGCGTAGATATGTAAAATTTTTTCAGAAATTCCAACTTAGGGGAGAATACAATAGGTAGTATTTCTTACGAAATCTGCCTAAAAGGGTACATTAAGGGGTTAAAGATCGATTTTTCAGTATTTCGCGGCGAATCTATTTTGCTAAGATTTTTTTCATTTGACGACAGTTTTTTTTTCTGATTAGCCAAATTGCTATATTTGGTCAAAAGTCAGCGAGAACGCTGATTGTTGATAATGAGTTTTGAAAAAATGTGTCCGTAAATAGCTGAGATATTAATTAAAAACCCATCTATTAAATAACGGCATGGATCAAAACAGTGTTGCTACTTTGCGACCTACTTTGGAAGCGCGCTTGACACAATGCTAAGATTAAACTTTGTGCAAGATCTTTGCTTTAGGTAAGACGAATCATGATAGTCAACATTTTCCCTACCAACTGAATTCAATTATTGAGGGCAAATATTGAAAAACAATTCATAGAATAGTTCTAAGACATTAAGAGTAAGTAATTTTGAGACAACAATCGCTTATAATTCAATATATAATTCACTTATAATGAAAAATCTTTTCGTTAACAAATCACTTGAATTATCATGCCTGCATATGTTTTCATTTTTGAAAATGAATTGGAAAGTTTCGCGTTGTTCAGCATACTTTTTTTAAATGCTTTAAAATTGTCTACTATTACGACAAATATGATTGACAAGTAACTTTTCTTGTGAAACTCAGCGACTTCTTCCGAAGCGTGATTGGTTCTCTGCCAAGTTTAAACATTGTACAAGGTCTTTGTTTTAGAGGGAGATATATTCATTGTTTTTCATTCCAATACCAATAAAATTAAATTATGGTATGTAATATTGTTTTAGGTATGTGACTATATGTGAGCATATTGTCTTTGAACAGTTCTGATATTTTGTATGGAACCCTTTGGTACGCAAATAAAACTCGTATATGACCAATTACTTTTTAAATCCGTTCTGTAGTTCCAGAATTAATCTCTGCAAAAAGAACAAATGTTGCTGTTTTATAATATTAGTATAGATACGACTTCAATTCAAACTCGGATATTTTTAGAGAACTTTAACAATAATAAATACATTTTAACGAAGTTTTCATCAGATTTACGTTAGATAATGCGAAATTCGATGTCATGTAAAGTACTGTAAGGGCACAGTAATTTAGTCTACAATACCGTGTTTAATATCAACTACATTCCAAAACATCGATTATCTTAATTGAGTTCTTACATTTGGCAAAAAGCAAGGTAAGTAAGTCTATTGAAAATGTTGCTCCATTATTATTAAAGTTAGGAATAAGAATTCGTGATTCTCTTGTAATGAAACCTTGTGGATTTTTGATTGAACAAATGGATTGCAACTCTTCCATCTTAAAGTTTGTCCCTCATCATTTTTAAACACTTTATAAATCTAATCTAGTTTTGTGTTATTTCATTGGTGCATTTTATAGTTTGTAACTCTAATATTGTAAACGCTGTTTAAATGAACCATAACCAGTGTAATTGCAGAGAAAAATGCATTATGATGTCATTGATTTAAAAGACTGATTCCATTAACCGATGATTCATATAACCGGCGACCACCTTTATCAGAAACTCAAACCCCCCCCTAGAACCGAATTCTGGCCGCGCCACTGATTTAACGCCTACATTTTATTTGCCAATTTCTATCACTGGATGCACATATCATCAATGAGTATAATATATACTTTTGCTAATGTTAAAAATACAAGTAAGACTAAAACTGAATCGATTCTAAGCTGTGCTCAGCTAAGATCAAAATAAATTGCCCCCCCCCCCCCCCCCAACCACACACACAGAGAGAAAGATATTTTGATGGTGACCCTGATGATAATGCATGGCAAGGCAAATAGTATTTGTACAGGACAGTTTCGCCTTAATCCATCTAGTCAAAACTGCAGGATGGCTCACTAATGCTAAATCTGATTTTTTTCTTCTCAACTTTAACAATAAGGAAACTTCTTTTGGGAGATTTTCATTAGATTAACTTTATATTGTTTAAATGTAATGACGCATGAGACATACACTGAATTGTAGTCAGTGACACAGTATGTACTATCACATACATTTCCAATTATGGAGCATCTTGAACAGTGTTACAGTGAGATATTCTATATTTTTGACGGAAGAAAGTGGATTGCAATCCTAGACAAAATTTGTTTGTGTATATACGTATTTTCATCCCTGAAAATTTGTTCTATTAGTTAAGAAACATTGTGTAGTATGTGAAAAAGGTAAAGAACATATTGTTAACCAACAATATTAAATTACATTTATTCATCAACTAGCTGACCCGGCCGAAGTTGCGCGGGCCAGTGATAATAAATTTTTAAAAAAATCAAGTTATTATTATTTTATATCTTTAACCCGATTTTAGATGAAATTATCTTTTAAAATGAAAATTTCGCAGAAAAAAGTATTGATGTTTAGTGATAAAAGTGCTCATTTTCTTGTTCTTTTTGTCCGAACTCTTTGAAATCTTTATTGGTTATAAATAAAACGGTTTTACAGCCCGTGTAAAAATATTGTTATCTAGTTGTAAAAGAAATATTTTCTTCTCGCTTTTATGTTTGTTTGTTTTCGCGTCGGCTCTTTATCATAGCAATAAAAAGTAGTTCTCATCTTCCGAACTCTTTGAAAATTCAATCGGTTATAAATATAACTGTATCCAAGCTCTCTTTAAAATTTTACGAAAAAAATATGCATATTTAGTAGTGAAAACCTGAGTGCTTTAAGGGAAAAAAATATTTCAACGCAATGGCCATATTACGCCATCCGTTCTCAATCAACCCTTTTCAATCCCCCTAAGTTAAACAGCTCTAGGCTAAACATGTTAGGGCTAAACACGTTTCCCGTTTCTGAGGGTAGAAGCCTTCAAAAAAGCGTTGAAGCATGCGCAAAGAGACGATTTTCGTGTGGAAAAGAGAGTGTGAATTTGACAGAAAGTGCTTTTCGCTTTAAATATATAGATTGCCTTTGTTGGAGCGTTGATATAAGTAAAAAATCCTCTTTTTCAAACATCATTAATTGCTATTAATATCGGCATTAATAATATTTTTTTTTTACTTTCCAAAAAAAAAAAAAAAAAAAAAAAAAAAAAAAAAAAAAATCAATGTAAAAGCAGTCATTCCTTATTTAACTGATTTTGTTTGATAATTAGTCTGAATTAATATTTTTATTTATTGACAGTTAAAAATATTTGTTAGTTGAGAATTTTTCTTTTTATATATTCGGTTAGACTGGATATTTGGCATTGGTAGTATTGATGGTCGAATACCGCATACATACCAAATAATCAGCATCCTTATTATAAATCAGACCAAGTTTTAAAAAGTATTTTTTACTATACAATTATTAAATGTATTTTTTCATGCTCAGTGAAAATAGGTTATGTTTTATTATTATGTGGCATTATTATTATGATTTTTCACATTTACAAGTACCAATTACTAGTTTCGTATATAAGCTGTGTACGAATCTTTCCTTTTTTACTAGGATAGATAGATTATACAAAACCTCCAAATACTAGATATTAGATAGGTCACAAAATGCTTTCAAATTATACATATCACTAATCACATATGGCTAACATATATATCACAAACAAACACAACTATACTATTTTTATTAATTTCATTATAATTATTTACTAACATCAATTTATTCTATTTTAAGCATTCCTTATTTTACTTAACTTCTTATGTAGTTTAAAACTACATTCTATATCAATTCCCCATTGGCTCAATATTTAATAAGACATCATATCCATAGATTGGGAGTTAAATTGGTCTCAACTAGGAAGCACCTCAAAGCTATTTCACTGTTCAAAGTTTAGGAACCTTGTTGTTCGGTATATACAAAAACAACATGATAGGATAAAAATTTTATCATAATCATAATCATAATCATAATAATATTATAAATCTGATTGTGTGCAAATGTTAGGCTGAAGCCAGCGTCAAAATGGAGCTTTTAATGATCCTGTATCTTTGCATATAGGTTGATTATAATCCTCATTTGAACATAGGCTAGGTTTTATTTATTTTATTCAAATATTTTCTTTAATAATTAAAAATGTCATTATTTTCATAGAGAATAAATGGACATTTTTTCATAAAATTTAACCATTTTACTTTATCGTTGCTAGGGCTTTGATCGTTGCCAATAAATAAAAACACGGAAAAATATTTTTTCCTCAACACTTAATTTTCAATTGAACGATTTTCACGTGAAAAATGAAAATTAAAAAGAATTCAAAAGAAGATGAATTTCCGTGATATTTGATACAAAAATATGGAGTATTTGTTATTATACATGAAGTATGAATATCGGTTACATTAAAAAGATCTTTTTCTGTCAAATATTGCGTTAATTAAAAGGAAAAATGAACAATAATTGTATTATTAAAAATAGATTTCGCTTGGACCATGGAACTATGAAAAGGAACCTCCTCGGTTTGGACAAATATGACGTTATAAATAAAACATGTTTCAAATGTTCGTAATAATACAAGGAGCATGAATATCTACCCTATATATATAAAATCCTAATGAAACGAATTTGTGAAACGATTTTATGAAACGAATTTATGAAACGATTTTATGAAACGACTGATTAAACGACTGATTATGTTTCAGGGCTATTTTTAATAAAATATTAAACGCTTGATGGTGAAATTAATACCAATTGTCCATAAAAATCCGCGGATGTCAAAACTGGTAATAGAATTTTGAAATTGGAATTAGTTTTCGAGATATTAATTTTTTTCTAATTTTAATGACATTTCTGTAATGATGGCAACTAATTACTTAGTTTTTTGTAACAAAAAAGGGAAAAAAATCAAAAAGGATCCCGATAGGGATTATTGATTTCTTTTTATTAGTCATTTTCAAATTGAAATTGAATTTATCTTTTATTTCAATTGATAATGAAGACAAGATTGTGATTAAATTATGTTTTTCCGGAAAATTTGAAAAAAAAATCACATTTCTATCGTCAGGATTCAATCGTCTGTCAGCATTTAATTTAATTTATAAACTGAAAATATTTTGAATAAATTCGTCCAAATGACGTCATTTATGTAAATGCGTCATTTATGTTTATACAATTTGTTTAATATAAAGAAGCCATTTATCTATTTGTATGTACAAAAAGAGGTAAATTGAAAGACAATTATAAATAAATTGTATATATACATATAAATACATGTATAAACAAGCATAAAAGTTCGGTGCTTTTCCAGTATATGGGGCCTTGACGAAACAGAGAAAATAGCCTTGGCGGAAAAGGAAATTTGGCAACATACTTTCTGTCAACCTATTCACTTTGTCATTTCGTATACAGAAGCATTTTTCAATATTTATACAATTTGTTTAGCGTAAAATGTCATTTATCCTATTTTATATATAATCAGAAGTAATTTGTATAGAAAAAACAATAATAATATATGTATAATTAAAATACGCATATAAACAAAAAAAAATCGTCGAATTTGTTTCCATGGCTGTTTATGTCATTTGGCATCAAATCTCACTTTCTGATGCCCGAATTGCGCCAAGCTTTTTAAAAAAGCGTCAAGACTCCTATAATAGAAAAGAACCAACAGTTCATTGGGTTTGCTTTCATAACTTTTGGCAACAAATATATTAACGAATCTATCCCTTTTTGAAACTTGAATTACGACAAATCTAAAAGCAAAGGATCCTATACTGGAAAAGTACCCGATTTTCTTATGGACAATATTCAAGTGACATAACATGGTGTAAAATTATCGCGGATAGCAAAAAATATCTCGTCAATTGATGCCGAATAAATGCAGGCATGCATGCACAATATATTTAATTAATTTTGTATGATAAATAATTATTAGAAAATTCGTATATACATATTAATTAAAATAAATAATTTACATATTTAAAATAACATGAAAATATGCATGATGGTGCACTAAAATAGAGAGAAAATTAAAACCTGTTCCTGAAAATGTCTATAACATAGTACTTTTCAATACCCTGGTTCTTAATGTTATTCACAAGCAGATGGAATTTTTCTCATCCTTAAACGCAAAGGAAGAATAGAATACAGATCGTTGTTATAAAAGTCCGAAAGGTAGCCACAATTTAAACCTAACCATTTTATACAAGCTGATTTTCAAAGTGTAATTGATTTTACTTATCAATCCCTAAAACAGTCGCCAGTTGTCGCAACAGCTGTGTATGAGGCCATGATAATAAAAAAAATGCCCCATTAAAACGTTAAAAGCATGGCAACCCAATTAGAGATTTACCAATATTTTTAAAACGAAGCACGCTGTCATGCTTTTAGAGGCCTTGAAGTCTGAGTGGGGGTTGGCGAGCGTAGCTCGCAGGGGGTAGGCCCCCCTAGTCAATATATAATGAAAGTAGATAGATAATGGACGTATTATTTAAGATGAAAAACTGAAATATTTTTTATCGTTACTGATTAATTATTAGCTTGAATACCAGTTGCATACAAATGTGAGTTTTTCGCTAAAATTTACGACCGGATTGCCAGAAAAAGAAAATTAACAAGAATTATGCCATTAAAAAGATATTTTTCTGAGGAAAAAGTGACGTCATATTTGAAATAAAACGGGAATTTCCAAATGTGTTTTACAAGGAGCGTCAATTCCTAAGGATCGGTAAGTTTAGAAAGTAGATGTGTTTCACGCCATAGTTAAAACGAAAAATTTAAATATTTTTTTTATCTATACTGATTATTAAGCATGAATATCAGTTACATACAGATGAGAGTTTTTTGCCAAAAACCAAAACGTGATTATTAGGAAAAGAAAAATAAATACGAATCTATTATATTAAAATCTGACCGCCTGTTTGCATTTCGCAACTACTCCTTTTAGGTTGTCGAACGCAACGCGATTTACTTAACACCGGTTATCATTGATCCGAGGATGTCATAAACTCTCAGAATTTAAAAAATGATTTAAAATCCGATATATATATATATATATATATATATTGTAAATTTTAACGAAGTTTCTCTAAAAATGGCAACTAAATTATTCCATTTTTGTGGATAAAAAAGAAGAAATAAAACGGATTAATATATTTTTTCTCATTAAAACTGAAAAAAAGAATTTATTTTCAATTTGAATACATGGTGAAAGAAAAAAAAATCTTGATTACAGTAAAAATTTTTTTAAATAAAAACGTATTTTCACATATTCAAACTTCATGAATCAATTTATTCTGGAGAACAAAAATCGTCTGTCAGCATATTTTCATTTAAAAATAAAGATTTTTTTTCAGGTATAGATTAAATCAAGGAGGCAAATTTAAGCTCCTTGCATTTAGGTCTACAATTATTGCTCCCTATTCACAAGAATTGAATTTAATGAAAAAGAATATACTATTTCCATTATCTTTGAAGGATGCTATTAAAACGTTTCACAAAGGCGTTAAAAGTAAAATAGTTTACCAGGTAAACTTGACATATATTTTTACACAATTCGCCGATTTCCACGATTTTGTTTGGCCCGCCTTTTTTCATTGGTTGCAGTTTCCATTTCGTGATTATTTGTCACAAAATTTCACTTTTTTAAAACTTAGTTATGTCAAGGCCTCTATAACATAGAAATACCTGTATTATCTCCTATGGAATGTGGTAAAGAGTTACTTAATTATTTACGTTTCTAATTATCGGGAATGAAATATTTTGCTTAATTAATGCATTTATGCTTCTTTTAATGATTCGTGAACGAAGTCATGGGTAACATCTAGTTTTTACATAAACTAGTACCGCAATCACAAATTTTTACTACAGTAGAAGGTCTTTCTAACGCAAACCTAAAAACATGAGGTTGTGCGTTATATAGAATTTTGCGCTATATAGATGACATTTCACACATCATTAAATTTAGTTTGTAAAACATGGCCAAATATGTGTGAAACATACCAAAATACATTAGAGTATCTTTATATTGCATTCTTTATTACCAGGAGTTATATATTATAATTTTTTGCATACTGTAGATCATTCCACACATTGTTATTTTTACTTAATAAAGATTGTCCAAACATAGCTGTATCAAATCATAGAATTTTTTTCAGTAATTAGCTCTGAATTAAGGAGATAAAGTTAAATTAATGTATCAGATTTAGTCCTCTCTAGAGAATAGCAACTATTTATAATGTAAGAATTCAGGTATTTCTTAACTGAAATATCATTGTTTACATCTGAGAAGTTGTGCGTTATATGGAGAATTGCGTTATATAGAATTGCGTTATAAAGATCTTCTACTATATTTGGGCATATAACTGCAATGATTTGTAGCCAATCAACAAGGCCGTAACCAGGCGGGGGAAGGGTAGGCTGAAACCCCCTAGCATCTTCTCCTCTAGACTTAATAATCTTTCAATACTAATATTAGTTATCTATACTAAAAGTTTTAAAACTTTGTGATATAAAGTTTTATGTTAGGGAGTTGGAACACTTTCTCTTTATTTCGGTCTATATTTATACAGTTGGACAGACCTCTGTTTAGCGAAGTTGCTACATCCAGCAAAAGAGTTAATTATATGGAAATTTCGTTAAATGGAGATTTTCCTTTCAAACTACTTTAAACTACATAAAGGGAAATTTTAAATTCATAAAAAGTAAATATCATTTATAAAAATAGTTCGTTGCAATTTAATAAATTATATCCATTTATTTTAGTTATTTTATTAATAAAAAAAATTAGTAAAAAAAAGAATAAAAACGTAGTTTACGATGATCCGCGACGCTCCGCTGTTATACAGCGTCGCGCATCATCGTAAGCTACTGTTGCGACTATCTCCATCTGTTTTATTTCACAGTGACACTTGAATTTGAACTGAAACTTTTCTTTCGTTAATTGAACTGAAGTGAACTCAAAAACTTTAGAATGTTTTGATTTTGTCTGGAACGAAAACGGAGGGTCCGAAGTTCTCGGATGTGTTGGTTGCGTTTGGCAACAGTGAGAATTTGTTTATTGCTTGCTGAGGCGGTCGGTTCTCGCCGACGTGTAGTGTTCCCTAATCCTTAAGGGTTTTTTGTAAAATTTCTCCATTTTTATTTCATATTAGTTATTATTCGTGTTTCTTGTATTGTGCTTCGTATTAATTTCTACCTGGGTGTGGTAAGTTTGTGATTTTCTATTCAATTTTCCTTCCGTGTTACTGAATCTTTTCAGTTTGGTCACAGTGGCTGGCTCGCAGCACGTGGGGGTCACAGACAATGTGTTAAATAACTTGTCTCAAAAAACAACCATGGAAATCAGCAATGATGCTACCCCTAATCCTTTCTTATACAAATCAAATAGCTCTCCGGAAGAAATTCTTGTCGAGGCCAGTAAGCTCGGCATTGGAGCAGTGTCAATCACTCTTACGGCTAACAACGGCTCCATACCTGCGGCTCACCCCAAAATACTTAAGGAGGCCATCGTTTCGCAAGTCCCCTCTCATAATAATATCGAATTTATGAAAATAACTCGCCAAGGCAAACTTCTGGTTCACGCCCTGAATGCCTGAACGGCCATTCAGATTTTCAACATCAAAACGCTCTTCAACATCCCAGTATCTGTTTCATTTCAAACTGAATGCATTTCTACGAGATTCTTGCTTCATAACATCTCTCCTCAAGTGGACTGTACAGAAATCGCAGACAAACTCGCCTACGTTGGGATTAAACCGCTTGAGGTAAGACGTTTTCTTAGACAGGGCTGTGTTCCCACCTCCTCCGTCCTGGTCACCAAACTTGGCCACTCTCTGCCGTCCGACATCAAACTTTGGTATCAGGTACACCGCATAACTCTCTTCGTCGATAAACCCCGTCAATGCACCAACTGTCTAAAATTCACTCACAACACTCGCGCTTGCAAAAGCACTCGTGTTTGTGTCCAGTGCGGCCAAATTCACGACGGCACCTGCTCTACCGACTCCCCTATGTGCACCAATTGCAAAAGCAATCATGTACCCTCAGACAAGTCCTACCCACAATTTAAACAGGAAGCAAAACTACTCGCATTTAAAGCTGAGAATCACCTAACTTTCAGTGAGTCCCGACGTCAATTCCGTGTCAGTACAGCTTCCAAAGCCGAGTCCTACGCTGCGGCTGTGGCATCTACCCCTGCCTGGACTCACGACCTACGTTATACACGGCCGGTGCATGACGTTTAAAACGTCACATGGAATGGATCATTTTTACACGGTGATTGGTGCAAAGCGGCGAGCCCACCGTTTTGCACCAATCACCGTATAAAAATGATCCACTCCATGTGACGTTTTCAACGTCATGCACCGGCCGTGTATAACGTAAGTCGCGCTGGACTCCCCCACCCATGGATTACGTTATAAAAACCAACTTACATGAACTCCTCCAGTGTTTCACAGATAACATGGTCAGCTTGCTCCAACAGGTCGTGGACTCTCAAAAAAACAACTGTCAAGAACTGTTAAATTCGCTTACTACGACGGTCATAGAAGCCGTGAAAGATACGCTGACAGCCGACGTTCTCCCTCCCAAGCCTTCGCCCTCTGGTAAAAGGAGCGAGGCGCTGTCATCTCCACCCTGGACAATACTTAAATCAGAAAAAGCTAAAAAATTGAAAATTGCGTTATCGTCCAAGGGCTTGACAACCGATCCTCTTATGGACACATCTACATCTGAGTCTTGGATTCCAGATGGTCCTCCTCTTCGCGAGGCGAACCTTGGATCTACTTCTCCTATCACTTAGCGTGGCTGTGGTTGGTCCCCCCCCCCTTTCCCCCCCTTTTTTGGCTATGATGTCATACACTCACGCACAGATTTTTTTTTAATCGGTTGTAAAAAGGAAAAAAGTCGCCAAATTTAGGGGATTTTTTTTAATGGCAACCTAGCCATTGTATTAAGTTATTCGATTGGCGCGGTCTTGAAAATCGCGCCAACTAAAAAGTCGCCAAACTTATGTTTATATGTTTGCGTGTTTGTAAAGCATCTGTTCCTTTTTTTCCCCCGGGGGTACCGCTCTTTTGCTGCTTGCCTTCCGTCTTCTGGCCTCCTTGTCTTGGCTCTCTGGCACCTCACTTCTCTTTTTTTCCTCCTTTTCCGTTCATGGGTATCAAACTCATCCATTTGAACTGTCGCAGCATTCGAGCTAACGGCCACTGGTTATGTGCTCCTTTTTTGAGGACGCCCAAGTCATCTGCCTCCAGGAAACTTACTGGAACTCTGATTCGTCCTTCTCTATTCCTAATATGACCACTTTCTTGGCTAATAGAGGCTGCGGTTGCGGAGGGGGCCTTCTCACGGCGGTCCGCACCTCTTATCCTTCATATCTCCTGCCTCTTCTTGCCGATCCCTGTGGAAGGGTCGAGGCCCTCGGCGTTAGGTTCCATTCTCACGGTACTTGGTTCAGTGTGATTAACATCTACCTCCCAAGGGGTTCTTTTGCCGACACTTGGTTCGACAAGCTGCTCCGTTCTATTGAGCCGCCTTTCGTCCTTCTCGGCGACTTCAACATCAATCTTCTCCGTCGCCTTCCTCCCTATCCTCTTGACCTTCAGCGTTTTCACTCCTGGGTTCTCAGTCACAACATTTGCATCTGTCATACCTCAACTCCATCACGTACGGTTCATGGTTCTCCCCCCTCCCTGCTGGATCTTACTCTCTCGTCTCCTGATCTTTACGGTTCGCTATCCTGGTCGGTCCATCCGGACCCCTTCGATTCCGATCACCAGCCTGTGTCTATTCAGATTGACAATCCTGTTACGTCAGCTAGGCAGCATCGCCCTTTCGTCAACTGGTCCTCTGCCGGCCGTGTCCTCAACTCGGCCCTAAATAACTCCATTGCCGACACCTCATATGACTCCTTCTGGCAATCTTGCTGTGAAGCCATCTCGCGGAATACCGCTTTCCCACGCCGGTTTCGGCGCCCTAGTGCCTACTTGCTGGGATCTCACCTGCAGCAGACTCCTCGGTCTCAAGCGCCGGTATCTGCGCCTTGCTAGGTCCTATTGCTCAAGAAACTTATGGCTACTCTACAAACAGACGGCCAATAAACTTCGACGGCACATCAAGCTAGTTTCTCGCAATTACTGGGACCAGATTTGTCGGTCCAGGGGATCGAATGGTGAAATATTCAAACTGCTCAAAAACCTTGCTCGCAAAGATTCTCCGCCCGGTGATAATATTCTGTGGTGCAGTGGCCCTGTGCCCCCCCCCGCGTGCCCAAGCGGATCTCTTCCTCGGGACCTTCAGCCAGGACGACCCACTACTTCCCCTTCCGTATGACCTTAGCGATGGCAATGCCGGCCTTGACGCGCCTTTCACACTTCAAGAATTACTGCTGGCCATTTAGAAGACTCGCCCCACCACTTCTGGTAGAGGTGGAATCTCTGTCAAGCTTCTCCAGGACCTCTCTCATGCGAACACTGCGAAGCTACTCGCACTTTACAACGACCTGTTCGACTCTGGCGCCGTGCCCTCTTCGTGGTAGGAAGCCTTCATTGTCCCAATCTGCAAGCCGGGTAAACCTGCTCGTCACATCTCCTCTTATCGCCCCATTGCACTGACTTCCGTTTGCTCAAAGGTTTTTGAGCGTCTCTTACTCCATCGCCTCATCTTTTAGGCTGGGTACAACAACATTTTCCAAGCCTCCCACTATGGGTTCATGCCGTTCAAAGACACTACAGCGGTTCTATGTTAATTCTTTGACGACATCTCCGGAGCTCGCGCTTCCCACCAGGCAGCCTTTGCCGTGTGTTTGGATATCCGCTCAGCATATGACTCGGTATGGATTGATGACCTTGTTTATAAACTCGCCAGCCTTGGTATCCGGGGAAAAGCTGGCCGTTGGATCGCCAATTTCTTGACGGACCGGTCAATCAACATCCGTTGGAAAGCCACGTATTCTGGCCGCGGGCCGTGTAGGAGAGGAGTACCTCAGGGTAGTGTTCTTTCTCCGTTCCTATTCATGATTTTCCTTTTTGATATCTTTGAAATCCTTGAAAGTGGTGTTTTCCTCCTTATCTACGCTGATGATATCCTACTATATGCTTTGGGGGAGGACCCTTCTCGCACCTTGACAAAACTCCAAAACTGTATTGGCCGGCTGGTGCAATGGTGCACAGCCACTCACCTCTCCATCTCACCGGATAAGAGCACTGCCATTGACTTCTCCCGTCGCCGGCCGATCGATCGAAAGGTTTCCCTCAGGGAAGTTGAACTCTAGTGGAGTCCTACAGTCAAGATTCTTGGCGTTTGGTTCGGCAGGTCCCTTCGTTTCAATCATCACTTTTCATACCTTCGGGGCAAGGCCTTTCGGAGACTAAACTACTTTAAAGCCGTTACTTCACGTTCTCATGGTGTTCATACTCTTCACATGCTAAGGATTATCGACTCTGTGGTTCGTAGCCTCCTCGAATATGCCTTCCCTCTATTCTTTAAGGTCTGTCCTTCGACCCTGAACTCCCTGGAAGTCACTTACAATGCTGCTCTAAGGGGCGCCACCGGCCTCCCAAAGTGCACCCCCATTCCGCTCCTTCACCGCGAAGCTAATGCCTCGTGCATGCGCAGCCGTTTCCGTTGCATGACCAACAGGTTTCTTGTTCGCCAACTCTCTCTTCCTCACCCTCCGGTCCCCGCTGACTCTTCTTCCCCTGGACATCTTTCTGCTGCCGCCGCCGACCTCCTTGCTACATACAATATTCAGGCTCACTGCATTCTACAGTTCTCGTGGCCTTCTCATCCCTTTCTCCATCCCGCTTGCCATATTATCTTGTACGGTCTGCCTTTCCAGAATTTATCCCTCCCGCCGGGTGCTATCTACCAAGCCTGAAAATCGTGGTGTACGACAACCACACACAACACCCTTCTCTCGTCTGATGCCTCCAAAACAGCCATCGCTGTCCACAATAGCCTCACAAACTCCAGTCTTGCCATGATCGTTTCTCATCTCAATTCTATATTCACTGCCGAGGCCCTGGATATCTACATGGCCCTTACCTCGTTTGTTTCAGCCAGTGGTCACTACTTACTCCTCACAGATAGTCTCTCTGTTCTCCAGGCTCTACACATCTCCTCGCTCCGCTCCCCGAGGTTGATCACTCTGCTCCATAATACTATCCATAGAATTCTCTCTTCCCATCGTGCAGTCCTTACTCTCGTCTGGTGCCCCGGCCATAGAGGTATTCCTCCAAATGAGGTGGCTGATTCTCTGTCCCGCTTAGCTTGTACCCTGAACTGGGTTGCTCCCGAAGACCTCGCGGCCCACATTCGACGCTACTGGATAGCGGAAAAAGAATACTCATGATGGCTGAATAGTGATTACCACCCCAACTATCCACACCTGAGTACAAAGGACGCCTTTCGTCATTGGACCAGCCACTGACACGTAGATATTTGGATTTCTCGATGGCGTACTCGCACCTGGCTGACCAATAATCACTTATATAAGATTAAACTCGCCCAGTCACCCCTGTGTTCTCTCTGCTGCACTGTTGAGACCCCTGACCACATTCTCTGTAATTGCGGAAAGTATAACTCAGAAAGGTCCATGTTACTTTCGACACTTGGCATTGCCCCCCAGTCCACCTACTCAGAAATCCTAACTGCTGCCCTCCACTCCCGCTTGGGTATCACTGCCCCGCTTTTCTTCTGCGGTTGCTCGCGGGTGACCTGTTTCTCTCCTGCCGGCTAGCACACTAGCCTCCCTCTCGTTCTCTCTAGGAGTATTTGAGACAAAGCCGTCGCTGGCGTAGCATGGGTCTCAAGCTGTATGCCAACCAACCAACGAAAACGGAAATATGTATAATCGCCGTTTCTGTTTGTAAGAAAGTGAAATATGTTAAAAAGAGTGAATATGTGAAATAATAATTGTTTTTTATGTAAATATAAATTCGCGCGTGTAAATATTCTGCTCTTTGTGTAGTCAAGATGTGTAATTAAAATATGAAAATTATCTTCTGTGCATCTATCGTCATTCCAGCGGAGATCATCACTTTATTTTAATTTAAGTTTTCCACATTTTTGGCGCCCCCGGGTGGGTGATTTTCGTCGGATTGTCGCAGAGGCATGGTGATAAATTGAAGGTAAGAACGAAATTTCCATTTTGAAGATTGAATAATTATTATGTGCTAGAATATAAAGATATTGCATAACTTAGATAGTAAAAATGGAAGTTTTGAAAAGAAATAAAACGACTCAACGATCAGCTTTTACTAAAGCATATAATAAATTAGAAAGTGTATTAAATGATACTAATGCCGAACACGATGAAATCGAAATTAATTTTTATTTATTCAAGCAGAAAGCTGACGCGTTAGAGATAATTCATAAGAATTATTTAGATGGTTTGGCAGATGACACCGAATTTGAAGCAGAATTTAATTCTGTTGAAGAATATAGAGAAAAGGCTTTAAGAATCCAAATGAAAGCGCAGCAAGTTTTGGATAACTTTAAGACAAAAATAGAAAATGGTAAAGGAAAAGCTTTGTGTCAACGACTCCCTGAAGTTGAACTGTATAAGTTTGGGGAGATTTAAAAGATTGCCTTACATTTTGGAATCAATTCAAAAACATACATGAAAATACAAGTTTAAGCAACGTGGATAAATTCCATTATTTAATTCAGTCAATGAAAATTAAATCGGAATCCAGGGAGTTAATAGAATCTTTCCCAGTTACAAATGAGAACTATTCTTTAGCGATTGAGAGTTTATTAGAAAGATTTGGCAGAACCGATCTGTTAATAGATTTGGCTTATGTATGTATTATGTTAATAGATTTGGTTTATGTACGAGAATTGTTGAAACTTGTATTGAATAATACGACTAAAAAGAAAGCTGATTCTTTGAGTAGTTTATATAATAAACTTTCGACACAAATAAGGGCTTTGGGTTCCTTAGGTGTTACCACTGAAATGTGTGGAGTCATTCTGTATACTTTAGTTGAAAGTGCATTGCCTATTAATATTTTACGTTCATTCGAAATACAGGGAACACGTAGAAAATGAGCAAAAATTATCGGGCCTCGACGCGATAATTTTATTCCTTAAAAATGAAGTTCATTCAGAAGAAAAAATAAAATTGAGTAGATCGGATATTTGTAACTACGCACCTGAACGAAAAGAATTGGCATCATGTCCAGTGCTGTAGTTGGAAAAATATATTTGTGGGAACTCACCTTTTCATAGAGTAGGTGTCGATGCTACCGGATTTTTGCTAAGCCAAAAGCCGACTTTTTAAAATTAGCAGCTATAATTACTACATTCTAGTTTTTTATAGTATTGCAATTGTATAGCATTCATCTAAAAGCAATATTTAATCAATCTCACAGTAACATTTCCCATTATGAATCAAAATTTAATTGAAATAACAGAAATAAATCCATATATAACTTATTGGCACATCTATCCTAGAAGTTTCCATAATAAAGAACGATAATGAGAGGTGTTTTCCGTGTTCTCTGATTTACGACAAGCTGTCTCGTCTGATAATCTTCCTGATTGCAACCAAGATTTTCCATAAGGTTCAGGACAAAATTCTTTTAAGAGAGGTCCTGCACGGCTTATGAATATAAGTAAACTGTCTCTTTCAATAAGGAGGGAATTTTTCGCATCGGTCATGATGTTATTGATACAGCATACAGCTGAATGCTCTTTCACATTTATACATTGAAATGGGTATAGTTTACACAGTCTGGAGAAAAAAAAGGCTTGTGCTTGTACGCGATATTTATTTTTTACAGTAACAAATACTTCTGGGAACGGCGTTCCCATGCGTTCCCACCCAACAACTGTACTGATCATGCCAGAATTCAAGAGGCAGTAATTTTTCTGCTGCAGAGTTGATTTCTCATAATTATAATGATGTCTCGTGCGCGTTTTGTTTAAGAGATCATGAATCGCATTTCTGCAAAAAGGCATTTTTTATGCCTTTGTCTGAAAAACTTTCGATCATTAAAAGAAAAGGACTGTGCCGTGTTTGTTTAGCTAAAGGCCACATGGCTGTTTCGTGTACTAAATCAAATATTAGATGTCAGAGTTGTTCGAAAAGACATGTAAAATTTATGTGTCCTAATTTAGAATATAATAAATCTAAAAAGGCATCAAAATCAAGTAATGATGATAGGAAAGAAAAAAGTATTGATACACTTTTTACACATAAACATGATATGAATAAGAAATTATCCTCTGCCAATGAAGTTATGCTACAAACACTAGTCATAAAGATTAAGGGGTTGAAATTTAAGTCGTAACGCAAGGATAATTATAGATACAGGGTCCCAAAAGTCTTATATCTTAAAATCCACTGCTCAGGAACTGAGTTTTGATTTTCAAAGAGAGGAAGAGTTTTGCCATTCATTATTTGGTGGTAGAAAAACAAAAATGCATAAGCATAATTGTTATAAAATTTATTTAAGTAGCCTTGATGGTAATTATATTTGTAATTTGGATGCTTTAGATCAAGATGTCATATGTAATGATATTTCTGTGATTAAATATGGTTATTGGATTCGCGAGTTAAAAGATAAAGGAATCCACCTGAGTGATATACGAGAAGCAGGTCCTATTGAGGTACTTTTAGGAGCAGACGTTGCTGGTAAGCTTTTTACTGGAAGACAAGAACAACTAAAATCCGGTTTGGTGGCTATGGAAACAAAATTAGGTTGCACTTTAATAGGCAAGATCCCTCAATTTAATCGTCAGAATGAGGTGAATATGACCGTAGTCAGCATGCTATCCGAAGAAGATGTACCTGTTTCAGTATTATGGGATTTAGAACTTCTTGGTATTCGAGATTCTATTGAGCAAAATAGTAAAGAAGACTCAGAGAGGGCTGTCATGATACATTTTGAAGATACAGTTCAACAAAAAGATGATGGAAGATACGAAGTCCATTTGCCCTGGAAGAAGGATCATTCTCTCCTACCTACTAATTATGATCTAGCTTTAAGAAGACTTGAATCTACTACCAAGAAATTAGAGAAAACTGGGTATCGAGAGAAGTATCATCAAATTTTTGAAGAATGGCTTCATGAAGGAGTAATTGAAGAAATTCCTGAAAATGAAATAGCCTTATCTGTTGCTCATTATCTCCCTCATCGTCCCATCATAAAAGAAACGTCCTCACTGTCTTCTATGAAAATAAGGCCTGTCTTTGATGCTTCGGCTAAGATAACTAATTGCCCCTCATTGAATGATTGTTTAGAGACTGGAATTAATTTTATTGAAACTATTCCTTTGATATTAGCCAGATTTCGTCTTTATGAAATTGGTGTTATTTCTGATATAAGAAGAGCTTTTTTGCAGATCTCTTTACACGAGAATGACACAATTTTTTTACGATTTCTTTGGTACGATGACAATGGCTCTATAAGGATTCTCCGCCATACTCGTTGTGTTTTTGGGGTTACAAGTAGCCCCTTTCTTCTTATGACAGTTATTCATCACCATTTGTCACAATAATTATTGAAAGGAGAATACTCCAAAGAATTACTTGTTAAATTGCGTGACAGTTTTTATGTAGATAATTGCGTTACAAGTGTTCACAATACTTCAGAGTTAGATAATTTTGTAGAAACATCTACAGAAGTAATGAAAATAGCAAAATTTTATCTTAGAGGTTGGGAAAGTACTACATACAATAGCGACGATACTTTTCCTCCAGCAGATTCCAAAACATCAGTTTTGGGCTTAATATGGGATAAGAATTCTGATACTCTTGAAATCGATTCTGAACTTTTGAATCTTGATGAATCAGAAAAATTAACTAAGCGAAAAATCTTGTCCCTTATCAGCAGAGTCTTCGGTTCTATGGGTTTTGTGTCTCCTGCGTTAATACAACCTAAACTCTTGCTTCAAGATATTTGGAAAACAAAGGAACCATGGGACGCAGAAGTAAACAAAGACATTAAACGGAAATTTCTTAAATGGTTTAAAGATTTACATCTCTTGAAGTCTGTAAAAATTCCAAGATAGAGCGGTGCCACAGAAGCATCCCATTTAAGCCTGCACACTTTTGTTGATGCAAATCAAAATGCTTATTCAGCCTGTACTTTTCTAAGAAGCGAGTCCCCTGATGGTACGGTGAATGTCAATTTACTGCAAGCCAAATCACGGTTAACACAATTAAAAAAGGTAACAATTCCAAGGTTGGAGTTAATGGCAGCTACTATTGGAGCAAGATTATTTAAATTTATAAGAGGTACTCTAGAAGTCGAAAGCATTGATACCTACTTTTGGACTGATTCTTCAACAGTTCTCAGTTGGATTAAACGACAAGAACAATGGTCAGTGTTCGTCTCTAATCAAGTGAAAAAAATAAGACAACTCACAGAGCCTGAAAATAGGTTTCATATTCCTTGTGAGCTGAATCCCACTGATCTTCCATCCAGAGGATGTGGAGTTAAGCAACTTTTGAAGTCTCAATGGTGGCTAGTACCTACATGGTTAAAGAATAAAAAAAAACAGTGGCCCAAATCAATTGTTAATGTTAATGAAGAGGAAGTTGAACAAGAAAAACGAAAAACAGTTATTTCTGCTGGCAATGTAGAATTCAAGACGATTGTTTCTCAATTATCAAAAAGAATCTAGAAATTTTCCAAAATAGTGAGAGTGCTAGCTTGGATTATTCAATTTCACCCCAAAGCTCGGGACTTGAGAAAACATGCACTCCTTACAGAAGAAGAAGTATTGAGGGCACAGAAAGTACTTTTTCGTGCTGTGCAGACATAATGCTTTTCTTATGAAAGTGGTAGACAATCTTGTCAATTTCCAAGCTTTTAAAGATAATGATGGACTATTGCGATTGAAATCAAGACTTACTAATGAAGACAAAACATATTATTTTATTGCTCCAGTGATTCTACCTTCGAAACACCCAGTAGTGAGAAGGCTTATTGAACAAGAGCATATTCTAAACAAGCATGTCGGAACATCTACTCTCCTGACCATTTTGCGAGAAAGATTTTGGATTTTAAAAGAGAAAAGAACCATACGAAGTATAATCAACGAATGTGTTATCTGCAAGAAGCAAAAGGTAAAACACATTGAAGTGCCATTTCCCCCTCTCCCTGCAGATCGAACTAGAGTAGCAGCAGTTTTCCAAATCTCAGGAGTTGATTTGGCTGGTCCATTACTGACAAAATCTAGAGAAAAGGTATGGATAATCTTGTTTTCTTGTGCAGTATTCAGAGCGGTGCACCTGGAATTAATTCCATCTCTTAGTACTAATACCTTGATTCAGGCTATGCGACGATTTATAGCAAGGAGGGGTCGGATATATGTGTTGTATTCTGATAATGGAACAAATTTTACAGGCTTAAATAGAGCATTGAAAAAACTGGACTGGGCAAAGATTCAACGAACATTTGAAGTTAATGAAATTCGTTGGAAGTTTAACCCACCCCCCGCCCCATGATGGGGAGGGTTTTGGGAAAGGCTCATTGGAATTCTTAAGGATCTGCTCAGAAAAAACTTAGGACGTTCGTCTTTGACCTATGAAGAATTGTTTACTCTTGTTTGCGAATGTGAATCAATAACGAATCACAGACCTCTTCCCAGATAGCAAGCAAGGTTCGGAAAACGGTCTCTTTTCATTTTCTTTCGACTTTTCTGCGATGGTATATTATCTTTAGCGTATATCACGGTCACAGTAATGTTTTGAATATTAGGCTTTTGGAATAACCGTCAGGAAACCTACCTTCTAAAATCATCCTTTGCACAATCATTTTCCGCGCATGCGCAACTTATTTTATCACTTTGTTAGCTGCAAATTGTGCTTATTCATTCACTCATTGAAGGTGATATTGGCGTGCGAGCAGGTCACGTAGCATCGCTTTGCCAGTGCTGGGCTGGCTTTTCATTTACATGTGCAATCGTAGTCAATCCCAAGTATGTTAAACTATTTTGTATTGATTTAATTTCATATAGATTTATCTTATTGCAAGAACTACATACATACGCATATTCCTGTTATAGTTCTTGAAATTTCCATTTATAATATGTTTTTTATTCTTGACGAATTAGTGCGAGTTCTTTAACAAATACTTTCATTGCAAAATACAATAGATACAGAGTGGCATTTGTTTATGTTTATCTTTTAAATTATATTATTATCGTTTATGTTCTATCTAATCTATCTGTCTAATCTATTGATGTTCCCCAATTTTAAAATATCCATCTTATAGATCATGTGATTAAAAATTACCTTCAAAAGTTTGAAATATTGCGTAATAATAATAATAGATTGTGTACTTGTATTTAAACTGCAATTTAGTCAAAGTTAATTATTTTTAGGCATATGTTTTATTTTCTTATAATTTAGTCATTTATATTGCATAAAATTATACCATTCAATTACGTACATTTAAGATATAAAATTTTTATTGCATGCGTTGCTAGAATATTTTAAATTATTGTTATTTTTATTACTTTCTTTAATACATTTTATTTTCATGAATTTTAAAATATGAATTTTGATGAAGTCAAACTATTTAAATTTTTGACGTTTCAATATACATGCTAATAATTATGAGCGATTTTTAAAATGAAGGTTTATATTTTAAAGGAAAAAAGGTCTAAATAATGTTAACTGATTATTATTATTTATTTTTAATTACGGAGCATCAATAGATTTAATTCAGAGATAAATCATTCTGAAAAATTATTGTCCTTCTGTGTTAAGTAGAATGAAAACATGCTTAAAGTATAAAGATTTAAAATAAACAAATAGGTAATATGCATATGATATAAAAATATTATAAATGGAAATTGCATGTTATTTTTCTAATTTTTCTCAGTAATTATATAAATACCAAAATTTGGTTTTATATAGTTCTTAAATGGGGATAAATCTTTATCAAATTAAATTATGCAGTTATGTTTAACTTTCTTCAGTTTGTCAATCAACTAATAAATAAGAATAATTTATACTGGGTTGACCATTATCAGTTTTCAAATATGAAAACACAAAGGTAAAGACAACATAAAAACCAAGACATAAGCAATTCCCAACTCAGAAATTTAAAATATTGTGAAACTTTCAAGATAATGTAGTAGGGCTTAAGCAAAAATATAGTATACAAATTTTCTTGTTGCCCGAATTCACTGTAAAAGAAAATATCCCCGCTTTATTTTAAAACTGATTAATGGTAAAAAATACAAAAAAAGATAAAAGTTATCTATTTTAATTAGTTTTGTCAAATTCAAACAAAAGTTAGGAAACTTCTGTAAAATAATTCTTACCGTTCATTCTAACAAAATGTATATTAGATTTAAATTTTTTTTAATGTTATTAACAATTGATATTTGTAGCATACTTTAAGGGATAAAATGCAATATATTAATTAAAATATAAAAAATAAATATATTCCAATTTTAGCAATTACTTTAAAGGGAAAAAAGCAATATATTAATTAAAATATGTAACTTGCTAAATGTAATATGACTTCTTAAATATAATGTGTGCAAATAAAAATCATTATTTTCCATTTTTTTTTCTTTCAGTATATAAATATTATGCTAAATTTAGTTTCCTACAGAAACAAAAGAAAAATTCTAAGTCAAATTATTTTGATGAAAATCTCATGCCTCTGTCAATTAAGATTTAAAACTGACAGATTAATCAAAACCTTTTTCATTTCCTTTATAAATGCATATAATAAAAGCATTATTATCTACATTTGATTGTAATTCCTGTTACAATGGTTAATATGAAATCCTGTAACTAGCCTTACATTTACACCTTTTGGTATGCTTGTCCTAAAACACTTACAAAGTACCTCAGATTGTGTCAACTAGCAACCTTTTATAATCCTTTTTACAATGTTTGCAAACCTTTCAGACAAAGCCTTTAAAAAGCATCTAGTCATTTACATGTAGAGGTTAGAAAAATGTTTTAAAAATCAAAAATTGTTATCTGGGTAACTTACGTATCAGAAAAAGCTGACTTAAGAGCTGTAACCCCTGCATCATTTCTACAAGATCTTCGCACAAGTGAAGTTCCTGATTTAGACAAATTGAAAAGACTAATATTGTGAAAAGGTAGCAATACGTTCAAAGAGTGAGAGAGAATCTAAAGAATAGATTCAAAAAGGAATACTTAGGCTTTTTACGATTTTTGATTCCTAAAAAACATGACAAGATTAAAGTTGGTGATATCGTTATAATTAGTACCAAAGAAAAAAGAATAAATTGGCCTCTAGGAAAAGTCATCCAGTTGTTTCCAGGAAAAGATGGCATAGTACGCTTAGCAAAATTACGTACTAAGTTTGGCGAGAGTTTTCGTCCTGCACAAAGACTAAATCCATTGGAAGTAAATTTCGATTCAGATAATTTATCTCAGAAAAATATAGAATCTCCTCATCCTAATGAAACTACAGATAAAGATTTTCCTAATTCTGGTGAAGTTAAAGAGAATTATCCTAGAGTATCTAGATTTGGACGAGTGGTTCGAACCCCAGAACGTTTAGACCTCATGAACCTGCCCTCGACTGTGGTTGAGTTTCAACAAGGGGAAACTCAACGGGGGGCGAAATTCTAAAAGATAGTCACGTTTTAACATTATTGGCAAATCCAGCCACCTCATTGGTCATTTAGATCTGTCCTTTTTAGAGAGTAATCCCTTGGCGGTAGGAAAAACGTCGCCAACTCGTTTGTCTATTTCTATGATTAGAAGAACGATGAGGGGGAAAAAATAAGTTGGTAATTTTGAAGCAAATGTTATCTCCAGCTTTCATTAAAAAAAAAAACCATTGAAAATAACTTAAGATAGTTTGATGGCATTTTAAAGAACTTTATAGAGCTTTATTGAAGAATTTTATACAGTGAAACGGTTGAGATTTTAAGCTGCATAAATATTTTTAAAAGGAAATGGAAATTAAAAATGAAATTTTGGTTTTTTTTTTTTTTTTTTTTTTTTTTCTTTTAATTCAAAAGAATATGAAAATTCCCCACATTGCTCTAGAAAATTTAATTACTATCGTTAGAAAAACCTTTTTTACAGTTTAAGATAGTATAAAAGCATTAAAAAAATATATAAGCTCTTATTAAATAAATATAAGCGTCAATACTGTACATTTTCAAAAAAGTCCGTCTGAAAGAAATTAACTATAAAAACACTGTAAGTTTTTAAATAATTTTTAAACATAAAGAATAAACATTACAAAAAATATTATATAAAAACTTTTGTATATGTAAGTTGATTCGTTTCTTATTTATGCTACGTTGTCTTTTTATAATAAGTTTAATATATATATATATATATATATATAAAATTCTGAGACGCGTTCTCATTTCGAATGTTTTTAAAAGCCATTTTCTTTTTATTATTATTATTATTATTGCTCTGATTCTTTCGCGCGCTTGGGATTTTAACTTCTAAATTGGTCCGCACCAAAGTAAGGGATTCTTTAATGTTTTAGCCTCGCCCTCTAGCCTCATTCGTTGGGCTGGAGCTAGCTTCTCACTCATTGGGTTGAGCGCTCGTGACGTAATTCTGTGTATGTTTCCGCGGCGAGAACAAAACTCGCCTGCACCGGTCGGAACGAGAGATTTTTGACGTTTTCGGAAGCTAAACAAATATGTGTCTGGTATTTGTATGACCGTAGAATATTCAACTGGCCCAGTAACATCTTAATTCAATGAAGTGAAGCAACGTTAGCCCGAGGGCTATAAGTTTTAGACCTTTGGGAATCGTTTCTGTGTTGTTCGTCTTCTAATAAAATTATTTGTCTGGAGATTGGCTGGATTTACTGGAGGAATTCTGTGATCTCATTTCATTGCCTTACTACTTCGCCATACTCGCTAAATTCGACTGCAACTTGCTATATCGTTGAAAGACTGCCATCTTTTCATCGAATAGTATTCATCGTAATATCTCAAACTCGTCAAAATGCTATATATATATATATATAATGGGATTTAAAAAAATAGTATTTATACAGGTGTAATCCATTAAAGCCTTATACTAATTTTTACTAATCTACTTCAAATAAATAATGCTCTAAGCCATCCCATAATATCTCAGATTTTCTTATTATGAATCTGATGGTATTTCGCATACACGCACAGTTTTGACAACTATTGGTGGGGCTTACTCTTTTTTACGCAAATATGTGTAAAAGATAGATTGCCAATTTAATGTTGCCTTTTTTAACTCCTTTTTAAAGAAATTAAACATAATCTTATATTGATAAATAATCACAAGTTAAACAAGGCAATAAGACAATATAAAAAATCCTTGACGGCTCGGCCTATAGGCACAGGTAGATTTCGAAGACGCAGACCGTGGGGCGCCTGTTAATTGGGAATTGCAGAAGAAAGACTTTTTTGTCATGATGCGGCAGTTTGGACCGCCCACTTCGAAATATATGTGTGCCTGTGGGCGGAGCCAGCAGGATTTTTTATTTATTATTATTATTTACTGTAAGAGCTGGTCCTATAAAAAAATTGTAAATATAAAAGCTGTAGATAATATTAAGGAGATTTATAATAAATTTAAGCGGATTTCATATCTTGTGAATTGACGAAGTTATGAATTTTTTTCTTCTTAAACCCATATCCCCCCCCCCCCTTGAGAGCATTTTTAATGATATGAAAAATCTGTCATACATAAATTTTCTGCCCTTTACCTTGAAAGTCATAATGACTTTAAACGGATTCGATACGTATCATAATTAAGAAATTAGGGTTTTTTTCTGTTTTCACCAAAAGCTCCCCCATTCCCCCCAACCTGTCCCCTGGTTTGATTTTGCCCATTAACGAACTTGACCGAGATTTTATGCCGTTTGATTTTATGTATCAGTTTGGAAGAGATTTGTGCAGTATTATGGAAGTTATCGTGTCCATAAAAAAGTGATATAGATAGATAAAATTTTGAACTGGGGGTAGCTTGGGGTTCTAGGAGGAGTCATGATCGGTGTAGATCTGCAAAAAAGTTTTCAGAAATTACAACTTAGGGGAGAATGTCATAGGTAGTATTTCTTACGATATCTACCTAAAATTCGAATTTACAGGCCCGTTTATAAAATGATACTCGCTGATATTGGCGAATCTATTATAATAAAATGACAATAAAAGTTAACTCTGAATAACGTCTTTTTTTTTTTATAGAGATTTTTTTTTTATTATTATTTATCTATTTTTTTTAGATAAAAATTGAAACTTGAGCATTTTATTTTAATTAAAAAAAAAAGCATAAAGTAAAAAAGTTTTCCTAATGCCGTTTATCCTTATAACAAAAGAAAAATAGGAAAAAAAGGAACATTTAAAAATTCTATAAAATACTAAAAAGTTAAAAAAGAAATAAAAAAAACTATACTTTTTTATATTAAAAGGAAAAAAGAAAAAAAGAGGAGTCCATTTCAGCAGTTATTGGTGGGGCTAGAGCCCCACGAACCCATATAGCTATACGCCTATTGGTATTTTTATAAAGGCTGTATTTTCCAAATAACTTTAATAGGCGTAAGCGTACGCAGGAGTGTGCAGAGGTAAGCTACGCCCTGTCCCCTCTATAAATCTTTCAATAAGGTAAGAATTAAAAAAAAAAAAAAGAAAAAGAATATAGAATACAAATATCAAAAGGTGCTTGTAATTGTGATTGAACATGGTTTTCTGGTTATTGCATGATTGCAATATAGGTTTTAGATTCTTTTATTTAATTTAGTTTGGTTCATGTATTTTAAGATGGAATTTAGAAATCGATTTTTCATGCACTTCCTGATATGCTAGAATTATAAAAATGATGTACACACGTGTGTTTCCGATGACAATACAACATTTTAATATTTTTAGAACTTAATTATAAATTAATCTTAAGGCATTTTAACGTGAGCAGGGCAAAGCTGGTAAATTGCCAGATATTATTTATAGTTACGTGTGTAAACGAGTTACAACAACAATGGAGGTTATGTGCCAAACCATATTCTCTAAAATATGCCAACTGGCTGTGAAAATGCACCAATGAAATATTTAAACACTAAAAAGTAAAAAAATATATATAATATATATATAATATGCGTTTATCAATTAATACTTTAAAAATTAATTAAATTATGATTATACGTTGTGAAAACTATTTAGAAGCCCTGAATAGATGATTTAAATAATCCTTTTTCTATTTCCTGTTACCATATGTTAAAACAAGAAACAGAGCAAAAATTATAAATTTGAATAAATTCACTAGTTTGCGCTTTCTACCAAGCATAAATACAGGCGGTGAATTTTCCATAATCGGGGCCCACATTAAATTAACACATTGTAATAGAATTTTTTTGGAACATGATTTGCAGTCATGAAATTAGGCGGGATTTTTACAATAAACATTCAATGCTTATAAAAAAGTGTTTAAGAAAAAACTTTTTTATTTTTATACTTATTTTATGGGGGAGAGAACCTTATAGGTTTTTAGCTACAATGCCTTTCTTCAAAATAAAAGTACATGATAATTATTTCCAAATTAATTTGGGGGAGGGACGCTTGTCCCTTCCCCATTTTTATCCAAACTTGATAAAATTAGGTAATAATTTTAAAAACTTTATTTTTTTTTTCTTACAGAATTTTTTTACCATTTTTCTGGTGTTGAAAGTAGATAATTTTCATTCCTCCCCCCCCCCCCCAATAGCAATTTTTTAAAATAATTTTTTTAATAATTTTAATAATATATATAGTTTTTAAATAATTTTTATAATAATATAATAAAATTAAATTCATTTTCATCAAGTAATATTTATTTTTTACTATTTACACTGATATTTAACGAGAATTTATAATATTTAATTTATTTTTATACTCTCTTACAGTCTAGAAAAATTCCTTTCTGATGATACTTATTAACTTTTAGCAGGTTAATTAGGTTAACTTCTATGTTGCTTTAAATTAGATTAATTTCTATGAAAAAACAAAAGCATGATTTAACATTAAATTTATTAAAATAAAATAATGTATTAAAATTTTTTATATAAAGTCATTTTATAAAATTTCCTATTTTAAAAGTCTACATTTGAACAAAATGCAGAAAAAAAAAGCTGTTTAAATAATATGTATAGTTCTTTGCTGTGGGATAATAATAAACAGTATGAATAGTGGCCATACTAATTAATATTTATTATTAGACATGTTTTTTTAATTACTTACATTTAAGAGAGATTTTTTTTTTTTTTTTTTTTTTTTTTTTTTACTTCATCTACATACAAGGGCCGTCATTAAAACGAAACTGAAACTATATTTGTAAACTGTTCAATTTTCGAAAATTTCCAAGACATATAGAGCACGGGCATCTGACGTCACGCTTCAGCTGCTGAATTATTTGGGTGGCAGAAACCATCCCTATCCTAGTGTAATTTTCTCTAATAAAAGTGTATTAGTGGGCTTTTATTTCTCTGTTCTTTTTCGAATATATTTTTAAATTAAAGTTTTAAAGTTTTTAAATAGTGTTCTATGGCGGGACAGGCCCAAGGGGGGGGGGAGGGAGGGGAGCAGAAAATTTGGGGGTGAGGTGAGAGGAGATATTTTAGATGATTGATTATTTGTTTATTGTTATTACACGGTAACGAATACGGCACTTTTTTTTAAAATAGATGGTTTTAAGATTTTTAATTTTGTATGCAGGAGGGGGAAGGGGGGGACAGAAATTTCAGGGGAAGAGGAATAATTTATATGGCTGCTTATTTATTATTTATGGTCACTACAGAGTAACGAATAGGACAGAAGATATTTTATATAAGAATAACTTAAAGATTTAATTTTTTTGTATGCTGGGGGGGGGGGGGTGAGCAAAGAGGGAGAAGTGTAAATTTGAGGAGTTAGTTAGCAATTAAGTGGGTTATTTATTTATTTTTATTAATGAGTAATGAATGTAGCAATTTTGTTAAATATATTTTTTTTAATATTTGAAAATATGTGTGCTGGAGAAGGGGGGGGGGGAAGACCGAGGTAGTGGAAATTTCAAGGATAGGGGATAATTTATGATTATTTTTTTGCCACTAGAGAGCAATAAATAGAACAGATTTTTTTATATATATATAGAATAAAAATTTTAAATATTTAAAAATATTATACGCTACTTTGTATGCGGGGGGGGGGGGGGGGTAACTAAGGTGAGAAGCATAAATTTGGGGGATTTTAGGGGATAATTTATTTATTTTTATTAGTGAGTAACGAATGTAGCGATTTTTTTTTAATATTTGAAAGTATGCGTGCTGGACGGGGGGGGGGGGGGCAAGAGGAAAGCAGAAATGTCAGGGTAAGGGGATAATTTATATGATATATTATTTATTTATTGTCACTGGAGAGCAACAAATAAGACAAAATATGTTTATATAAAATCAAAGATTTTAAAGCGTAAAGGAGAAGCGTAAATTTTGAAGGTTGGAGATGGGGTCAATTTAGATTATTATTAGTGAGAATCAAACAGGGCAGAATTTTTTAAATAAAGAATTTGAAGATATGAAACTCCGTACGATGGAGAGAGGGCGCGAAAGGGGGAAGCATAAATTTTTAGCGAGAGGGGGGTAATGTACTTGATTGATTATTGATTTATTATCGGTAGACAGTAACAAATAAGGCAGAATTTTTATGCTATAGAAATAAAAAAAAAATAAAGATTTTAAATTATTTTACAGGCTGGCTGTGGGGGAGGCAGAGGGAAGCATCAGATAAAGATGTAACATAGTCAGACAAGTCTGCACTTTACTGAAAATAAACGCGGTCGGATAAAAAAGACATTATATTGAGAAAATTGCTATGGATTTCAATGCTAACAAACGAAGAACAACGGAGTTTCTGCCACCCGAACAGTGAAAATGACAGTTTATTTGTAACCGTGCCCGTTTGGAATGCCCCAAACCTACAACGCCAAGCTCCAACCATAGTCCAACAGCGTCTATGGCACGTGACTGATAACAGCGAATGAGAGCGGAGTTCAAGCCAATAATGCTAAAACGTGACTATCTTTTAGAATCTCGCCTCCATCTGTTTTACTCCGCAGTGACTCTTGAATTTGAAACTTTTCTTTCGTTAATTGAACTGAAGTGAACTCAAAAACTTTAGAATGTTTTGATCTTGATTTTGTGTGGAACGAAAACAGACATATGTAGCATCGCCGTTTCTATATGTAAGAAAGTGAAATATGTTAAAAAGAGTGAATATGTGAAATAATAATTGTTTTTTATGTAAATATAAGTTCACGCGTGTAAATATTCTGCTGTTTGTGTAAAGTTGAGGCAAACGTATCTTGGCAGTGGAGAGAAAGGTTAGCCAGCCTTTTTACGCAGTTGGACTTTAGTAGGATTACCATATCGGGGAATTAGTATTGATTTGGCGCATAGGAAATCACTTTTGGAATTTAACATATAGGGTAGATGTGTGAGTAATGGACCACCATGGGTCACCTTCAAAAGTTTTGGTTTATAAAAAAATAACCAATAAAAATTCAGCTTTTTTATTTCATTAATATGCTTTCTTTAAATTCTAGTTTTAAATACAATCATAATATCAATTATCTATTACTTTTTGTGGGTGTACATTACTGGAATTTAGGGTGTTTTGATTTATTTCTGTTATTTACAATTAAATTTCGATTCACATTGGGAAATGTGACTATGAGCATGGTCAAATATTGTTGGTAGATTAATATAATAATAAAAAATGTGGAATATAACAATTATAACTATTAATTAAAAAATAATTTTTAAAGAAATTCCTTAAGGGTGTCCATTACTGGCATATCAACCCTATATATATACTGCAGGATTTTTTTTTTTCGCATTCTTTTAAAACTTTAAATACGACTTAAAAACTACTTAATCGGTTATATACAGCCTAACACAAATACATGCTATTTCAACTAGAATAATATACACCACTTTTAAATGGGTGGGGAGGGGGTAAGAGTTGAATATTTAAATATTTTTAAGAGCATTTAAATTTTTTAATTTTGTAATTTAAGGTTGTTCTCAAATCCAAACTGGCTACTTTATGAAAAAAATTTTAATTAATTTTTGTTCGCAAATAAATGTATCAAATTATCAAGTGCTCTCATTAAGAAACTTTGTAATCAAAAGACATTTTCCATTTTTCTGGTAAGGCACAAGATCTTTCAGAAAATACTGTCAAAAGTTGGCGTTTTGAACCGAATTCTTGATGTGGCAGCACGATAAAAGAGAAAAACCGGTCGTCACGTGACACTAATCGCTCATAACTCGATAAGTAATTTATTTATCAAAAACTGAAAACTCATTTCGAATCCAAATCGCTACCACAGTCAGGCATGCCAATTTTTTGCCTTTGCGTTTAAAAATGAGTCAGAAAGTTGCGCGATGTTCAGCAGGTCATTTGAGAACCACCTTGACAGTGCGGAAGACTTTTTAAAATGCAATTATTTTATGTTCAAAAATGCAATTTTTAAAATTAAGTCAAATTTATTGTGACATAAAATAGCAGTATTTAATAAGGTTTTCCTGTAATACTTCTCTGTAATACTTTTCTGCAATACTTATGTAAGGTTTTTCTGTTAATAAGTTATTTTTTACAGTTTTTATCCTTTATCGTGCTACTGCATCAAGAATTCGGTTCATAACGCCAACTTTGACATTATTTTCTGAAAGATCTTGTGTCTTACCAGAAAAATAGAAAACTTATTTTGATTACAAAGTTTCTTAATAAGAACACTTGCTAATCTGATACATTTATTTGCAAACAAAACTAAATTAAATACTTTAGGCAGCAATATCTTTTCTGTGGCATGCATAATCATTATTCCGCATTATATAATTATTCACATAATCACATTTCATGTTTTGAATTACGAGAGAAATTCTAAAAATATCTTTAAAATATTCTTCTCAACTTTAAAAAAACTGGTAGAACAAAAGCAATATTTTCGATTCTTCATTTTGAAGGTAGTAGTAGAATATATATTTTTTACAGTAAACAATCAGTGATGTTTTTATCCAGAAACTATAAACTAATTACTCCTAAGATGAGTTTAGCGCTAAACATCTGCTAAAAAATGCTTACAAATTTCATCTCAATATCAGTTTCAATACAAATTTCATTCCAAATATTATAATATCACTTTAAAAAAATAAAAGTCTATTGAAATAGAATGGAAAACATTTTTTCCTTACTCTATTATAAAATAAATACAATCATATTCACATTTTGGACCACACTGAAGAAATAATTTTAATCCATCTCTATAATCTAATAATATATTCCTAATAAAGAACCTCTTTGTCTTTTTTTTTTTTTTTTTTTTACAGAACTGAAAATTTTTGTTATTTTATATATTTTATCAATATGCTTGGTATGTACTTGAGGTGAAATTTTCCGAAAAATTCAAATTCATCGAAATTGTTACTCTATCTTCAATAGTTTAAAAAATGAAACATTTGATTGGACATAAAAAATCTACAATTGCCGGTAATGACCGGAAAATTTTCAGTAGCACATCAATCACTCTTAACAGTAGGGGGTCGTAGGGTTATAGGCTGATTTGTTTCAGGCGCCAAAATCTCGCCAGAATTTTTTTGCGCGAAGAAATACATGTTTCTTGAATAATTACAAGTATTTGTCATAAAAATGACTATACATTAAGCTAAATCAATTTTGTTTAATCAACCAATCGTTTTTCAATGGAAAAAAAAAAAAAAAAAAAATTAGATTTAAAAGTTCATTTTCTTTCAAATTCAGTAAAGAACTATTTCTTCTTTCGGATGTACACTTCTCTCTAGTATAATGTCCACTGCCAAGTTGTTAGGTCTTCCTGAAGAGTAGTCAAGATATGTAATTAAAATATGAAAATTATCTTCTGTGCATCTTCCGTCATTCCAGCAGAAATCGTCACTTTATTTTAATTTAAGTTTTCCACAGCTACGATAAAAAACATGATTACTATCCACGAATACACTGTATTTTTAGTTTAATGATTTAATTTTATTAATCAATTATTCTTTCATGATATTACAGTATTTATTATAACATAGTAATTTTGATCCTGCATTACTATTATGTCTTTCAATTTAATTGCTGAAAAAGTTTGTCAATTGTTTGAAAAGTTCTTGCTCTTATAAACATCTCGTATCTTTGCAATGCTCTAAAAACCTCTTCAGGCTAGTTATAAAATGCGTAAATAGAAAGAATAAGATTTAAATGTTCATAAATATTTTGAGAAATAGGGAGGAAAAAATTTCAGATCGCAAAAAAACATCGTTAGTTAAATGGAGAATGCAATTCGCTATTTGGACAAATGTTCTTGGTTCCAGAGAAATGTTCCTAAAATAGAGAAATCTGCAATATAGAGGTTTCGTTAAATAAAGGTCTAACTCTATATCATTAAATTAATGGGAAAAAGACCAGCTGTGAATTAGCCCCACCAAGAAATTACCCCGCCCCCCCCCCCTTACTGACTTTGTCGACTTGTTATGGCCCTCATTGTTGAATTCAGACACTTTTCTCCGTGAGAGATATTACACTTTTTAACCATTAAAAGCATAAAATTTCAAATCTTCCGGGGGTGGTGGTGCTGGGGGGGGGGGGATATCCCCGGGCCACCCCTTGAATTCAACACTGATGGCCCTGACAAACAAGTTTCTGAATCCAGTTAAGTTTTAATGTTTGATCACATTTATCAGGATTTAAAAATTTTAATACATGATTAAAGAGATTTCGCTCTGATCTATAGTTTGTACAGTTTATGACGATATAAATATGAAATATATAAACATCACAATAGGAAAGGGGGGAAAAAATAAATGACGAACGTAATAAACATAAACAGAAAAATAGATCTACAATTATTTTGTCTTACTTATAACTGTTGGCAGTAAATTAATTCTTAAAGTGCAGACACACAAAATATGAATTATAATTCTTTATAACACAAAATTTTCGAATAGTACAAATTCATATAAACAAGTAGACCACGTGCTAGGCTAATTCAGAAGCAGATCAGATACAGAATATTCAGGGATCATTCTAGAGAGTTTCAGAAGGGCGGCCAGCCCTCATGCCCTTTTTAGATAAAATCCCACCCTCCCTGCCCTTATTCCAGATGGAATTCTACCCTCCCTGCCCTTATTCCAGGTGGAATTCTACCCTCCTAGCCCTTTTTCCAGGTAGAATTCTATCCTCTTTTTATTCCTGCAGAGAATCCTGCCTTGTTTGCATTGTACTTTCAAAAATTGTTTTCCTATCTTTTATTTTTAGAATGCTAGTAAGGTACATCAGGAGTACTCCTCTTTTCCTTGTTATTTCTCTGTGAAATGCCCTGGTATATCTAATCTTTGACTTTGAGCGATTCATCTTTCCATTTATCATTATTTCCATTGAACATAAAGGGTAACTAAGGGTCATTGATTAATTTCATCTTCTCTAGTAAAATATACTGGTTGGATCAGGCATTCTGGCCTTTGATCACATGATAACTTAAATAAGTTTTATAAAAAAATTGAGAAGTAGCTTTAGAACTTTTATTTTGTAGCTTTTTCAAAACCAGTTTTGCCAAAACCGGGAAAAAGTTATCTGGTGAATAAAAGTTTTAGAGAGAGAAGTTTTTGAATGTTGTAGGAAAAGAGGGAAATGACTGTGAATATAGTAAACAATTTTAACAATTAAAATCGAGAATATAAGTTTCATTTTGCATTTTTAATACTTTTCAAATGGTAAAGTTATGGAAATTTAGAAATGTTATTGGATTTTTTAAACTAAAGAGCACTTTAAGCTGTTGCCAGACTTCCCTCTCTACCACTATATTCGTATGTGCGCTTATTACAAAAATGCCCTTTTTATGAAATGATGTGACCTTTTCAGCAAAATTGCCCTTATTATGTAATGTGCGCCCTGCCCTTTTTTATGTTCTAGAATGATCCCTGGAATATTATAGATATAAATAATCGGGCTGACTCATTTTTTTGCCTTTCTATGTGCTGCCATCTAGTATCGATAATTAGAACATAATACGGAATTCCGTAGCCTACTATGATGCCATAGTTAAAGCAAGTTTAATTACGCTTACAGCGCCGCACATCATCGTAGGCTACGGGTACTCTCTAACTCAGCGGTTCCCAATCTGGGGTAGGCATACCCGAGCGTGGGGTCTGCAGGGGGTAAGGCTCACATACAAATAATACCTGTACTGGTGGAAATCGTAAAAATGGTTTCACTGAAAACACATAACGAAAGTTGATAGTTTTTGTACTACACATTTAGTCTCATGTGTAATTCTAATATGCTAAGCTTGAAATGAGGGAAAAGCTCATTAGATGTAATTCATTGATAATTCAATGGCGCTAGCTCTCCCCACCGCTAATCATATTGCATGAGTACTTATATATTTACCCCATCTTCGCCAAATCTGCTATTGATCATTATACAATATTACTTTCCCACCACATTTATCTTATTGTTCTGTTCTTAATAATAATTGCAGAATGCCTTAATTACTACTCCCAGTGTTCGGCAACTAATTACTACTCCCAATGTTTTATTTTGAAACACGTTGAAAAGCAAGCCCTTATTTTCGTTTTCGAATAGGCAGGGTTATGTCACTAACTTACATTAATAGGAAAACTTACTTCTTTTTATTGAATATATTACTAATTTTAAAAAAGCATAAATGCATTCTATGAGTGAAGGGAGGGGGTGGAGGCGTGTTTCTGATAAAAGGGGGTACTCCGAAAGGAATAACCCAAGCAAGGTACATGCAGGAAAAAAGGTTGGGAAGCGCTGCTCTAACTGAACAAGTTTTCTTTTCCCTGTCCAGCATCTATATCATGAAATCCCATGTTTAGCCTATAGGAAAAATTAAAAACCTGATTATTTATCACCTAACAGATTTGTCGAAAATAGGTTTTAATCATCAGAAAATTGACGCGTGATACCCAAGTATTTTTAGTAAGTACCCAAGTAAGAATTTACTTTTTTTGCATGTCTCACTTGTGTTGAGTTGCCATGCCTATTTTTTGTAGAGATTTATTTCATAACTACTTTTAAAAAGTCCTTTATCTTTATTGGTGTTTTGGAAACTTACTTCTGTTTTTTTTTTTTTTTTTACTTTTAATTTTTAAAATTGTGACTGACAGATTTTGACTCCTGTACGTCAGAAGAGATAATAACATTTTGGAACTGAGTTCTAAACTATTTTATCATAAAAGTCATGATTACGTGCTTATATAAATCAAGAAATATAAAAATATTTTCTTATTTTTTATTTTATTTTATTTTATTAAGGAAAAAAGTGAAAGAGAAAATGATGGTTATGTTTTTACAGAGTGGTGTTTTTTCCTAATGCTAGGTTTTATAGCTTTAAAGTTCATTAAATTTTTCTCATGCATTTTTTTTTTTTTTTTTTTTTTTTTTTTTTAAATTTTTTGAAGTACGCATACAAGAAATCAATCTATTTACATAATGAAATAAAGAGATACAGCTAACTTCTTTTAAGTTGAATTGTAGCATAAAATTCATTTAACGGAATTACTTGTTGTGTAGTGTATTCAGGGCTGGCAAGTTTCTGCCGGGGTGGTTAAAACCAGTGGTTATAACCGGTTAAAACCGGCATGGCAGAAACTAGTTTCTGCCAGTAAGCGGCAAAAACTGGCAGAAACTACGAAATAATAATTAGAAGAACTTTAACTGCAATGATTCATAATTCACACTTGTATTTGATATATAAACAATTAAATTAAAAATTAAAACTAAAGATTATGAATGTTATTCAAAGTAGCAAAAAGCTTCAAAATGATCATATAAATATACTTTGTTTATATAATACTAATTTTCTTTTACTTGAAAAACAGAAATTTTCATAATGGTAATCTGTTGCTGTACAAGCTTAACTATTAATATTATTTACAGTTAATTTTCTATTTAAAAGTAAAAAGAAAAAAAGAAATTTACAAAAAAATTTATGATATTTTAATCTACAGTATTTTAATCTACAGTAAGAATCTGCATAGTTTGTAGAATCTTTTAGCATTAAAATTAAAAGAAGTAATACAAAAATTAAAATAATTATTCACACTTGGAAAAATACAAAATAGTAGAATAACCATTTACCTGGTTCAAAATATTAGAATAATGTATTGTAAATAATATGTGTTTAAAAGGAGGAAACATAGTTATTCTTTAATATTTTGTAGCATCACCTTTACATTTTATAACAGCACGAACTCGCTTTGCCGAGCTAGCTACAAGTGGTTCAGAATGTTTTCTGCCCAGACATGACCATGCTGACTTTATTCTGGAAAGAAGCTCAACTTTGTTTTTAGGCGTAATATCTTGTAGTCTTTTCTTCATTATTCCCCACAAATTTACCATTGGATTTAAATACGGCGAATTAGCTGGCCAGGGAAGTACGTTAATTTAATGTTGGCTAAGACAGTTCTTGGTGGACACTAACCTGTGTGAAGTTGCTAAATCATGTTGGAAAATAAAATCGTCACCACCCAGATCTTCCGACGATGGTATCATAAAATGATCAAGGATTTCCTGATATATCTCAGAATTAATCGTTTTGTTAATGATACATAGCCTTCGAGGACCATCTGCAGTCATGCAAGCCCATACCATTACACTGGCTGCAAATTTCACTGATCGTTTCTACCAGTTCTTCTCATATGCTTCTTGCTTTATTCGCCGAACACAACATTGACCATATGTTACGCAAAACACACTCTCATCACTAAATAATATATTTTTCCAATCATCCAGACCCCATAAAGCTTTTGTTTTACACCACTTCACTCTCTCCCTTTTCTGTTTAATGGTCATGAAAGGCTTTATCTTTGGTGCACGAGATTGAAATCCAAGTTTATGGAGACGTCTTAGCGTTGTAGATTTATTCACATCAACACTGTGTTCTTTCCACTTTCGATGCAAATATCTCACACTTCCAAAACAGTTTTTTTTAGCAATACTCTTTAGCTTTCTATCATCTCTGAGTAGTTTTTGGCTTTCGGCCGCTATTCAAATGCTTATTTTCAAAATGTCCATCGTTAGAATACTGCTTTATTGCTCTACTAACACTTGGTTGAGAACATTTTAAGAAAACTGGCGATATATTGCTGATTACGACCTTCTTTATGCAAATCAATAATACGATGCTTTGTAAACTCTTTTATGTCGGACGAACGGCCTATGTTTTACACAAAATGAAAACAATGATGATGCAAAGCGTTTTTATAACTTAAGAAGTCCCGCAGAAGATAATTTTATGCAACCTTCTGAACAAATCAGGAAAATTCATAAGTATTCTAATTTTTTGACCACCTATTTTAGTATTCTAATATTTTGAATAATGAAAATAATTTTACAAAAATAAAATATTCACTCAAAATTTAATATTTTACAGTTTTAATTTCCTTTAATAACTTGCAAATGTATTAAAACATCCACCAATGTTCTTTTTCAATTGCACTACAGTGAAATAAAGCTAAATGCAATTCCAAATACAAATGGAATTAATTAGTCTAATTTTTTGATTTGGAGCTGTATAACATTTCTGTGAGAAAGATTTTTTACAGTTATTATTAAATTATGTTAAATTACAGAAAATTATTTTGAGTAAGTATTGATTATTTTTCTTTTCTTTTCAGCATTTAATTTAAAATAAGTATTTGATATAGTTTTCTATTTTGAATTTTAAATACTCTAATAATTGTTTATAATATAAAATTACGCAACCATATTATAACAAAAATTTTATCGGTTACATTACTCATTTTTTCTAATATAAATTTATTTATTTTTTAATTAAAACTATCCACAATATTTCATTTGTTATTTATCCTGAATAAAATGTACTTAAGGATTTAATACAACTATAAAAGGTTTCTGCCAGTTGTTGCCAGTTTCTGCCGGTTAAAACCGGTTATAACCACTTTCTGCCACTGGCACGGCAAAAACCCCTTTCTGCCGGCAAAAACCCAGCCCTGAGTGTATTATAAAAAAAAAACCACTATGATATATTTTATCGATAATATTTATTAGCTTTATAATTCTTTTGTGTAACATAATATTTAACCGGTGTGAACAAAAATATGTATTTGAATTTAAAGCTCATAGATGGCAGTACATGCAAGAATGCTTTATTTTGGAAATGATTTAGCGGTAAATATAAACCCTAGCGTCAGCACATGGTTTTACAAATAAGTTGAAAGTTGAAATAAGATCCAAATTGTTGTAACTGTTATTGCTAATTCCGTGTTAGCTTCGATAAAAATAGTTTTACAAAGACTGCAGGTAACGTGTTTACATTTTATAACTTTTATATTTCTTAATACTTGTACTTACGCTTATGATTTCTAACACGCTCCAGGCATTTCATGTTGTTTGTATGATTATGTAAATCCAAGATGATTTCAGATATTATTTTAAGGAACTCTGTTATTTATTTATTTTTATACAGGTTTTTGAAATTAAAATTATGTACAGTAACAGAATTTTTTTAGTTATGTAGATTTATTTTTTTATTTTTACTGTGCAATTAGTATTATACAATGTGGCTCATAATGAATTTTTAATTGATTGATTATCAAATTGTCTGTTGTACATTTCTATATCAACATTCGTATGTAGATACGAACAGGGGCACCATTTAGGGGGAGATTAGAAGGTGCAGTTGCCCCCCCCCCCTATTTTTTGATATTTCAGAAAATTTATCTGTCATCACAGGTCAGACTCAGAAATTTTTTTTTTCAAAAATTGCTCAAAAGCTAAAATAACTTGTCAGATTAGATTAAAAAAAAAAACATAAGCATTAAAACACTTTGAGTACAGAAACTGATAATTATCAAAAATCTTTTCTAGAGCAATGTGATATTCCAATATTCTCAAAGTGAGACGTTTATCATTAATGGATATTTTGGCTAATTTTAAAATATATATATGAGAACATATATATATAAAATATATATATGAGATTTGAGATATATGAGAATATATATATCTCATCAAAACAGGGTTGGGTTTTTGACGTCAAAAAGTGGTTTTTGACATGACATGTCAAAAACCTGTCGAAAAGTGTCAAAAAGTGTCAAGAACTGTCGAAAAGTGTCAAAAACCTTATACACATTTTTTTTAAGCAATCATTAGTGATATTTTATATTATATCAAGCTGAAAACTGATTAAATAATAATTTATTATATAAATATTTTTTATTTAGTCATACAATAATTAAGTTATAATAAAATTATATATCATAATTCAAAATATTTGTCAACTGCCATGCTACGAAAAATAGCAAAAAATATTGAAAATACTATTAAATGCATTTTTCAAAGTAATTTTTATATCTTTATTACTATTAAGTATTTGGTTTATTATAAAAAAAAAATTAGCAATCTAATTTATGCTTGAAAAAAATAAAATAAAGGCTTGTGTAAAGCTAAAGTAGCCATTATTCAATGACTGTTCATGAGTTACCTAGACTTTTAATGATTCTAAATATTTGTTTTTGTACATAAACTTTAAATATAAACCACAATTACAACACAAATGTTCTTTAAGTAATTAAATGAATTATAATATGAAATCTACATAATTAAACGTTCTTTAAATCAGTAACTTAAAAGGAGATGGTTTGTTATTTTCAATATTTACACATATATAATATATCTTCATTTTATTATGTTAGTTTCAGTTTAATTAATTGCAACTATTTCTTTATGTTAAATTTAATTTTTATACATTATAAAATAGTACCTTTTTTCAATCCAAAAGTTGGAGTATCATAGCTGAGATTTATTCCAACAGAGCGAAAAATGCCGGGACCAGGACTCGAACTTGGGTACTTCGGCTTGCTGTGCCAACGCTCTTCCTACTAAGCTATCCCAACGATATCCTGGTTGGCATAATTCAATCTTATTTGTTGGACATGGCTGTGAACTGCAGTGCTAATTTTATTCATCTGAACTATAACTATAGCATTTTTACATGATGAATGTGATACAACACGGAAATTAACTCCTGTATACCATGTAATTAGGTCATAATGAACAGACCCAGTTTCAAGTCCTGGTCTCGTTATTTTTCGCTCTGTTGGAATAAATCTCAACTATGATACTCCAACCTTTGAATAGAATTTACCTAGTTGAAAAAAAATTCCTCTGTTCATTAGTATATTTTTGTAGGGGGCAAATATTAAAACAATATAAAAATAAGTATATTATTTATATGAAATTATATACATTAAATTATACAAGTACCAGAATTTCCCCCAGGTTTAATAAAGGACAGGGTGATGCTGGTGAGAAATGGGCACTTTTATATTCTTAAGCGCACTTACTGTTAAAGGCATAATTTTGGTTTTTAAAGTCACTTTTAATATTTAAAAGTCAGGGCACTCTTTTTAAGACCACATTGAGTAATTTTTTACTATGAAAGCAATTTTTTTAATACAAAAAGGAGAAAAGACACTTTTTTTTTTTACTGAGGGACAAGAAGGATGCTACTTTTTTTATGAGGGGAAAGAAGGGTGCTATTTTGTATATCAAAGGGCAGGCAGGCTGCAGCACCCTTCTGAAACTACCAGAGAGAAACTCTGCAAGTATTATTTAATAGTTTGATTAGTTTATATTTTTAATGTAACAATACTTTTAATTATTATTTTATTACATATATTTATAACTTACAATTATTTTCAAAGTAATTTTTTAAACCAAAATCATGTTTTGAGTTTTCAGGAGTTGACACAATTTTTTTTTTCCTGAGGCCCATTTTGTGAAAACTAAAAATTATTTTTGTGAAATTTATTTTGTGAACATTTTGTTATGCAATATGAAATCCAGCTGCTCAAATTCAAACCAAGCATTTAATGATAACTTCTTTCAGTCATTCTGTTAAAGTTTTCCTTTCTTGTAAAATTGTTTTCTTTGTAAATTATACATTTCAAAACCTAACAAAATAAAAATAATTAATGGAGAGTATGTTTTTATGGAATGGAATTTTGTGAAGGAACCAATTTTATTAAGAGGAATTTTGTGAAGGTCACTGATTTATTAAATCAATTTTTGTGAAGGGGTCCTAGATAGGTCATTTTTAATGTCTAAAACTGTCAAAAAGTTTACCCATGTATCTAACACTAAAACTATGAAAAATTGTAAAGTTAATGTTGGTGTAAAAATAATTTAAAACAGTTTTTGGACTCAATTTTGGTTTTTGACAGTCATTGTCAAAAACTATGTCAAAAAGGAGTTTTTGACTTGACGGTTAAAACCATGGTTAAAACCGGATAAAACCGTCACACTGTCAAAAACTTGCCAACCCTGCATCAAAAACATACATGTGAGAGAAGGCCAAGTTTGTTAACGGTTTCGCTAATAAAAGAAGTGAGATCTAACCGGAAACCAAGTTCTTTCGAAGCTCCTTAAATCATAGCTCCTGTCATGCATAACGTTCTTCAATTGCTTAAAATGATTTGTTATGTTATTTGGTACTCAATAGAGCGACTTGGCAAGTTTTCACCCACCAACTTTAATCTTTGAGTCTGAGTACAATTTAGTCTAGTATGTCATTGGCAAAGATGTAGTCAATCAAGTATTCGAATAAATATGTCTAAGTTAAGGTATTGATCAGTTAAGGAAGTGATTAACTTTAAGTTCAGATCAATGAAGTAGAGAAATTTGAATAAGAGAAAACTTGCCAAGTCGCTCTATTGAGTAGCAAATAACATAACAAATCATTTTCAGCAATTGAAGAACGTTATGCATGACAGGAGCTATGATTTAAGGAGCTTCGAAAGAACTTGGTTTCCGGTTAGATCTCACTCCATTTATTAGTAAAACCGTTAACAAACTTGGCCTTCTCTCACATGTATGTTTTTGATGAGATTTCATTACTTTTTGTACAGTTACACTTAGACACTATACTTAATGGTTTTTAATGTGTTTACAAGTGACTATTTTATTTACCAGGCAACATTCAATTTAATTTAAATTTCCTACAAAATATTTGGCTGTCAATTTGCGGCAGAAATTTGTATTTTAATAGGCACAGATGTCATATACGCACCACATTGACGAGATTTTTTTACCCCGCCAACTTGGCGAAAACTTTGTTTTTGAATATTAGTTACAAATAGCATGCTATAATAAATAAACAGTTATAAATAATAAACATAATTATAAATATATAATAATAAATATAAATATCACAATAAATCGTAAATATTAACACATAAACAAAATAACCGGATTACCATGTTTGGCATAAAATTGCCATTTTGTTGCAATCGCGACAATGTGGTGCGTATATGACATTTGGGCCCAATAATCATATTGACATAATTTTATGTTTTACCATTACAGACTCATCAACATATAAATCAACAGTCCGATTCATATTTACAAATAAAATGACGAAACTATCAAAATAATATAAAATTTACAGATAATTGAAAATTAAATTGGCATTGTTTTCATAGTAGTATATTAACACATAAACAAAATAACCGGATTACCATGTTTGGCATAAAATTGCCATTTTGTTGCAATCGTGACAATGTGGTGCGTATATGACATCTGGGCCCAATACTCATATTGACATAATTTTATGTTTTACCATTACAGACTCATCAACATATAAATCAACAGTCCGATTCATATTTACAAATAAAATGACAAAACTATCAAAATAATATAAAATTTACAGATAATTGAAAATTAAATTGGCATCAGTGTTGAATTCAGACACTTTTCTCCGGGAGGGATTTATGTGGCTCCGAGGGGGGAGGGAAATTACACTTTTTGACAATTGAAAGCATAAAATTTCAAATCTTCCGGGGGGGACATTCCCCCCGGGCCACCCCGTGGATTCAACACTGATTGGCATTGTTTTCATAGTAGTTTTGCCACAAAAATAAAATTCTGGAGTATATCATGCTCAACATTCAACAATGATTATAAAAAAATAAATAGCACAAAAGAGATAAAGTGTGACATCTCTGCACGTGGTTATTTTACATTTTATGATTAAAAAGCAAAATTGAAATTGTAATGTTTAGGAGAGAAAGACACCATGAATTGTCCCATGTTTTTTTTTTGTTTTTTTTTTTCTCGATGCAATTAAAATACGATTGTTATTTATTTTTTTTTTATTGCGCATGCCTTTTTGTAAGTTAGATGGAATAAATGAGATGATATTTTGCCACAGCTACACTGCCTAGACCCATGGTAGCTACACATCCATGATCAATATTTATTTGAATCATAGGAATGACTCTCTTTTGTTTACATTTTTATTTCTGGGATTAGACGAATTTCAACTGCGGATGTCTCAAAATATATGCGTATTTCGATATATGAATTCTCTCAAGATGTTTTTGTTTTTTCACAATGGGTCTAAAAAGGTAAATTTTATGCACCATTACTCAAAAAATTAATTCTCTGAAATTAGCCCAAAATGGTTGATAATCAAATATTTTGCTGCACGGTCAGCCCGGATTCAAGATTTGGCTCTTTTTTTGGCAAATTAAAATTTTGCCTAATAGACGTAACGTTAAACTAAGAATGGACACTCCCAAGTGAATAATTAATTGATTTTCAGAATTTTTGGATTTTTTTTCGATTTCTTATAGTGTGAACGAACTTCTTACCAAATTTTAAATCTGTCAGTGCAGTAGATATATGAAATCTTTTTGATGAGTGAATGAGTCCCTGATAAAATTATCAGTTATCAGACATTTTCAAATATTATTATCTCGGAAACTAATTATGCATTAGGGTGGTCCAGCTTTACATGTAAAAAAATAAAGTTTCATATAAATACCAGGCCACCCCTCAATTTTTTTAGACTTGTATACAGTAATATTCTGGTAAAATTTAAACTTCATATTTCAACTGCAAGAGGGTGCTCAATCCCCATGAACTTTATAAGTTAGTGTTTCTGTTTGCTTCTACGACCTGCAGTAAGAATTGTTTTTCATCTTCATCATTTGTTATGATTTTATTGAAATCTTCAATAAGCTTAACACCTCGCTCTGCACTGTCATTGACTACTTGTAATTTTTGCAGCCGTTCTTTTCCTTTACAATAGTCATCATTGTCATTCCATTTATCAGGAGAGAGGCTTAAAAATGATTTTCCTATGTTCATACCAGATAAAAGTTCTACTGTCCTTCTTGTCGCAAAGTCTGACAATCGCACACCATCTTCTTTGAAAATCTCAGATTCACCTCTCAAATTACGCTTCAAATTAAGTGCTCAAATTAAGTGCTTGCACAGACGTCATTCACTCTACAATTCTTTGTTTTTCCTTCATTGAAACACTGTGAGAAAAGAGAGAAAGTCCTACCAAATCATCAGATAAATACCACATGTGACGTTCCATCACTTTTTTTGCAGAAAGTGCAATCTCTTTGTCAACTGATTTATAAATTTCAATATCTTTCAAAAACTTGAAATCCGTTTCAGGTGCTTCAATTGCAAGATGTGATGCTGCCCATACTTTTGTATATAAAAGAGCACCAAATTGTACAAATCTTAACATCTGCCTTTTTTTCCCTCTCCGTTATATTAAAAACATCTCGCTGATCTCGAAATAAATATATCTTTAATGCATATTGTAATTTAGCCATCCATCGAGCATGGTGAATGGGTCCTGGTGCTCGCCAGTGTACTTCTGCTAGTGGACATCCCAAGATAGTCAGTGTCAATTCAATAAGTTCCTTGTAATCATCTCTGATATACGATTCTGCTGTTTCCATATAATGTTTAAGAAATGTAACAGCTGGTTCTGCAAATACTTTTGTTTCTGCATTTAGTTCTAGTGCTCGATAATTATCCCTCACAACACCATTCCAAACATCCTTGAATCTTTTAAAGATTGAAATATCTGGAGAACTTGAAGAACAAAAACACAATGTAAATGTTTTTGCCAAGACCAATTCGATTATATGATGGCGACAAGCTAACCAGAAGAGTTCACATTGAAGTTTTTTTTCAAGTAAAGCACAGGTTCCATTTAAATAACCAGTGTTCACGCTTGTTGTGTCAAAACACATTGCTCGAACCATTTTTGTGACATTCCACTCTTTCAGTAAAATATGTACAGCATTGGCTGCATTTTTTCCAGTTCCAGCAATCAGTTTTGGCACTCCCAGGACCATCTCCAGATACAAATGCTGGTAGTCGATCGACGTTTCCACATCCAAAAATTTCAGGCAGGAGTTTGCCATCCCAGTGAATCACTAGAGGGAAATCTGGTCTGAATTCACCTTTTATCGATTCTGCATACTCCTTCCGGGCTCTTTCACGTGTCCGTCGGATAGTACTTCTTGAAACTGGAAGGCAAGAAAGACGGATTGTGGCCAAGAGCTGCGAGTGGAACAATTAGACGAACTGCTTCACGATCAGATATTTTATTTCTGTCTAAAGCACTGGTAACAAACATGAGGATTAAAAAGGTCTTTTTTAGACACTATTTGTGTGCTTCCAATTTCGAAAGCTGAGACTTCATCTTTAACACTGTGATGGAATAAATTCATCATCTGATTCAAAATCAGAAGTTCCAGAGTTTTCCGTTTCACTAATTAGACAAATATCAGATGAACAGACAGCAGTTGATGGTAAAGAGGCTCTAATGCATCGTTCTTCCTCCTCTTTTTGTCTCTGAAGAGAACGCTTACACTTTTTCTGTAACTCTTTATCTTCTAAACCCATGTACATCTTACGACTGGTTCTTTGATCCTGAAGAAATTCAGAATCTTCTTTAATTCTTATTACTTTCATAGCATCTGCTTGAGCAATATCAAAAAGAATGTCTAAATCTCCAAGAAATCTATCCACTCGTTGTTGTTGGGCTGTAGAAGAACGTCCTTTATTTTTCTTTAACAAGAGCCAATGAGAATGAATGTTTTCAAGCTTTTCAATTATATGTTTCTTTAGTTTTGTAGGAATTGCAGATTTCTGCCATAGCTGTATTAATTCTTCAACTGTCAAATGGCTATTTGATTCTTTCAAATGATAATGAAAGCGCTGAAGTACTTGTCTTGTCGTATCTAATTGTTTCAATGTAGTCAATGGATCAATTGCTCTTAGACCAATCAGAAAAATTTCATTACTAAGGCGAGTTGAAACTGAAGACATCGCAAATTTTTAGCTATAAAATTTCTTTAAGCCGAAAAGAATAGCTATTTTTCATAAAATTAAAATTATTGATCAATGCACAAATTTTGTTATTATTTTATTTCACATTAGGCTTAGTGTTTGTCTTATTAATTGTAACATAAATAATGTTAGCATCACATAACACAGTAGATTAATATTCAATATAAAAATGTAACAAAAATATAAGTCTTGATACTTATTTGAAAGCAAAAATTCCTACAATAAATAATTAAATCCATTTAAATATTATTTTCCTTTGTTACCTTTCACTTAGGAATATCCATGTGCAAAATGTAAACAACTATGGAAGAGATGTTTGTTGCCAGATGCAGAATTAGAAAATATATGATAATTATTTAAAATAAAAATTATCATGAAAATTAAATGTTTCACTTAAAAATTGTTTTCAATTATTAGTAAAATGAGTTGGTGGAATTTTAGTTTTGGTTTTAGTGTTGACATTAAATTCATTTTATATATATTTAAGTAAATAACTATCAGAAAAAATGTTAATAGAATAAAATATTTTTAAAATATTTAAAATATATATATATAATAAAACAAAATAAATTTCTACTAAAAATTTCTGAGAAAAATTAAATATAAGTCTGAAGTGTAAAATATCTGTTGCGTTTCCTATAGTCCTGCTAATGTTAAATTGTTGGGGGTCATTGAGCACCCTCTTGGAATTTGAGTAGAAAGCTAAAAATTTACCAGCATTATATTATTGATGAGTCTAAAAAAAGTAGGGGGTGGCCCGGACTCTAGCTCAAAAAAAGTTTTTTTGGACCACCCTATATGCATTATTTATAAAATTTTGGATTCTGGATAATTATGGGAGTCTTACTACTAGGGATGTACCGAATAGCACTTTGGCCGAGTACCGAGTACTCGGCCATTTACTACTCGGCCGAGTACCGAGTTGCCGAGTACCGAGTAGTTGTGTGTAAGAAAGAACTATTGAAGCGCACATGAAGTGAGCTTAAAAATAACATGTCTGTGTGTGTAGATATATATAAACATACTTCTTGCGCATGTAGTCATACATTTAATTTTACAAAAAATATCAAATTAACTAATTAAATTTGAAATTTAATTATGCACCTATTAAAGACTATTTTTGAAAATTCAAAAAATTTAAAACGGTATCACTATTTTTAAAAGATAGAAAAAAAATTAATAAAAGTAAAATTAGCCAATATGAAATTAAAACCCATTCTTCAATTTATCTAACTCACTTTGATACCTGAAATCCGTCTGTCAAAAATGGTTATTGGTTACTGTAATTTTGAATAATACAAATTGTCATTGAATAATGCAAAAAGCTGATGTTAAAAGTGTGGCTTGCACTATTCACAATGTGCAACTTATAATAAAATCGGGTTTATCTACCCTACATGCTTTCAGACATGTTAGTTTATAGCTAAAAACATTGATGGACATTTTAACCACTTTGTAGCTGCATGTTCAAATTTTAAAAAAGTTCAGTCACATTTGTCTGAATCCAAAAAAAATTAATCATTACAGTAATTAACCATAAGATGAAACTCAAAGTATAATATGTTGAAAATATTGCATGAATTAAAGCAGCCTCTTTGCCTTTATGCTACTGAAAGTAAGATTAAAAAATTTAACTACAGTTCAGTAGCAATTACTGGAAAGTGTAATGAAACTGTTATTGCCATTCTGAGTAACATTGAAAAGCTCAAATGAAAGTTCCAATCATTTTGGTTGTGGTATAATGAAAGGGACATTAAAAAGTGAACTCTATTAAAACTAAATTTTGAATTGCTTTGGTTTTTCTTAACTTTTCTGTATTTTGTAAACATATTTCTATATACTAAGTAAATAGTTTTTATGAATAATTGCATATATTATATGTTTTGATATTCAAATAACTTTTACAGGTCAATTATAAATTCCTTTGGCTTCAAAAATGATAATAATGCTTAAAAATGAAATTCTTACAACTACTCGGTATTGTACTCGGTACTCGGCCCAAAATTTAGCCGAGTACCGAGTACTCGGCAAATTGGCCGAGTACCGAGTACTCGGCAAATTGGCCGAGTACCGAGTAAATACCGAGTACTCGGTACGGCCCTACTTACTACACATTTAAAATTACAAGTACATTGGTCAAATAGATTTTCAGTAGTAGAGTGCCGAAATTTGGCGAAAACAGCTCGAAATGGTTCGTGTAAATATACTCACGGCCGGTGTATCGACTTTTTTTGCTTTGGGAACTTGGCTGACACACTGCCGTGTGTCTAGATGGACTCTGTCAATTGCTTCTCAGCTGTGTACAACATGAAAGAAAAAAAAATGACGACGTCAAGAAAACAACAACCATTTTCCCTATGGTTTAAAAAAAAAAAACTTTGCCCCCTCAGGGTCAGAATTTTAGAGGTGAATTTCCCCCTGTGATGGCAAAATTTTAAGGAAATTATTATTATTTATTTTATTTATATATATACATATATATTTTTTTAGGGGGGGGGGGCGGTTAATTTAAGTTCTTAATTGTTTGATTTTTCAATTTTGTGTTATTAACGTTACATTATATTTACTGCAATCATTACAATCCAACCATTTGCTTTATCAAATCATATTACGTACAGTTCGCTCTGAATAATCTTCACAGTCTGACACTGTCCTGCGTGAATCAGATTGTACCCGACCCGAGCACGACAAAAGTTGTCACTCCGAAACCCGACAGACTTCAACCCAAACCTGAAGCATTCAGACCGAACACGGCGTAAAAGAAAGTGAATCCGTATTTTAATACATTTATGGAAAAGTAGCAGGGTTGCCGGCTTTTAGCCAGGCCAAAAAAAGCCGGCCGGCTTTTTTTGGTTTTAACCACTTAATAAAAGCCGGCTTTAATTGAAAAAGGCCGGCTTTTATTAAAAAAAGGTAGTTTACAGCTAATTCACATTAAATTTACATTAATTTATTTTTAATGCACTAATAAATATTTCCTACTTAAAAATTTATAAACTTCTATTAAACTTTATCTAATAAACAAGTCTTTATATCTGCTAGAAGACAACTATAAAGGCTATATGTCTAAAAGAAAATTGAAATACTTTGAAAAGAATATATTAAATTAGACCGCAAGCTGGTGTTTTGAAATTGTATTTTACATAGCTCGACATATACTATACATTTTAAAGATTATATTTAATTAAACAATAACAAATCACCACCATCAAAACTGAAAAATTCTTACATACTGCTATTTACTTTTAAAATAGAAAATTAAAACTTACTAATTTATATATTTAATGAATGAAATTATCATATATAATACGTGAGAGCATTCATATATAGTTAGCAATCAGTATTCTAATGTCTTATAAAAATATATTTTAAAGAGTTTTTTATCTACTAAGCAATTACATAACTCATTCAAGTTAAGTTGATATGATATGATCAGATTAAATCATAGAATGATCAACATTGAAAGAGGAATTAGGAAGAATGCATAATATTTGAGAAGATGTAAGTGTATAAAATAGAGAGAACAATTAAAAAAAAAAAAAAAAAATCAATATAAAACTTGTTGAAATAAAAGTTTGAAAAGCTTGTTATTTTCTTCCTGCATATGTTATTCATTTTACTAATTTTAACAGAAATAGTGTTTTATTAAATGGCTTTATGTATAATTTGAAATATTTATGAGAAAAAAATAAAATTTTCATATCAATAGCCCTAGTAACAGATTTTTGTGTATCTGTGTCAATCTGCAGCAAAACAAAATTGATCTATGACGTAACAATGTCTACTACCATAAGAAATAATAGTAATCCATAAAATAAACAAAATTTGCATTTACAAAGAAAATACAATAAGAAGATTACAGTAATCTAGAGACAAAAAAATATTATTATTTTTAAGCTATTAGATTAATCTTTAAGTCTAAAATTTGCAGTGCCCACTGTCATGTTGCATAATTTCTACTAGTGGGTCAATAGCACTTAAAATTAGTTGATTAATAAAATATGTAATTAAACAACTACTGTCCTATTTATTTAAAGCAGTAAAACTGAAAAAAAAAAAGCATAGATTATTTTTTAAAGCTTGTATTTAAAAAATACAGCAATAGTTAAGCAGTGAGTATGGCTTTTTAAAATTTAGCTAACATATTTACAATTCTGACTCAAATCACCAGTTAGCTATCTGTTATTCCAACATTAATGTCTTCATTATTGAGAAATTAGGTTATTTATTAAATTCTAACTTAGTAAAATGTCTTTTAAATTAGTTTAAAAACACTTAAAAATATACAGTTTATAAATAAAATGCTTCAATGTATAAAAGCCAATTTTGGCCAAAAAAGGCCAATAAAAGCCGGTTAAAACCAATAAAAGCCGCTGGCGTGGCTTTTATTAATTTTAGCCGGCTTTTTTGCAACCCTGAAAAGTAGTCTACAATTTTATTGCTTATGTACAAAAATGAACACATATACACCCATTAATATTGAAACATATGGTTCTTTCATTTAAAAAATATTCAGTACTTCCTTTTGAAAAATCGGTTCATTCCGAACCTTACCCGAAAGAGACAAAGTACAACTCGAAACTTTTAAAATTAACCTGAGTCGCACCAAAAAAAAATTCCACCGACCTGACCTGGTAAAATCGAGTTTCTCAACCGGTTGCAGAACAGTAATTTCCTGTTAACTCGAAACGCACCAAGAAAAGTTCATTGATCTGCAATCTGACCCGAAATGAAAGAAAATTAAACCATATATTAATATAACTATGGGAAAATAGCCTACAATTATATTTACAATATCAATTTTATGTTTTATGTAGAGAAATGAACATTATACTCATTAATGTTTAAATATATAGTTTTTTGGTACTTTTCGGTTAGCCGGGCGCCAGTGATATATATGCATGTATATATACACACATATACATACACACATACATCTACACATATGCGTATGTATACATAGACATATATATACACATACATGTATGAATATTTAAATGTATGTATATACATATATATTTATATATGTACATATATCACTGGCGCCCGGATAACCGAAAAGTACCAGTTTTTTTTTCTCCTGAAAAATATTCAGGATTTTTTTTGAAAAATCAGGTCAATACGAACTTGACTCAAAATAGTGAAAACCCAATCTGAATCTGAAACAATTAACAATTAACCCTTTGATTATGGGTCAGCATTGGCGACTATTTTTATTATCAAACATACCACAATTTCCAAAATATTTCTTGGTGGTAGATTTCTCTTGAAAATATCCTGATATAAATGTATGGTAGAGATTAGTTTTCAAAAAGTGGTACTATAGTTTTACCTTTTTTGATAAATAAATTTCTTATCGAGTTATAAGAGATTCGTATCGTACGTAACAATACGTTTTTCCCCCTTCTTGTGGGGGCAATAGGAATTTGGTTCAAAACGCCGACTTTGACTGCATTTTTTAAAAGATCCTCTGACTTTACCAAAAAATGGAAAACGTCTTTATATTCCAAAATTTTTGAATAAGAAAACCTGCCAATTTGATGTGTTTCCGAACAAAAATGAATTAAAAAATAAAATATCATAAAGTAACCAGTTTAGATTTTAGAACAGCCTTAAATATATAATTTGCATCTCCTCCCTCCGTTCATATCCTATGTTTCTGTATGATGAAAAATTCTTGTTGTTGAACGTGATTAAATTTTTTTTTTTTTTTTTAATTACAACTACAGCATTTAACGCTGTTCTCAAATCCAAAGGAGCTACTTTCTGAAATAATTTTGAATTCATTTTTGTTCAGAAACGCATGAAATTGGCAGATGATCTTACTCAGAAACTATGTCATCGAAATTGGTTTTCCATTTTCTGGTAAAGGCAGAAGATCTTTCAGAAAATACTGTCAAAGACGGCGTTTTGAACTGAATTACGAGAAGAGCAAGAACGGGGAAAATCTTGTCTCGTGACGCGAATCGCTTATAACTCGATAGGTAATTTATTTGTCAAAAAATGTAAAACTCATTTAGATTGCTCCCATACAAATTGCTCCCATAGTCAAGTCTGCCAATTTATACTTTTGTGTTTAAAAATGATTCAGAAAATATATGTCAGAAAGTTTCGAGTTGTTGAGCAGTTCATTTGAAAACCACCTTAATAAACACATTTCCATTCATTTAATTTTCAAAAGTTTTTTTTTTCTTTGTTTTGTTATTTTAAATATATTATTGGTATGTATGTCAGATAAACTTTCATGAAAAGTTCATATCCACAAACATTTTTGCTTTTTTTATAAATAATTTCAAAAATAAAACATATATTTCGCATTTAAATCTAGAATCTTAATGTTATCTATAACTTGACAGAAGTGGGGTGAAATTATCACCAGTAGGTTTGCAGTTTCTCTTCAACCTGTCCCGTCTTTCGATAAATTTCTGCCAAGCGAATAGATACATTCGTTATAAAATATTAATCTATATATATATCTGTCTTACGTGGCGTGGAAATAGGGCTCAATTTCTACCTTATTGTTGGCAACAACCGTAGTTTCCAGAGCTCAGACCAATGAACAGACAAGATTGTGTTAGCTCCACCTCCAATATGGCGGTCAGTGTCAAAGCACTGAAACTCAAGCTAGCAATTATTAAAAATAAAATAATATGAACGTAATCCAAAGCGTCTGAGATGATTCCTCATTTTAATTATGAGTAATATTGTCGTTTAATTATGAGTAATATTGAATTCTCAACTCTTATTTAGAATTTATTTATGAATTTTACTCACACAAAAAATCGAAGATAATAAAATATAAACTTTCTAGAATCCCCTGCTGCCATCTGTTGATGTTTCATTGAAGTAAAAATGATTTTTCTTCAATTTCAATGAAGTAAAAATTTCTTTTGCAGAAATCTATATAATCAATTAGAATAGTAAAATGTTGAACGAAATTTAAACAATCATTGATGATAAACTATCTTCCTACCATGTAGTGTTTTTTTTTTTTTTTTAAAGTGAATTTAAGCCGTGCTGTACAGTATTATAGGTGCAATAAGTTTTAAACTAATTATGTTTCCAAGATCCTTTTTTCATAGTATTTAAATGATTTATATGTCCATTAGTAGCATCAACTAAATGCATTTTTAGTTGTCTTTTCAACAGAGTTTTCGATTACTTTTTTACATAAAAAAAATTGTCAATTTCATATGTTCAAATGATTTATTGTAGTACTTATTCCGGCTAGAATTATTAGAAAAACAAAAAGGGGCGAGCGAGCGAAGCGAGCTGGGACCACTTAGCGGTCTCAATGTGAATTGCTTTACAATTCACGGGGAGTTGGCGAGCGTTAGCGAGTAGGGGGCTGAGCCCTCTAGTATATATATATCATAACAGTGGCACATTTTAACTTAAATCAGTTTCATTTAAGCAGTCAATCATTTCTTTATTTAAAGATTTAAAAAAAAAAGATATATTTTATTAAAATAGGCAGTGCACTACTTCTTCTCGCGGAAGTATAATGTTCACAGTATATTCTGTACTGTCAACTTCCACGTTTCCCAAGTATAGTATAATAAAATATAGTCCGTATATGTCCTGAACGTAGTCAAATGGTCAAAGTCAGCATGACCATCAACAACTACCATAAAAAGCAGCGTCAACCCGGCTTGATCCATACTCCGGTTGGTTAAAATCGGGTTGGCTGACTCAATGCAGGAATCTACCTGAGACCAAGGTTTTTGCAGATTTCTGAATTGTATGGATTTTAGAACTTAATCAGCAGAAAACGATTAAAGAAAATTTTTATTGACAGAAAACCATTAATAATAATTTTCTTAACCCTATGGATCACAAAATTTGCAAATTTCGTGACATATTCAAGAAGTTTGTGTTTTAATTACCTTGGGGCCGATTGAATTTTATGATTTTTTCCCACAATTATTTGATGAAATTCGAGATTTTTTTTTTCCCGTAATCATTTCCTGAAATTCATAATTTTTTTCTGTATTAATTTTTCAAAATTCGCGATTTTTGCTGGCTGAGACATTAATTTTTCCCACTACCATTTGTTAAAATTCACAATATTTTTTTTGTGAACGATTGACAAAATTCGCTATTTGTTTTCGCGATTGCTTTCTACGATTGTTTGTTGAAATTCGTGATTTTTTTTTCCGTAACCGACTGACAAAATTTGTGATTTTCTTTTTGCGTGGTTGTTTGACTAAATTCGTGATTTTTTGCGTAACCTTTTGACGAAATTCGCGATTCTTTCATGCTATAGTTCTACGAAATTCGCATTTTGTTGTGCAATCTTATTGATAAGAAATATATTTGCACTTCTTGTCACCGTACATTAAATATTGGGTTTATTTACTTTTTACATGGATATATTTTTTAGTACAATAATCTTTATTTAAATTATTTATTTAAAATATATCTTTCACTTTGACTTACTTCTGGTTCATTTCTACTTACACATTTTCTTACTTCTGGTTTCACATCGCGTTTTTATTTTCATATCGTATCTAAAGTCTACATATCGCATTCGTACAGTTTTCGTATGTCACGATCCCAGCCTTACATCGTTTTCGTAAATAGTGCAGTTCTTGTATCCGCCACTAGATGGCGTCGATCATCGTTTGCCGCCCATCGCTTCTGCATCTCGCGTAGCGATGTCGTACTTCCGGGTGTGCCTATTTCAGTGTGTGGGATCGTGCGTAATAGTCCTATTATTGTCTGGCTGTTTTAGATATAAAGCGATGTTTTCACCCTTGATCCTCAGTTTCGTTTTAGTCTCGTTTGGTCTCGTCTTGTCGTTTTCTTTGTTTAGTTTAGTTATTGCTTAAGTTCTGCATTATGTGATAGTCATTATATTTAAGTTCACTGTCGTGTATTGTCCATGTATTTGTCTGCGTAAATAACAAGGTGTCACAATGGTGAAATATTTGCTAAACAAGTCCCGTTCATATGCTGAAATAGTTTTTATATAATAGGCAGTAATCAGGACTAAGCTGTAATAATTTATCCTTTAAATGACATCGGATGAACTGTCTTTTCAGAAATGGTTTCCATCACATCGTGGCGTTTTAAGGAAGTCCATTACGATGGCTGACCTTGAGTAACGTGTGGTCTGAAAAGGGTTAAGCCAAGTTCTATTTCTTTTTCATCATAAGTACTCGCCGGTTGTCGTTTATCATGGAAATGCTAAACAGGCATAATATATTTAATTAGCCAAGTTCTCTTTTGATCCTACATCAGTTTAAGCTTATCATAATACCTCCATCTGATATTTTGAACATATTCAATAGATGTTTACCGTGAAATCAGTGTTAACCATGCTTTGGGCCATATGTCATTCAAGTGTTGCTCTATATGTGTTCTTTCAATCATCATTTAGTATCGCCGTATTAATTGTTATGAAGCCGTTTTTATTTTTTTTTGTTCGTCGTATGTTAAAGTAATTTATACTTAATAAGTAGTTATTGTTTGAAATACTTTTCAGTTATATTTAATGTTTAATTCATGTTTAATGTTCTAATAAATATAATTTAGTTTTAAATATTTTTGTCATTTTTTCAAACGTTAAATATTATAGTTTAATTAATTAATGCTTTTTACTTTAACTTTTCCATATCGGTAAAAGGGTGTTCATGTTCAGCCATTATACGTTTTCCACTGTAAACTTAAATTAATATGGCTCTGCTTGTTTTAATATATTTGTTTTTACATTTAAACGTTAACTTAAATCCATCACGGTTATGGGCCTAACCCTGACCGGTAGTAGTTATATTTATTTTTGAAGTTATACATTTAAAAGTTAAGTTTCAAATATAATGCTTTTGATTTCTATATTTTTAATGTTTATTTGCAGTGTTTTTAAATTAATTGATCTTTTACACCCTCTTTAGAGCATTTTTCTGTTATATTTTGCCAATTTTTGACCTTGAAAGGTACGGCATTTTTAAAATTTAGATTTAAGCGTTGACCCCATTGGACTTTAGCGATGTTTTGCGATGGGGGGCAGCTATTATAATTGATTTTTATTCAGTCTGTGTCTTAAAAGTAAATCTTTTTGAGTAAATTTATTATATCTTAAAGCTTTTCTAAATGAAATAAATTATATTTAAAGTAAATAAAAGCTATTTTTCTTATACATTTAAATAAATTTGAAAATTTTTTTTTTGCCTTCATAACATGTATTTGAAAATGGTTTTTCATACTGATATTCAACAAATATGGCCTGTTTTTGATGATATGGAAGATGAAAAAGTTGTTTTCAAAGTGCCAAGCAGTTATCCAAAGAGAGTCGCATCAAATTTTAAAGCTCTTCCTTTGGAGAATAAAGCTGGTTAATCAACATGTCTTGATAAAGGCTATTTAAAGTATTTGTGAAATATCGACGTTTGGCAATTATCGTAAAGATACAAGTTTTCTTGTTCTGCTGTGATGTTTTTGCCGCAGCGGACGCGAGCATGGACCAAAGATGGATTTAATTCAGTGAGAAAATCTTAATGTTTAAGTTCATTTGATTTTGACTGTTATTTATAAAAGGTTCCTGAACTGTGCATATTTTTGGACTTTCGGCTGTTTGTTCACCATTTATCATTGAAAAAAGTCCTTCCGGCCTGTACCGGGAGGAAAAGGTAGCTTTCCTATATCTTCGTTTTAAAATTTTAGCTAATGTTATACGAAAACAGCAACTTAAACTGCAAATAAAACGTTTACAAAAGATTCGTTAAAACTGAATTTGAATAAGAAATTCGCCAAATTATTGAGCAATAGCCAAATTGGCTTCATTTATGAAGACTTATTTTGGTCGCCAAATTTGGCGATATTTTGCCAAATGTCGCTAAGTTTGGCGAGAATTTGGCACTAACGGATATGAATATATAGTTTTATGCGTTTGATTGGGAAAATTATTACAACAATGAAAATTTTTGTAATGTGCTGTCTTGTTTCAAAATGTCAGCCACCCTAGAATTTCAAACTGCTCTATCTCAGCCGTTTTTTAAGATAGAGGTAAAACAAAAAATGCTCTGGAATCCTCGATTCAAGCCTAACACTGAATTAAAAAATAAATTTGAATTTTTAACTTTTTTGTATATTTATTTAGTTTTCAATTTTTAATTGGCCGCCATCTTGAAACAAAATGGCGGACCAAGCTGGCCAACGAACTCGGTCGAGACATTGGTGAGCTTAATACACACAATTAGTTTCATCAAAATTGATTTATAAATACGAGCGTTATCGTATGACATAGGTCAGATATATATATATATATATATATATATAAATCAACATTTGAACGGAGGGTGGTTTTGGGGTCTGGGGGTCATGATCGGTGAAAATATATCGAAATTTTCCGGAACTGCTTTCCTCCGAACGGCTGCAATAGGTAGCTTTATACTTTTTTGTATTGAAAGCTACCTAAAAAAGTGCATATCTTTCAGCCAAGAGTTGTGTTAGTGAATGTTGAGAGTACAGAAAGGAGATTTGGGATCTTGTGATTTGTGTTCCCCATCATTTTTCATCATTTCATCTGTTTACAGTTGTTACAAGAGTTTTTATGCAATTTTTTTATATAAATGTGATATTTAGCATTTTTAAATTTTTGTTGATGCTTTTAAAGTTTATTGAGGAGAGTTGTCTGAAGCCAGGTTTTCTTAAATTGGGAATGTTTAAAGTATTTTGCTTCTTTATAGAAGCGTTTCATAACTTTTAATCCTGGTTAGTTTTAGTAATTGGGGGGGGGGGGGGGGGAGCAGTGTTATCTTTTTAGTATAATGTTAAAATATTTTTTCAGGCTGGTTTTTTTTACCTTACACTTATGAAATTTATTTAATTTAAACCGAAGTTTAAATATTTAGGTTTACTGGCTATGATTTTCAGTTATAAAATTTTAATGACCCTTGCTTTAAATTTATCTTTTGAATATAAAATTAACTGATAATTATTGATATGTTACTCTTTTTTTTTTTTTGTTCGGAAGTCCGGAGGGTTAGTTCCGAATCCTTACCTCCGTTGACCCGACCTGTCAGTTTTTTTTAGTTTTGGATATTTAATTTTGATTTAAATTTTTTTTCCCCTGATTGGTTATCTCCAGAAGTTCGGAGGTTTTTCTCAGCAGTTTACCCCGTATACCTGGATTACCAATGTTTGATTATTTAAAATTTGTTTTTTTTAAATATAAGTACTTTAGTGTAAATTTTTCTTTAAAGGGTCATGAAACGACAATTTTTTCTATTTTCTTTTGGTAGATTTATGGCAATTAATGTTTAGATAATTTTTAACATCAATCGGGGTCCAATTTTATTAGTCACGGGGTTTCCCTGCTATACATGGGGCTGATTGAGTGTTGGGTCTAGTTTATTGTCATAATCTTTATATATTTGTTTTGTGTTTTTAGTATATTGAATATATGCATATGTTTTCTTGTTGAATAAAAATATGAATATGTAACTTCTCTACTTGCTCCCTCATGCTACTGACCAGCTTATAATTTATTTTTGCATACTAGAAAATTAGGTTTACTGCAAAAATTTTGAAGTTAAAGTGAGTTTAGCTTTGAACTGTTATTTTTCATGACAAATTCAGTACAGCAGCCAATTATTTTTAAAATTTTTACTTTAGTATATTGTATTTTCTTTACATATGCCTAGAGTTGTGGGTTTTCCGGAAAATTTTGAAATGGAAAATTTTCTAGGAAATTTTCCGAAAATTTTCCAGAAAATTTTCTAAGCCACTAAATTAATAAAGTATTGTAAAATTAAACTCTCGTTCACTAGAGGCTGCAAGTAAACAAAACTGGAGTATTTTCATCAACTCTGGATGTGATGCGGTTTTGAGTTTTCCCCTTCCAACAAAAAACAATAAGCAAAAAAATTAAATAATTAGCAAATCATAGAAATTGTGATTTATAAGTTTTCAATCATGTGTAAAGCTGAAAAGTTAAAATATAATTATTCTTTAAGGTGGTTCTCAAATGATCAGCTGAACAACACGAAACTTTCTGACACAATTTCTTACTCATTTTTAAACCCAAAGGCATAAAATTGGCAGGCCTGATTATTGAAGCGATTTGCAAATGAAACGAGTTTTCCATTTTTTGATAAATAAATTACTTATCAAGTTATAGGCAATTAGTGTCACGTGACAACACATTTTTTTCCTTTCTGGCACAAGAATTCGGCTCAAAACTAAAGGTGAAAATAAAGAATTTCGCTTAGTAGCCACTGGCCAGTAGGTTGATTTTTTTTAAGTAGCCAATAACTGGCTAGTGAGGAATTTCTTTAGTAGCCAGTAAGTACATTTATGTCACTGAATATTTAATTTTTTTAAAATATGACTTCCCAGTAAACAAGTAATTTATGTACTAAATAAAAATATTTTAATTTATATTGTTTTGAATAAACTTTAGATATTAATTTTCAATCTATTTTAAATTTAAAAATAAGTTAACAGCAAAGTTATAGTACACAACATGCTTATGTAGCTAACTACATAAGTCACACTAAGCTTAGATACTTGTGTAGCTAATTACATAAGTACTTTTTTTGGTATAATTAATATTTGAAAATAATAAAATAGGTATATTTATGCACTAAATAATAACCCACAGCATGATATCACACATGCACAATCTGTGGTCAGCGGGCCAAAAGTGACCAACATCTCCAGAAATTCAGGAATTGTGTGCATTTCGCCCATTAGTTTAGGAAAAAATTGCAAACTTTGTCATTCAGGAGCGTGGAAATCATTAATTTCATCGATCGCGCATGTAAAAATTATGAATTTCGTTGATCGGGTGTGTAAAAATCATGAATATCGTTGATTGGGTACGTAAAAATCATGAATAATGCCGATTGAGAGCAGAAAAATCATGAATTTCGTTGATCAAGTTCGTAAAAATCATGAATTTCATGATTCGAGAGCATAACAATCATGAATTTCGTCAATCGGGCAAGTAAAAATCACAAATTTTATCGAATGGGTGCTTAAAAATCATGAATATTGTCGAGTGGGTGCGTAAAAATCGTTAATTTTGTCGAACGGGCACAGAAAAATCATGAATTTTAGGGAAAAAAGGAAATTTGAAAATCTTGCATTTGGCTAGTTGTTTCCATATTTTTAATGGGCAGTTTTTCAAGTTTAATCGCCAAGTGGCGACTGGCTAGTGCTTATTTTCACCTTTACTCAAAACGCCAACTTTGATAGTGTTTTCTGTAGGATCTTCTGTTCCTACCAAAAAAATGGAAGACGTATTTCGATTACAAAGTTTCTGAATTATAACACCTGCCTATTTCATGCGTTTCTGAACAAAAATTTATTAAAAGATGTGTCTGAAAGCAGCCCCTTTGGATTTGAGAACAGCCTTAATAACTATTATGCATATATAATCAGGGGTGATTGTGGGTTCATGAAAAAATACCTGAAATTTTAGCAAGAAAATATTTCTGTATGGAGAGAGTGGGGAGGGAACAAATAATTTATTACAGGGAGGTCAAAATATGAAAAATGTGAATTTTAATTAGGTTTAGCAATCATATGAAATTGCTATTTTAGTTTTATTTTATGAATTTAACTATCAGAAAAAACAAAACTTCTGTATTGAAAATGAAAAAAATACCTAAATTCAGGTATATAACCTGAACACAATTACCTCTGTATAATGTCTCAGTAATTAATTAAAAAATACCATATTTTGCAAAATATCAAATAACAAGAGAAATGGGTGATTCATTTTCTGTGAGTGCTCTTTTATTATGAAAGGGTGAATTGACTTGTTATGAGTTGCAAATTAAACAATATGACAAATCTTAAGTTAGAATTATAACATGTAGTTTTTGTTTAAATGGTACAGAAATTGAATAATAAAAGAAAATATGGAAAGTTCACATATGTCCTGTAAAAAATTTACTAAAAAATTGCCAGTTACACATTTAAAATTTTCCGGAAAAACATAGTGGAAAATTTTCTAGAAAATTTTCCATTTTGGAAAATTTCCCATGGAAAATTTTCCACCCCACATCTCTACATATGCCTAATTTAAAGTATAACTTTTAATTGTCTACTTTCAGAGGTTTCTTTAACATCTTTAAATAAAATGGTTAAGTGTTAGAACAATTTATATTTAAGTCTTCACTTGACACAGTGTTTTGTTTCCTTGTAACAGAAATGTGGGAAACTAACTTTAAAAAAAAAACTTCACCAAAACCATATTTATTTATATATTTTTGTGTCCATTTAATTTCTTTTTCAATATATATATTTTGTTTTTAACTTAAGGTTTTTTTACATATTTGCTAGCCATGGTACCCATTCTTATGGTATATAGAGGTTGAGGCACCTCTGTACTGGTTTGAGGGATATTGGGCTTAGCAAAGTATAGTTTTTGTTTAAAGTTTTCTAGTTTTCTGTTGTAAGTTGGGTGTAGTTACATTTGTTCTTAGTTGGCTTGCTGACGTTGTTGGAAAATAGTGAAGTAATGAAAAGGGGAGTTTGGTTCTAGGTAGGTCTCTCTGAGTCTTGAAGAATTTTTGAGTTAAAATTTGAATATTAAATGTGAATTTTGAGAAATTTGAGTTTTAATTCTGGGAAAGGAGAAATCAGTCATGTGCTTAATCTTTAGGAGTTGCCAAATTTTTAATCCTTTTACCAATCATAAATGCTATTTGTTTTGGAATCTTTGAAGATTTTTTTTTTTTTGCTTCAGGATTCATTTGGATATAGTCACTTGATTGTGTAAATTTGGATCTGTAATGTGGGGAGAGGGAGGAAATTCTAGCAGCTTAAATGGAGAAAAGAAAAATAAATTTAGGCTAGTGACCTTACCTAGGCAACTTGAGTATGTATTGATAGGTGGTATATTTTTAAGATTTATAGTTATACCAGTCTTTGAAAAAAAAAAATGGACTGTTTCTTCTGGTATTTTTTGGTAACCAGTTTTTCCCAGATATTTTTTTTTTGTTTCTGTTCTGGCCTTGTATGGTTTTCGGGGTGACAGCTGTTGGTGAGATAAGTGTGAGGAGTCTAGAATGGGACTGCTTGTAGTGAGCGCGCCACTATTGGCAGTTGTTGTCTGACCCACAGCTACCGACATGCAACCGCCATAGTGTACGATGGGAGACTCAAGACTACTACCAAACACAAACACCAGTGGTCTGCGCTACATTCTAGAAGATTCCAAACATTTTTTAGAACACTTGGTCGAAATATAAAAATGCCCGAGGTCGACTACTTTCAATCACCATATCTCTCACACCCCACAGTTACTGACGTACAACCGCCATAGTGTGCAATGGGAGACTCGAGACTACTACCACAAACAAACACCAGTGGTCTGCGCTACATTCTAGAAGATTCCAAGCATTTTTTAGAACACTTGGTCAAAATATAAAAATGCCCGAGGTCGACTACTTTCAATCACCATATCTCTCACACCCCACAGTTACCGACATGCAACCGCCATAGTGTGCGATGGGAGACTCGAGACTACTACCACACATAAACACCAGTGGTCTGCGCTACATTCTGGAAGATTCCAAACATTTTTTAGAACACTTGGTCGAAATATAAAAATGCCTCAATCACGATCTCTCTCACACCCCACAGTTATCGACATGCAACCGCCATAGTGTACAATGGGAGACTTGAGACTACTACCACACACAAACACCAGTAGTCTGCGCTACATTCTAGAAGATTCCAAACATTTTTTAGAACACTTGGTTGAAATATAAAAATGCCCGAGGTCGACTACTTTCAATTACCATATCTCTCACACCCCCACAGCTACCAACATGAAACCATCATCGTGTACAATGGGAGACTCAGACTACTATCACACACAAACACAAGTGGTCTGCACATTCTAGAAGATTCCAAACATTTTTTAGAACACTTTGGTCGAATTATGAAAATGGCCTATTTCGATCACTTTCAACCACCACATTTCACGATAAGAGACTCGAGGCTACTACCACACGCAAACTCCAGTGGTGTGTGCTACATTCTAGAAGATTCCAAACATTTTTTTAGAACACTTGGTCAAAATATAAAACTGCCCTTAAATAAAGTTTTTCTATAAAACCGATGAAACCTTGCCATAAATGACCAGTAACGTGTCTAGAAAAATATTTCAAGTGGGGGGGGGGGGGGGGGAAGCTTAGATTTTTAATATAGAAGATGTATTTTGAACTATGTTATTTCTATACAAGTTTGTTTTAGTAAGTTATTAAACATTTTGCTTTAAAAAATATTTATTTTCTTTCAGATATTTGCATTTTTTCTGGGAAAGGACGCAACCTTTCATTATTGAATAAAACAGAAGGAGATTAAAGAGAAAAAGAACTCTTTACTTTCGTTTGCTCCAAAGTACGATTTTCATACATTTTTTTTAAACTGCTTTGAACGATGGCGGATAATGTTATTGGTGAAATCGAGGAAATAAAAAATACTGACAATGGAAAAGAAATTCACTGGAAAATACCACACTTTGCCTCGTTATCAGTGGATTGTTATTATAAGTGTCCTGATTTCAAGTTTCTAAATATCCAGTGGAATTTAAAGATTGGCCCATATGAAATGTTTGCTAACTGTAATGAAATAGCACTTCTTTTAAAAACTGGCAAAACAGATTCCTCTTACGACGTGATGTGTACATTTGGCATAAAAAAAGCTGATGGCTCAATCACTGGAATAACTTCTCTCAAGCATACATTGCATCCCCAAGAAAAGAATCTGGACGTTACGTTGATTGTTGACAAGTTTTTTACTACAAGTGAGTTGTTTGAAAATGAATCTGAACTACTGCCATCGAGTAATTTAACCATCATGTGTAACCTCAAGTTACTAAGTGATCCCGAGATACTAGCAGGTAATATGAAGTTTATATCTGTTTATAATTTAGTTTATATCTATTTATAATTTAGAAGTTTAAATCTCTGTATAATTTAGATTATAAACAATTTTAATCATTTAAAAGTAAAATCTGACCTGTCACTTTTACATATAAAAAGAAAATATGTGTATTTTACATCCATATATTTTCTTTAAAATGTATAAACAAGAACCTGAATATAATGATCATTTGAAATTCACAAAATTACAACTGCATTTTTCACAAATATGAAAAGTTTTTCAATTTCACAAAAACAGGAACCTGAGAAAAAAGTCTGGACAGACCCCTGCATAGTCCACATAAGTCAATGCAGTGCCTATAATAATATAAGAAAATTCTTTCTTTTAAAGGTTGTTTTTGCTACTCACTCGTTGCATAGGTAGGTTTTTTTTCACTGGTGCATATCTAATTTAGACACCCCATTCTGTGTAAAATTTCAGATTCTCCAAAAGAAGAAAATTCACACTGTTGCATGCTGTGCTAGAAATTTCCTTTTACGTCAGAATTCTTTTCCAAAATCATATAAGATTATATATATATATTTCTTTGCAAATAAAAATCGGGTGACACCCGGGGCGGACTCCCCCCCCCCAGCTACGCCACTGTTTCTTTTAATTGCTAAAAGGTGTAAAATAAAAAGATTATAAACAGTAAAATATGTTTTATTAGACTGTTAACATGTTTCATTTCAATCTGAGCCATTATCAAAGCAAATAAGAACATTCTATAAATGCACGCTCTATGAAGTTATTTGAAGCACAAGCATTTAATTTTTCACGTACTTTAAAAAAAATTATGCATGTTATTTTTATTTTTTACTTGGATGTTTATTTCCATATTTTTAACCATGGAGTAACTCGAGCCTCAATTTTGATAAATTAAATGATGCTGCATCGTTACATATTGTATTTTTACGTGTTATAATCTCTATGGTTTCTCTTATAATGGATTGATAGTATAGATTATTGCAGGTAACACGTAAAAATACAACGTGTAACGATGTAGCATCATTTAATTTACTAAAATTGTGGATTGAGTTGCATGGCTACAAGTAATGGAAATAAACATCCAAATAAAAAATAACGTACGTATTTTTTTAAAAGTATGTGAAAAATTAAATGCTTGCGTTTCAAATAACTTCATCGACCGTGCATTTATAGAATATTCTTGTTTGTTTTCATAATGGCTCAGATTGAGCTGAATCATATGTCAGTTGTCTAATAAAACCTATTTTACTGTTTATAATCTTTTAGGTAGCTTTCAATACAAAAAAGTATAAAGCTACCTATTGCAGCCATTCGGAGGAAAGCAGTTCCAGAAAATTTCGATATATTTTCTTTTCACCGATCATGACCCTCAGACCTCTAAACACCCCTCCGTTCAAATGTTGATTTATATATATAGATATATCCATATATATCTCTGACCTATGTACCCCCCATACGATAACGCTCGTATTTATAAATCAATTTCGATGAAACTAATTGTGTGTATTAAACTCACCAATGTTTCGACCGAGTTCGTTGGCCAGCTTAGTCCGCCATCTTGTTTCAAGATGGCGGCCACTTAAAGATTTAAAACTAAAATAAATATACAAAAAAGTTAAAAATTCAAATTTATTTTTTATATAAGTGTTAGGCCTTGATACAAGGATTCCAGAGCATTTTTTGTTTTACCTCTATCTAAAAAAATGGCTGAGATAGAGCAGTTTGAAATTCTAGGGTGGCTGACATTTTGAAACAAGATAGCACATTACAAAAATTTTCATTGTTGTAATCATTTTCCCAATCATACGCATAAAACTATATATTCATATCTGTTAGCGCCAAATTCTCGCCAAACTTGGTGACATTTGGCGAAATATCGCCAAATTTGGCGACCAAAATAAGTTTTCATAAATGAAGCCAACTTGGCTATAGCTCAATAATTTGGCGAATTTCTTATTCAAATTCAGTATTAACGAATCTTTTGTAAACGTTTTCTTTGCATTTTAGCTTGCTGTTTTCGTGTAACATTAGCTAAAATTTTAAAACGAAGATATAGGAAAGCTACCTTTTTCCTCCTGGTACAGGCCGGAAGGACTTTTTATTTTACAGCTTTTAGCAATTAAAAGATGTATATAATTACAAGGTGTTATGATTTGTTATAACCTTCTTTGTAATTTAATTTATAGTAGGAGGCTCTGCCCTCTTCTAAAGCTGATAGCTTATGCTTGCCAATTCCTGAAAACGTGCCTTAAGGGGTAGTTCTGTTTCTTTTGCCTAAAATTTTTTACGATATATTTTGTTGCAAAGAAAATAGATATCACTTTTCGCACTTTTCATTGTATTTATTGAAACTTATATATTTAAATTTTTTTGTGTAAAAAATGAATAGTATGCCGTGTGTGATAGGAAGTATCTGCAGGTGCACGTCGTGAATTTCCTCTCGGGCGATCGTTTTTCTCCGGTTTCAAGCACCTGAAACAAATTTGGCCTCCAAATTATGAAAGGAAAATAACATGTTCTGGAATTTATACCAACAACATTTAATTTAAAAAGTTGATTGTTGACAAAATGGCGATCATTTAAATAATAAAGATATTTTATTTTGCCATTTTTTCACCTTTTGTGAGCTTGAAAATATAATTAATCACTGAAAATTATACTTTTCGGTGGTATAAGATAAAGAAAAAAAAAAAAAAAAATTACCTTTCTTTAAAACAATGAAGGCAATCGGTCAAATACAGTGAAACTTCCGTTTAACGAAGTCTCATCATTACACTTAAAAACTTCATTATGAAGAAATTATTAAATAGAAGTAAATTTAAATTCATGAAAATTTTCCATCAGATATGACAAAAAAGGTAATGAATTCAGAAGCATTTGATTCAGTTTCAATTTTGAAGCAGTCTTTTACAAACAGTTGTGTGTGGTCGATTAAATCACGTCATGTTCCCAAGCTTTCATCAGCTCTGATACACAGATTCTCAAACTAATGTTCTTACTACATTGTCTTTTTTCTGTCTTTTTCCATAATGTACTTCAAGATTTTGTATTATTCCTTAGACTAATGGCTAAAGTTTAGAAGTTGTATTGGCAGGAACAAAAATAACTTTGACGTTCTTCGATTTGCATTTTGAAGCACATTCTTGCAGACGTACAAAGCAATTGTCTATCAGCAATGGAAGGTCAGAATGGTAAATGTGTGACTCTAATTTATATTTTTCGGTCCAATGCATCTGGCGCCATTGCGTGTCACTTCATCTTCTGTATCATTGAATGTAAAAAGGGGATTTTGACTTCCCCCAACTTTCAGGGCTGGAGTCTCTATGTGGGAGAGTGGTGATAGCAAGTGTTTTTCTTAGTGCGAAAAAAAAAATTTTTTGTTTAGCACCAAGCAAAATGGAAATTATTTAAATGGGTTCATTATCATGCAATCCGCTGAAATAAATTCGCATATCCATCGCAACAGCACCCTCTTCGTTTGATATCTGTACACGTACAAAAGTGGAATAAACTTCGTTATGTAGAATATCTTTTTCGTAATATGGAGAATAATTTACATGCTAATAATGTTCAAAGTCAAAGTTCTGCAGAAAATTTCGTTAAGTAGAAAACTTCGTTAAAGGGAAGTTCCACTGTAGTTATCGAGGAAAATGGTCGCTCAGTTTGAAAAGCCTGATTTCGAAAAACTAAATGATTTTGACATGGTTTCAAAACGCAATAAGCTTAGAACGCCTTTTTTTGGCTGCTGCGGCCGGCATTACATTCAACGAGCAAAAAATATTGTAAGGAATTGGAATACGACGAAACCGCTTTATGACAACAATCAACACACTTGAGGGATTGAAAGAATGAAAAACAAATCGAAAATTTTGACCCAAAGTAGTAGAACTTCCCCTTCAGACAAATATTCATCAACACTCCCTCTGAAAAAATATTCATCAACGCGAAACTTTGACACATTTTCGGACGTATTTTTAATCTTTAAAGCATGTAAATTGCAGGCATGATAACTGCAGATATTTTTAATGGAACAGTTTTTGATTTTTGAGTGATTTTCATTTGATAGTGAAGTGCACAGAGAAATTCTTTGATTAGTAGAAATTAATATAATCAAACTTCCTGTGACATGTGGGATTGGACGGTGTTCCTTTTCTGCATATAAATCCCCAAAGTGTTTGAATGAAGCCTTTAGTTGAAAGACTGGATACAAGTTCCAAGTGTACTGCTCTATATAAGGAAAGGGCATGTTTACAAACACTTCCGCCAACCAATCTATCACTACATTTTTGTCGTAGCGATCATTGCAGGAATCTTTAGGGCAACGTAGACCAATCATATCATAGATTTCTTTAACGTAGACCGATCAAATAGCCCCATCTCATGTGTACAGTAGGAATCATAAAGAGCGGACAGGTTTTTCTTGCTATCCAACAGTGATTTAACCAACAGTAATATCAGTTGTCTTTTCCTTATAAGGAAGTTGCAATCGACTTTACAACTAAGCGGTTGACCTCCAGCAATCTTACAATCTTTTCAGCTACCAATTGCAACTGCTCTTCAATGATTGTTTGACCTCTAACGGTTGAGTTGTGACGTCATTTGCAACTGCCTTATACTTCACACGTGCAGAGTGCATTTCACACTTCAGATCTATGTTTTACGAAAAGAGGGCCACTTTTGGGTCAATTCCTACAATCTCAAGTACTTTTAGAGTCTCTAATCCGATCTAAGGGTAGATGAATAGGAGACGTGGTATATGGTTTTGCAGATTATCTTTAACACTTAGACACTTGACTTTTAATATTGTGTCTTGAAGAAATGATCCAACACTTTTCTTTTAAAATGTACCGACTATTTTAAGACAAGCTTGAGAGTTTTTTAAATGACATTCTTGAATCAGACAATTGACTACATGATGCTTTGATGGCTATAGAATCGGATATCTGAATGAAAACTCACCTTGCTCTAATATCTTTGTTTTTACTCTTAGTAATCCTTTTTGGTATTTCATGACGTTTAATCTTGTTATTGCATCACTAACATCTTCAAAGCTTTCTAATTGTATTCTAGACCAAAGTGTCTTTTCTGCGTCTTCTTTCTCTTCTGTGGACAATTCTGATGAAAATGATCTAATTTTATTTCTGCACTTTCATATCAATATTTTCACCAAACACATGATATTTATGAATCTACTTAATTTTTAAATTCTACTATACCTCATAAATTCATGAGAATTAGAACATGTACGAGTTACTCTGATCAATCTTACTTTGCTGTTTTCTCTCTTTTGTGTCATTACTAATGCTTCGTTGGTGGTTATTTCTGATTGTGGTCAATTTTCTTCCAAAATCTTCAACCACTCTGGTTTCTCCCACCATCTCATCTTCAGTAACTGTTTGGGATTACATCCTCAAGGAGGTAAGTCAGCAGGGTCGAGAGTGCTAGGTGCAAAACTCCATTGTTGAGATTCAAGTTTACAAATTTCTTGAACTCTGTTGCCTATAAACGTTCCCCATTCATAATGTCTTCGAATCCAAACTAGAACTATCGAAGAGTAGGTCCAGTTCTTACTGGTATGGAATTATTATTTATAGTTTTTGAAATAAAAGTGATCAATCTTACTCCCAGAATGCATGCAAGAAGCTCTAAACGCGGAACGGCTATATTTTTCTTTGGTGCAAGACGAGACTCAACATCTAAAAGGTCTACATAAAATGATTTCATAAGTTTCTCTGATATGAGTTTACTTTTATCATCAACATTATTCATATTATACCATACTAGCAAGCTACGCCCGCTACGCTGGTCAATTTCTCTTAATGCACCTTTAATCAAGTGAAGTATTGACTTTGAATTTGACCTTGTATTTTAAAAAAAACCCTATGGATCTTTACTTGGAATGTCCTCCTGCATTTCTGACAAATTAGGCCAATTCTCTGTAGACTTTATTATGGAATAGGTCAGCATTTAAAAAAAAATGAATAATTGTGTTAAATTATGGTGTCTATGGGGTTTACACACACACACACATTATGGTGTCTATGGGAGAAAATCATTTCCGTTGGATTCAAATTGGGTTTGAATGAAGTTACAATTTACAATATTTCAAATATAATGAAATTGATATGCCTTACTGAGGTGGACAAAAATGTGGTACTTGTCGAGAATTAAATAAAAATCATGCACTCGCGACATCATAATTCACTTTTATATTTTAACAGAATAATAAGGCTACTATAATTTGTGACTCGTGCTATAGTCAGTATATATACGTCAGGACACAATGCCGTCATCATTATCTTTTTATGCGTGAAGATTTCACTATGGTACTCCATTGTAAAATTTGGTAATTTTTGAAATTCAATATTTGAAAAATGGCATAATCATTAGATTTGAAATTTATATCAAGAAAAATATAATTTTTTACCTATCTAACGCAGTTTGTCTAACAATTTTCTGTCAAATACTTTTCGAGCTATTCATTTTTTCAGTAACTTCAAATGTTTTATTTTCCGAGATTAATCTGTGGCAACGATTAGTGAAAATCCCAGTCGTAGGCAACACATACCTTTTTATTAAAGAGGATAGCTGCATGGAGAAAAAATGGACTACTAGTGGCCCCAAAAACTACTCTATTGTTTTGACCTGAAACTCGTCAGAATTCTTGTGCCACAAAAATTGCAAGAAATGGTGATCGGATTCTTTGACTTTAATTTAAAGAAATGTTCTTCTTATATCAGCTAACTCAGCAATCGATTTCTCACGAAATACAGTAGAGGACCTATTATCCAGAATTCCGAAATCCGGAAGGACCCGAAATCCAGAAAAGAAAAATAATCAAAAATTTTCAAAATTTGTAAATTTTTACTAAAATTTTGTAATTTCTGAAATTTTTCAAAAATTTTACAGATTTCTATTTTTTTTTCTTCAGTTCATTGTTTAAATGTGCAACCACTAAAATAAGTTATTTCAATTTCGGGCGAACAAAAGGGTAGAGCTTGTAGATAGAATATTAGGTATACTATACAATATTAGACATTTTATTTTTTTATTTATTCAATGTTATTATTGAATAATGCAGGAATTTTCATTTGCACAATTTAAAAACATTCAAAACATAACTCTTATTAATATTCTACATGGGATTGCTTTAATTTTGTTATTTTTATGTTTTTTAAAAATTCCAGATTTCGGGAGGAGGGGGAGTCCGATTTTCAAAAGGACCCAAAATCTGGAAAGCCTTCGGTCCCAAGGATTCCGGATAATAGGTCCTGTACTGTAATAACACTGCAGGAATTTGCTCAGTGAGGGTTGGACCTTTAAAGATACAATCGTTTAAATAATATGTTCTTCCAATTTTACATGAGGCATCAAAAACTGTTCTAATACTGGTAATAAGACTATCTGATTTAATGACAGATGATGAGGTAAAAAAACCCTGGAATATTCAGTGCTTCATCTGGAGCTTTACTAATGACATCTTCCTCTTCCCATTCACAGAAAACCTTAGCATATTCTTCAAATTTTGCACTGGCTTTAATTTCTTTGTCGAACTTATCAATCTTCTTTCAGCTATATGTGTATTTGAGGGAACATCTTGCTTGTCACTTATCCAGGGAAGACCTATGATATAGTGACTTTTTTCAGTTCTGGCAACTTCTTTTATAAAATTGTCATTCTTATAAATTGATTGAAAAAGTAAGTAGTAATTAACAAATCACGAATTGCTTTAACTCTTTCTCAGTCATAGAATTAATTTTGAAAGGTAATATAAATAAAAATAAAGTCTCATAAATGTATAAATAGTAAAAAACAATGTCTGAAGAAAAAATGGCATGGTGATTATTGTTTTTGTAAAGCTGCTAGCAAAGGTGAACTTCTTTTCAGAAATTTCTCAAATTGTTTTTGTTATGAGTGTACTATTTCTCTTATTTTCTTTCTTTATCTTTCTTCCTTTTTCTTTTTTATAAATCTTACTTTATGCTCTTATGTTTCTAGAATTTAATACACTGTCGAAAAATATTAAAGATGTTTTCACTAATGAGGAGCTTTGTGATGTTACTCTCCATGTGCAGAATGAAGAATTCAAGGCACATAAGGTCATTCTTGCGGCACGATCGCCTGTATTTGCGGCTATGTTCAAACATGAGACGTCAGAAAAACAGACTGGGGTCGTCAACATCCCTGACTGCGATCCCGACTCATTCAGAGTGTTCCTGGAATTTCTTTACAGCGGTAAGTTTGAACGAGAACTTCATTTTCGTTGTTTTGTGCACTTGTACAAAATAGCGGACAAGTATTCCGTAGAGGAACTCAGTGAGTTCTGCATCGAAAACATGCAGCAGAACTTGAAAGTGGAGAATGTTTTCGACGTCATCGCATTTGCCGAAGAACATGATAATATGAAGCTATTCAATGTGGCCAAGAAGTTTTTCAACAAAAACCTTGGTTTAATTTTAGCAACTGCTGAATGGAGCAACTTGACTGAAAAAAACGTTCACCGGGCCAATAATCTTTTAAGAGAGATGTTAACAAATGTTGAACCTGTACATAAACGGCCTAGACTGGAAATTTCATGAAGCTTCCTATTTGTAAGATTTTAAATAAAGATTTTCATTAAAGATTTCTGCAAAAATATTGATTTGAGTGTTATTTTAGTTTTAACAAGTTGGAAATTGTACGTCAAACATGACAAATGAGGTGTGTTTGTCCCGTTATTATTTCAATGAAATGAATTATATCGTCTGTTATAATATGATTAATTTCCGTAATAAAATAAGTACATTTTAAGCTGGCAACATTTTATCTTTAGTTGACATTTACTGAAAAATTGCAATAGGAAACTTAAGCCTAGCTTTAAAAATTTCAAATCCTTATTTAGACTCTTTTTCTATTTAATATCTATTTCTCCGGAAATATCTATCCAAAAACCTGTCTGTAGATTATAGGATTGCTATTATTAAGCAATTTTAGTACACAAATTCGGTTTTTAAATTCAGCAATACAGAAATAATATGACGTAATCACCATGGGAACCTAGAATCATTACCTATCATTGGATATCATTGAATTAATGACGTATGATAGGATTTAATAGAATGAAGAATGTGACCATAACTTAATCATAGAGGTTGTAAAATGTCATATAACGTCGTACATGTCAGATAACTTTGCAATACATCTCGGTCGCTTGATGATTAATCCTCGGAATCTGCGATAACAAGGAAGTATCGTTTAAAAAAAATTTCAAATTACTCAATAAATATTTTCATTAATATCTTTTTAAGTTTTTATTCGATTTTCATAAAATTTGAAATGATTCGACAAAATTCTGCAACAATTATATATATTAAATTTCAGATCAGTCGGTTGAGTAGTTTTTGCACTGTTATATGCAGACGGATGGACCAGGCAACGACTATAGGTGCTACATATTTATATAATTACGAACGCACCTAAAAATACACAAAATTGAAATCATTACTTTTATGATACGTAAATTTTACTTAATACCATCTAAGTTTTAAATATAACAGTATATTTCTCAGTCAGTGACCATTTATTCTGATTTCTCCATTATTATTGTTGTAGTTGTTTATGAATGTTACCATGGATAACTTTTTATCTTTAATTTGAACACCTTATATTTATAAAGAAATATTTTAAGAGCTTTTGTTGTTTGTCATCCTCTATTAAATCACTTTTTTAACACAATATAACAATTTACATAATGTATCACATGCAAGTAAAAGAATAATAACCACTGTAATAAAATATAGCATTTCTATTGAGAATTTCACCTGATCCCGATGAAAAATTTAACTAACTAAATTTATAGGTAAAATAATTATTTATGTCTGCATAAAAGACTACATATTTATTTTATTTTTATCATTTTTTATGTACTGCATGTATGTTAATTCCTAAATGTAATATATTTTATTGTTTCATAATTTTGAAACCAAATATAGTAGACCCAATGATAAGAAAATTCTTACGGGACCAGAAGTATCGAAATCGTCTGATAAGAGAGAAAATATTTTTAGATTCATTTTCTAATTTTAGAAATGTTGAACTTTAACTAAAATTACTATGAATGAAGTAATCCCAAGTAAAACAAAATGGTTTGGTTAACGTTGTGTTCACCTGTGTTGACACATAGCTGTAAATTCCCGCCTTGCCATACCATTGGCCAAACAACCATTTGCCAACAAAGAAGGCCCAACAGTGGTCCAATCGTTAATTGCTCAGAATTCTCCACAGATACACTCCAAATTAGAGGGATCTCTATACTTAATATTCCCAACCTTAGCATTTACTAACAATTTCCACAAACTGCTAACGATGGTACAATAATCTGTGCAACTTGGGAATAATAACTACTATCATTAAACACAATAAATGAATGTTAAAAGAGATGATAAATAAAAATAAAGCAAAATTAACCCGGGAACACACGCGTGGGGTAAACTTTTCCTGGGTGTGTACAGTTTTTAGGTGCGTTCGTAATTATATAAATACGTAGCACCTATAATCGTTGTCTGGTCCGTCCGTCTGTCCGCATATAACATCGCAAAAACTACCTAACTGAATGGTTTGAAATTTAATATATATAATCGCTGCAGAATTTTGTCGATCATTTCAAATTTTATGAAAATCTAATCAAAACATAAAAAGACATTAATCAAAGTCTTCTTATTCTATTAAATCCCTATCATACGTAAATTTATATAATATAATGGAAATTTGAATAAAAAACATTAAATAATTTGTTTTAATGATCAGATTTTGACAAAATTGAAATGGGACCACCTGGGGGCTTAACTCTTTCAAACAAAAGAAAAATTATCAAAATCTATGCACATTTACGAGAGTTATGCGTGACCAAAACATAAATACATACGGGTCGAATTGATAACCTCCTCCTTTTTTTATGTCAGTTAAAAAGAGCAAAGTATTTGACTGTCACCAACAGTTCCGGGATGGCCGTTTCGCTTTTTCATATGCCAGGCGGCCATTTTTATTCAAAATAATTTTTTCAAATAAAACTGCGTAAGAGCTACTTTTTTAGAAAGATCGTTTAAAATAAATTAATGTTTGAGAGATGGCTTACGTTCAATTATGTATATATATTCTGCAATAACTTCAGTTGAAATTAGGTTGGCAGTTCAAATTCTCGATTCATGAAAGTAAGCAAAAAAGAGATTCATTCGTCGTGAACGTTTAAAATATTAAACTGTGGAGGTAACCGTTCGCAATGCTTGGTGATGTAGCCTGGTGTTTGTCGTAGCGATCATTGCAGGAATCGACATAGCGACATAGGCTAATCATATGTTAGATATGTTACACGTACACCAATCAAATCAACCGTACTCATGTGTATAGTAGGATCCTTAAAGAACAGATAGGTGTTTCTTGCTATACAAGTAATTTGACAAACAATGACGTCAGCTGCCGTTTCCTTATAAACAATCAAAGTTTAGCGAAATTATGTTATGTTAGGTGTAGACGATATAATTCATTTCACTGAAATAATAACGATGATTTCTTTACATTATCTTCTATTGGATATTTGCGCATAATATTATTTTAATGTAAGACTATTGTAATTAATTGAACAAACATTTGTACTTATTGCACCAAGATCTGAATATTTATAAAACTAGTTATAGTACGAACGTACCTCATTTTCCACGTTTGACATACAATTTCCAACTTTTTATATTTGTCATTCTCTATTTTACGAATAGTAATCTTTGACTTATTTTATAGCAGAATTTGTAAAAATTATTGTCTGCGATTAAATATAGTGATGATATTTAGTTGGAAATATTGGTGGTAAAATAAAAACCATATGCATTCTGAGTATCACATATCCTTCACATGTGCTTCTGGGTTAAATGTGTTGGTCAGTCAGATCTCAAATTCTCCTTGCTAATGTTAAACCCATGGGCGTGGAAATGCATTCTTTTTTTTAATATCTCCATGGGAAATTAATATTTATATCTTTTTTCTGTGTACTGTTTTTAAATGATGGCTTTTTTTTTTAGTTTTTAAAATATTTCTACACTATATGCCTAATTTCATATTTTATGTGTTAAAATCTGAGCGAATGAGCTGTGAGTAAGATTTTAATACTTCAAATAAAATTAAGTATATATTTTAGAAATATTTTGACAACTAAAAAAAGAGAGAACGATTCTTTAAGAAGAGTACATAGAAATAAAAAGTTAAATATTAATTTTCTGATGAGATGTTTTAAAAATAAGAATGCGTTTCACGCCAATATGTTTAACAATAGCGAGTTCTCACTGACCAACACCCTTAAGGAGAAAATTTTATAAATATGCATCTTTTATTTTATTTTTTTTCATAAGTATGTGAGACAATTTCAAACGGAAAAAAATGATAATTTTTTAATTTTCTCTTTAATTTTGATTTGCTTGCATCAATATGTTGGATTTTAGTATAAAAGACCTTGTGTTGCATTTGTAAACTTGATTTTCAAATTATTTTTGTAGTTAAAGGAGTTAGAATATAGAGTGGTGTTTGTTGGTGACAATACTTTTTGTGAAATTTTTTTTATTTTATATTAATAGTTTGACAAAATTCTCTATTATTCAATAAAATTTATAATGTATGGAAACAATTCAACATCTTAATCGTTTATTATCATTTAACTTAGTATAGTCACTTAACAGTTCCCTTCTTCTTCCATATTGTCAAAAATAAAGTAAATTTTTTGATAAATAATTCTATATTTAAATCGATTATAATCGATTCAAACAGCAATCTAAATTTCTACAAGTATTGAACTTATTATATTATGCTTATTTTTATTATCAACGAAAAAATGGAATTTTTACAGCCAAATCAACTGTCGAAAAATTGTTGCCCGAGCACATTCGGGCAAATCCGTTAAGTGGTTAAAGCTTTGTATAATTGTAACTTATAATAGGTTAAAAAATAACACATTTTCATTCACAATTTTGTAATGCAGCCGCCAACACTTTTTTGATGAGATATGAGAGGAATGTCGGTTAACTGAGAGTGTCACATAATCGTAAATCCTCTGTACTTTCGTTATGAATTATGTCGCAGTAACAGTAAACAGAGTTCCCTTCATCTGTTATTCGTTACTTAAGCTCCGCCAGTACCAACACTTTCCTCCCAATTTAAAATTCTTGCTTCTAATTAGTTTTAGGTAGCTTTCAATATAAAGAGTATAAATCTACCTATTGCAGCCGTTCGGAGGAAAGCAATTCTGGAAATTTTTAATATATTTTCAACGATCTTGACCCCAAAACCAACCTCCGTTCAAATGTCGATTTATATATATACAGGGTGAATCTAAACTCTTGGGCAAAACTTTAAGGGGTGATAGTAGACATCAAAACAAACAATATTAAATAGGAAACTAAGGGTCCCATACGTATTCTGAAGGAGATAGGTGCCATTAAAGTTTAGGGTCCAAAATTTTAAATGATTATAAAAAATGGAAAAATTGGTCGATTCGTTTGCGGTTTTTGCTAAAACTGTTCTTTATGTCAGTATTTGGGGCTGTTCAAATATTACGTAAGCATGTTTTTGGAAATTTTTGAACCCCCCTCCCCCCTTGTCAGCAAAAATAAGGAAATCGCAAACCCCCCCTTAATAATTATGTAAGCAAATGGGGAAATTGCACGTTTTTCAATTTAACTTGCATCTGATAGAGTATAAAAATACGAACATTTTGATACCATTTTTACATATATTTGAAACTTGTATAATTAATTAAATTAACTTTTAAAACATGTGGCAAAAAAAAGCCGCATCACGTGATAAAAGCTGTTCTGACGTCACTAGCCATGTAAACAAACCCTCGCTGTATTTCTCCCTGTTATTTTCTATGGGGGATGGTTTGCTTTACGCTTCTTTCTTTTCTTAAAAATGATTAGTATAACAAATTAAAAGTATTGTAAATTGCTGTAATGAATAAATAATACTGTGAATTCCATGTGAGATTTTTATTCCATCGCGTTTCTAAGAATTTTCATTTCCAGATCTCAATGTAGAAATAAAGCATCGGTACAAGTTAATACTCGTACTACAATACTGTATTTTATAGAATAAGGTATACTTTTTTTTTTTGCACAGTATTTCAATGCAAAGGTGCTACATATTTATCAGATCTTAAAAAATTTGATTTGTCTTTTTTTAAGTTCATTGTAATCTGAAAGCTTACATGCATTTTTTTTATTTGTTTTGTATTGTTTTCTTAAATAATAAATTGTTGCATTCATTGTTTCCTGAGAAAATAAAAAAACTTCACTTTTTCTGAAATGATTAATCTTCCTGAATATAGTATCCAACTTTTAGCATATATGAAATAAATGAATGTCTGTGAATTTATTTTATTATGATGTTAACATGATAGAAATGTTTTTGTAAACTTATAATCTGCTGTTCTTCATTTGTATGTTTATTTATTGATTGAATCTAAATAAAATTTTAATAAATGTATTTTGTTTTATTTTTTGGAATATATGAATAAGAATAATCACATCTGAAACAGAAAGGAATATTTATGTATCATACATATAGTCATTCATTTTATTTATGCATATTAAGAGGTGTCTTCAGGTAATCGATAGTTCATATTTGAAATGCATATATTCATTATTCAGTAATCATAATGCAATTTTTTTGGAAACCTCTGATTTTGATATCCATCCTTAATGTATAATTTTATTAAAAAAAAAAAAATGCAATCACTTATGAAAACAAATTTTAACTGAAATCATACATTCTGAGCGAAGCATGTTCAGAATTTTTAATAAGTATTTTTACAATAGTAGCATAGCCAGAAAAAAAAGGGGGGGTGGGGGGAGGTTAGGAAAATGTTTGCTCTATATTAATATACAGAAATTTAAATATATTGGAGAATTCATAGTTTAGGGGGTTAGCACCTCCCTTAAAATTCTCCTAAACACCCTTGGCTTTAGAACTGTTTTGAAAAAGAATATTGTTCAATGTTATGTTTATGCTGTGTGATATTACAGGGGTCGATGCAGGTTTTTTATCTTGGGGCCCATTTTGTGAAATGTAAAGGTTATTTTTGTGAAAAAGAACATTTTGTAACAAAAGATGAAATCTAGTTAATCAAATTCGAACCAAGCATTTATAAACAAACTTGTTTAATTCCTTTTGCTGAAGTTTTCCTCTCTGGTGATATTGTTTGTTTACAAATTACACATTTTAAAAATCACAAAATAATAAATAGTAAGTTTTTATGGAATTTAATTTTGTGAAGGAGCCCATTTTATCAAATTGATTTTTGTGAAGGGGCCCATTTTATCAAACTGAATTTTGTGATGGTGACCATTTTATCAAACTGAATTTTGTGAAGGGGCCCATTTTATCAAAATGATTTTTGTGAAGGGGTCCATTTTATTAAATAGATTTTTGTGAAGGGACCCTAAATAGGCCCCAAATTTTTCCTGGATTGACCCCTGTATTATTAAATATTAAGAAATAATATAGTGAAGGTTTGATAATCTTTAAATAACTAATAAATTTCTAAAATTTGCAGGACTTAATAAATATAAATTGTTAAACAAACCGGCAAACAAATTCTTAAGCAAAGAATGAATCTTCAAAATATGTACCAATTAAAAATGAGGACTTTCTAATAACTTGCTTCTGTTACACCAAACAGCACAAGAAATTTAAGCTGAGTATGCCAAAATGGCAAGAATAAGGTCTAAGAATCTTTAACAGAAGATTTTGTAATGAATTTGCTGACCATATATGATAAAGCACTAACTACTGCACATATAACAGATGCTGAAATATTCCCTAGTGTTCCAGCTACTGACTATAAAACAAAACTAGTCGGATGTGCCAATCCCAAAACTTTCTTCTATCTCACACTGGTTTCGCATACGCTAAAAAGAATCAGCACCAATTTATATCAAGGTTTATCTGAATCTAAATTTTTTTATTAAGTTCCGTGCATTAGTTCTTGAGATATGACTTCTTAAAATCCTGTATCTACACCAAAACGTAATCAGCGTCCATTTATGTCAAGGTCTAACTGTGAAGTTTGATGAAAATAAGTGCATTAGTTCTTGAGATAGAGCTATTGCGGAAATCTCAGCATAGCAGCGCCACCTGTTGGGCGATTTTCACCAAATACTAATCAGCACCAAATTATATCAGGTACTAACTGAATATAAAGTTTTATTTAATTTCGTGCATTAGTTCTTGAGATAGAGCGCCCACAAAATGTTCGTCACATACAGACAGACAGAGTCGTAGACTCACAGACAGACATTTTCTAAACACAGTCAAATCGTGTTCAGGACCTTCTAAAACGTATAAATCCGTCGAAAACCGGAAGTCAGAAATTTTCATGAATCAGGCATGAGAGTGGGTAAAGAAAAAAAGAAAACTGCCCAGTTAAACTGACGGCATTGAGCTCGCAGGCTATTCACACTAATTGTATATTATACTCTTATTTCAAAGAATTTGAAATAAGCCTCTCGAAAAATAAAGAAATTGGCAATAATATTAAGGGGGGTCATCTCCCTGTTACTCCCCTCATAGTTAACTAATGAACCCCTTTAAACTAATCAGGGAATCCTCTAATTACAATGAATATATATACAAAATTTGAAGAAAATCTGATAATTCTGCATGAAAAACCCATTTATCTAAATTAAGGGGGGATTAGCCCCCCCTTTCCCCCTTTATACTTAACCAATGAACCCCCAAAACTATTCAGAAAAGCGCATTATCACAATGAACCTATATACAAAATTTGAAGAAAATCGGATAATTCTGCATGAAAAACTCTTATCTAAATTAAGGGGGGGGATTATCCCCCCTTTCCCCCTTTATACTTAACCAATGAACCCCCAAAACTATTATCAGAAGCGCATACTCAAAATGAACCTATATACAAAATTTGAAGAAAATGGTATAATTCTGCATGAAAAACCCATTTATATAAATTAAGGGGGATTAGCCCCCCTCCCCTTTATACTTAACCAATCAATCCCGAAAACTAATCAGGCAAGCACCTTAACACAGTGAACCTATAAACAAAATTTGAAGGAAAACGGAATAATTCTGCATGAAAAACCCATTTATATAAATTAAGGGAATTAGCCCCCCCCCCGTTCCCCCCTTTATACTTAACCAATCAATCCCGAAAACTAATCAGGGAAGCGCCTTAACACAGTGAACCTATAAACAAAATTTGAAGGAAAACGGAATAATTCTGCATGAAAAACCCATTTATATAAATTAAGGGGGGGGGGATTAGCCCCCCCGTTTCCTCCCTTTATACTTAACCAATCAATCCCGAAAACTAATCAGGGAAGCGCCTTAACACAGTGAACCTATAAACAAAATTTGAAGGAAAACGGAATAATTCTGCATGAAAAACCCATTTATATAAATTAAGGGGGGATTATCCCCCCCCCCCTTTATACTTAACCAATCAATCCCGAAAACTAATCAGGGAAGCGCCTTAACACAGTGAACCTACAAACAAAATTTGAAGGAAAACTGATATTTCTATGAAGAGTTATCGCGTTACGTACATACATACAGAACCGGCGGGCACATAAGCTCTCAGGCTTTGATAGCCTGTGAGCTAACAAAAAGTCTGAAAATACGTGTAAGCTCAAAATTTTTAAAAAACTAAAAAACCGTGCGCGAAACAATATTTTGCACAAAAGAAAAAAATGCATAAAACTATATTACTCAAATACATCACAAAACAGTTTTTAAAAACTAGTCGGATGTGTCAATCCCAAGACTTTCTTCTATCTCACACAAGTTTCGCATACACTAAAAAGAATCAGCACCGATTTATTCAAGGTCTAACTGAAACTCAAGTTTTATTAAATTCCATGCAATATTTCTTGAGATAGGACTATCGTTAAAATCGTGTAAATGCTGCATTGCAGCGGCACCTGCTGGGCGATTTTTACCAAAAACTAATCAGCACCAATTTATATCAGGGACTAACTGAATCTAAAGTTTTATTTAATTCCGAGCATTAGTTCTTGAGATAGAGCTATTGCGAAAATTGCAAAAAATGCTGCATAGCAGCGCCACCTGCCGGGAGATTTTTACCAAAAACTAATCAGAACCAATTTATATCAGGGACTAACTGAATCTAAAATTTTATTAAATTCCGAGCATTAGTTCTTGAGATAGAGCGCCCACAAAATTTTTGTCACATACAGACAGACATTTTCTAAAAATAGTCAAATCGTGTTCAGGAGCTTCTAAAACGTATAAATCCGTCAAAAACCGGAAGTCGAAAAGTTTCATGAATCCAATACTTTCTTCTTGTAAAGATAGAAGAAAGTAATAAAATTAAAAATGCAATTATTTCTGATTAATACACAACAATAATGTATAATAATACTACTACATACTTACATTAGAATAATTTTACTATGCAACAAAAAATTATTTACTTAATTTTTTCTATACATCTATAAGTCCTATAAACTGTTAAGTTTTATGTACAGTAGTTCTGATTTAAAACAACAAAGTAATCAAAATGCAGAAATAAAGAAAAAATACAAATAACTCTCTTGCAACTTTTTATTATTATTTACCATACAGTAAATTTCATTACAAGAGTGCCTTCATATTTATACTAAACATTATTTTGATTATAAATTATAAATACAGAATTTATGATTTTTTTTTTCTGCAATATTGACAAATACCACGAAGTAAAACTTTTTTCCAGTATTATTATATCCAGTATTATTTTTTCCAGTATTATATCTCATCAAAAACAACTCGTTGTAAATGATCCCGCCAAGCCACAAACCTAAAACGTCAGTCATAAAAAGAAGTGATATCACATAAAAAGAAGCTATATAGAAGTGCATACTCCGAGTCCCGTGTAAAAATCTATCACCACTCATAATGTTTCCAAAGGACTCGGAGTGAGGGACAGTATGTGAAAACTGCTTGGCGACCTGCAGGCTTTTATAATATATGCAGTATATCAATTTTGAAAATTGAAAAAATAAATTTTTAATTTTTGTTATATCACTTTTATAAATATATTTGCATGCTAAAAAAATGTAAAAACAGAAATAGTTGAGAAACAAGCAGGAAAAAGTATGTAAGTGTGATAATCATTACAATTATACTCTTACCATATTTCTTACCATAAAATTTAATTACAAATATTGTTAAATCACCGTTTCTAAGGGAATTGGTAAAATGGGCGAAATTATTTCTTATTCCGGAATTATTTCTTAAAAAAAAAAAAAAAAAAAAAAAAAAAAATTATGCGTTTCCAATACAAAGAATATTATTGCATATAATACTATTAAAACAGACTAGAATGGCTTAAACAGAACGGATTTTTCACCAAATCTATGCGATTCCGCTTACCCTAGAATTACTGCAATATATCTCAATTCAGTTTAAAGTTTATTGAAGGTGCATTGTTATTAATATGCGTATGACCATTATGTGTGTATATATATATATATATATATTACAAACTCAAAATCTTTACATGTTTACTTAAAAATCCTCTTCGTAAGAGTGGTGTTTCTAGTTTAAATCATGGTAAATAAAATCAACAACTTGATTTTTCAATCTCATAAATAAGAAAGGACATGCAAACACAGAAACTTCAACTTTTTACAATTTTATGGGAGCAAAATAAATAAATGAAATAAAATAAAATAAAAATAATAACATAGTCATATGTAATTTCAGGAAACGCAAACATTATAAAAGCCTGCAGGTCGCCAAGCAGTTTTCACATACTGTCCCTCACTCCGAGTCCTTTGGAAACATTATGAGTGGTGATAGATTTTTACACGGGACTCGGAGTATGCACTTCTATATCGCTTCTTTTTATGTGATATCACTTCTTTTTATGACTGACGTTTTAGGTTTGTGGCTTGGCGGGATCATTTACAACGAGTTGTTTTTGATGAGATATCACTCCTTTTTGTAAGGTATTTAATTTCAATTATACAGATTACATTTTTATTCAAAAAAGAAAAGATGAAAGGGGCAAAAAAAATAATAGTGATGCTATAAACAGAATTATACATCAGAATTATACAATTTATTGAGTGACTTATTCCAATGTACATGTCGCTACCATAACAACTGGGAAACTTTTATATTAATTTCCTTACATTGTATTCATCAGATTATTTATGACATATTTATTTTCCTTTTTCTTTTGTTTATATCACTCTTCCGTTTATATACATTCAAAAACAAAAAATTAGACAATTTTACAGTAGTTTACAAACTAATTAAAATACTACAGTTTCAGAAAAATGTGGAAAAATAAGAAGCACTTTTATTTTTCCGTCAATTATAACGATAAGTTTACGGAGCATACTTTACCGAGAATAATCAAAAATTTTTTTTTCTACGAAGCTATTTCTACTAGTATAAAAATTCACAGCGATTTGTATACTAATATATTAATTTTGAAATTAACTGAGCACCTAAGAAGTTTTTTAACTCAACGTTTCGAGAATTTGAAAAATATAAAATTCGCAACGTTTGCAAAAGTATAAAAACTATTAAAGTGATTTCTGTTCATATAGTCTGTTCATTCCAATTCGGTGATCCTAAAATATAATCCGCCCCCCCCCCCGGCAGTCCATGAATTAATTAGGACATATGTATGCAACTATTAAAATGTTCTCCAAGTTGACAATGGAGGCAATAAGTATAGCTCGGCAAATATGAAACACGGCATTGCTTCATCATGACTTTGTTTCGTGAGGTGTTCGTTCTCCGAACATAAAAATCTCTCGAAAGTGTTCGTTAACCGAACATGTGTTCGTTCTCCGAACAGAAAAATCTTACGCAAAAGTGTTCGTTAACCGATTTGTTCTTTAACCGAACACTTCGTTACAGATCACCTATTGTATACGAAATTTAGCATTTTAAATTTTTATGGAGAATATAAGAAGTTATTTCCTATTCATTGTGCTCTAGGCCCGTTTTTAGAGCATTTTAAGTTCGTCATAGCTGGAGATTCGATGAACGGCAAATATTTAAACGCAAATATATGAACGGGAAATATTTAAATCTTGGGGTAGCAACATTTTTACATTCTATTACTTAGCGTAAGAATGTAAAGTTGGAATTTTGTAATCGCTATTTCAATCAATTCCTGATACGCTAGAATTATATATTTATAAATAAACAGTTTTTTAAATCGATGAAAATACTATATTTTAATAGATTTAGAGCTTAACATCGACGAGATTTCAGACGGACAAAATGAACTCATTAAATTTTAAAGCAAGATAATAAAGCCATACAGAGATTGAAACAGTGTAAAATCATTAAAATACATCTCACTCAGTAAATATACATCGGTTGTAATATAATCAATATCTTCTAAGAGACTCTGTAAACGAAACGTATATGCTTCAATGCCGCTTTACAATAAAGAGTTTAAATGAATCAGATGTAGTAACATATTTGAATATCTTGTGTATATAGCCACTTTGAAAAAAGTTATGCTATTTACTATTGTTTTTCCTCTGTGTTAAGTACAGGAATCATGTACTTCAACGTAAAAATTCGCTAATTACACAACTTTTTAGTCTTATTAAAAAATCTTTTGAGTTACCCTATAAACGAACAGTAAATTCTACAAATCTGTTTTACAATAGGAAGCTAACTTAGGTCGTTCGTAGTAACATATTTTAACACCATGCGCATACGTTCTTTTTGAAAAGAGTTAGACCATTTAATATTTCTTTGCTTCATCTTAAGTATAGGAATAAATAACTTTAAAGTGATATACATAAAAAAATAATAAATATTTTTACACGAAATATTAAACATTTGAACTACTCCTAAAAACATTTCAAATTCTGCAAACTGCGTAAAAATCGGATAATTTCACAAATCTTTAGCCCTATATCAAAAGATCTTTTGTGAGACCCTGTAAACGAACCTTAAATGTTACGATTTTTTTATAATAGGAAGCTTACTTGGGTCGAGTGTAATAACATATCTTAATATCATGTGTATACGACCATTCCTAAAAAAGATGGGTCATTTATTATTTTTTTGCTCTATGTTAAGTATAGGAATCAATAACTTTAATCTGATATAAATCAAAAACTAATTAATATTTTTACATGAAAGTTACAAAGGTTTGAACTACTCATAAAAACAATTCAAATAACGTAAACTGCGTAAAAATCCGATAATTACACATTGCTGTAGCCCTGTCAACAGTTTTTTGCTCTATGTTAAGTATAGGAATCAATAACTTTAAACTGATATAAATCGAAAACTAATTAATATTTTTACATGAAACTTACAAAGGTTTGAACTACTCATAAAAACAATTCAAATAACGTAAACTGCATAAAAATCCGATAATTACACATTGCTGTAGCCCTGTCAACAGTTTTTTGCTCTATGTTAAGTATAGGAATCAATAACTTTAAACTGATATAAATCAAAAACTAATTAATATTTTTACATGAAACTTACAAAGGTTTGAACTACTCATAAAAACGATTCAAATAACGTAAACTGCGTAAGAATCCGATAATTACACATTGCTGTAGCCCTGTCAACAGTTTTTTGCTCTATGTTAAGTATAGGAATCAATAACTTTAAACTGATATAAATCAAAAACTAATTAATATTTTTACATGAAACTTACAAAGGTTTGAACTACTCATAAAAACGATTCAAATAACGTAAACTGCGTAAGAATCCGATAATTACACATTGCTGTAGCCCTGTCAACAGTTTTTTGCTCTATGTTAAGTATAGGAATCAATAACTTTAAACTGATATAAATCAAAAACTAATTAATATTTTTACATGAAACTTACAAAGGTTTGAACTACTCATAAAAACGATTCAAATAACGTAAACTGCGTAAAAATCCGATAATTACACATTGCTGTAGCCCTGTCAACAGTTTTTGGCCGGAAGGAGATTTAAAAAGGGCAAAAAACAGCACTTTTAAAATCGCATTTACTGAAAACCTATTCGTCGGATTTTGCTTTACTTTTGAATTCTGAGTCACTGGGCACGCCCCATTACATAGAATCAAGAATTTTGTTTCTATCATAAATAGAACGCGAGATATAGATGTGTCAAAAACCCGTTTTGTCCCGTCCGCAAAATATAAACCAGACAGAGTTAAAAAAAAAAAAAAAATTGTAAAATCGTTTGGCATCCATTGGCTGAAATTCCTTTCATTTACGGTTCAATGCATTGCTGTTTCTTATGCTTGGCGAGAAACTCTGTCGAGTTTCTATGATAGAATTTCACTTTTGCAGAATTGCCAAGTTCCAGAGGGTGAAAATAAAGAGATTTCTAAAAAGAAATCAGGAGGAGTTTTCTACGACTTTTTTTTTTTTTTTTTTTTTTTTTTTTAATGCAAACATAAAATAATCATAAAAATTAAATTAATTTTAAACAATATTAAAGTTGTATATACTTAATAACTTTTAAAATGCTTTTAAAGCAAATGACATAAAATATGTTTAGAAACAATTTAAAAATCATTATAAATACCAGGAATGGATTTTGTTTTCTCAGAAAAATAAACAGTTATGAATAATAATTCTTTATTAATAAAGAAATTATTAATAATAAAAATAAAATAATGCAAGATTTTTTAAACGTTTTTTAAAATAATGAATTTACAGTTTGCAACATAAAATTGCATTTTATTCATTATAAAAAATAAAATTAATGGTGTCAGATTTTAAATTTAAGAATGAAAATTGTATATTTTTTACGAACAAGAATAAGTTTTAAAAAGCAATCATATATATTTGATCTGAACTTCTATCTGCGTTTTTTCGCGATCTTTTGACGAAATTTGCCCTTTTTCGCAATATTTTGGACGCGATTTTCTGACGAAAGTCACGTTTTTTCCCGCGATCTGTTGACAAAATGTTGTTTTTTCGCGATCTTTTGACGAAATGTCTTTTTTTCGCGATTTTCTGACGAAATTTGCCGTTTTTACGCGATTCTCTGACGAAAGTCACGTTTTTTCCCGCGATCTGTTGACAAAATTTGTTGTTTTTTCGCGATCTTTTGACGAAATTTGCCGTTTTTACGCGATTTTCTGACGAAAGTCACGTTTTTTCCGCGATCTGTTGACAAAATTTGTCGTTTTTTTCGCGATCTTTTGACGAAATTTGCCCTTTTTCGCAATGTTTTTGACGAAATTTGCCGTTTTTACGCGATTTTCTGACGAAAGTCACGTTTTTTCCCGCGATCTGTTGACAAAATTTGTTGTTTTTTCGCGATCTTTTGACGAAATTTGTCGTTTTTTCGCGATCTTTTGACGAAATTTGCCGTTTTTTCGCGATTTTCTAATTTAAGTCACGTTTTTCTCGCGATCTGTTGACAAAATTTGTCGTTTTACCGCGATTTTTTGCCGAAATGTGCCGTTTTTCGCAATGTTTTTGACGAAATTTGCCGTTTTTTCACAATTCTCTGACGAAAGTAATGTTTTTCCTGCGATCTGTTGCCAAAATTTGCCGTTTTTTCGCGATCTTTTGACGAAATTTGCCCTTTTTCGCAATGTTTTTGACGAAATTTGCCGTTTTTACGCGATTCTCTGACGAAAGTCATGTTTTTTCCAGCGATCTGTTGACAAAATTTGTTGTTTTTTCGCGATCTTTTGACGAAATTTGCCGTTTTTTCGCGATTCTCTGACGAAAGTCATGTTCTTCCCGCGATCTGTTGACAAAATTTGTCGTTTTTTCGCGGTCTATTGACGAAATTTGCCGTTTTTTTTTTGCGATTCTCTGACGAAAGTCTCGTTTTTCCCGCGATCTGTTGACAAAATTTGCCGGTTTTTCGCGATCTTTTGACGAAATTTGCCGCTTTTCGCAATGTTATTGACGGAATTTGCCGTTTTTTCGCGATTCTCTGACGAAAGTCACGTTTTTCCCGCGATTCTTTGACAAAATTGGCGACTTTTTTTCGAACGAATGACGTGATTGATTTTTTTCGGCGATCATTTGCCGAAATACCGATACATTTTATGTCCGAATTTTCGGATTTATGACTGATATTTTTTTTTTCGGAAATCATTGCCTTAATTTTTCGGAATTTTCGTAAAATTCGTACCAAACTCACTGCTGAGTCTCGTTTGGCGCATTTCCTTTTCGTTGCCAAATAGAAAAAAAACGTCAAAAGTCGGATTTTATTTTTTTTTTTATTTTTTTTTTTAAACAGATAAAAATCGGAAATTTTCTCAAAAATTTACGAAAAGTCGGAAGAATCTCATCCCTGAAATCCAATACTTTCTTCTTGTAAGATTGAATAAAGTAAAAATAGTTTTTTTTTTTTTTTTTTTTTTAATATATATATATATATATATATATATATGTAGCAAAAATTGGTGGCTTAAAAAAAAAAAACTTTGAACTTTTGGGGGGTGAAAAATATGAATCAGTAAACATATAATTGCTTTAAGGATAAAAAAAAGGAAGGCCATGACAAAGAAACTTTAATTTCATGGAAACTTTTGAAAGAAAGAGCAAAAAGGAATGTCAAAGAATGAATGCATTATTTTAAAGTTTACAGAGAAAATTTTTACTCAGAAAATATATATTAAGTACTAACTAAATAAAAGGCCTTTCTTATTTCTCAATATTTTATTTTATAGCAAATATACTTTATCAGTATTGTAAAATAATTAAAATTACATTGCATTGCGTTTATTTACAGGGACACACAAAATATATTGGTTACAGTACATGTGCGATATTTACTGTCTATGTGTAATAAGTGCGTTTTCAACTTTGGTTTGCGTTTTTAAGTTTAACTATTTTTTTATAGTAAGTGTGTGTTTATACACTCCATTGATCATGTACAGGGCCACAGAAGGGAGTTCGTAAATATTACTGACTATGGGAGTAAATTGCTAAAGGGTAGTTTTTTATTGTGTTTACGCATTATCCTGCTGAACTATATTTAGTAGACTAATAGAAGTTTGTGGAATATAAATAAATTCCTATACAGGGCTACGCAAAAAAGATACATTATCGTTTACACATGGTAATTGCTGCAAGTGAATTTTAAGTTATCTTTTGCTTATTAGGTGGTGTGTACAAAAGTCTTCAGATAATATACAGGGCTGTACAAAAGATTTCGAGTGCATTTCCATCAATTGGCAAAAATTGCTAAATTTGAATATTCTAACTGAACTAAATTTTATCATACTATATATCCACATCTATTGATCATATATAGGGCTGCACAAAATTATTGGACTACTTTTTTGACACTGGAAGGTAATTTCAAAAACTATCTTTTTCAACGTGTTATATGTTTTCTAAATTGTTTACTTATTATATCTTCTTTCGCCTTATTTAACGGAAGTTTCGTTACAGTTTTCTGGCTGTGTTGGAAAGCGTTTTATAATCTATGCTTGACGCATGATTTTTCGTTCTTATTTTTAACAGTAGTAATTTAATTTAAAAAAAATAGGACTTAATTCAAATTAAAAAAACGACTTAAAAAATAATAAAAATATGCTTGTTTTATTTCCTTACAATTCTATTTAAGAAACTTTCTTAGATCACAATGTTAGAAGAACTTAGCCATTTGTAAAATTTAAATTTGACCATGCCCATATCTATTTCCATGCTGACCACGGTAGCTCAAGCCATTTTTCCATATCTGTTTTGATATTGGTTTCCAGTTTTACTTGATTATCTTCATCGCTTTCTTTTCGGATGCAATCTTGATCAACTTCATCTTCATTGATCCACTCAACATCTTCCATATCTTCCACGAATTTTACGACGCACAAAAGTTCATTTGCTCGACGAGCAGCAATTCTCAATGGTCGTATAAGGCAGGCCTTCTCGCTTTTTTCACTGTGTTGAATTTTTTTGTGTGTGTTTGCTGACTTCTGAGATGTATGATATTGGACACAAGATCTTGCGGATAATTGCAACTTTATGGAAGGGCAAAAATAGTCATACGGCATCTTTAAAAATCCCTTTGCTGTAATATTCAGATTTAAGGCCAGACGGAGACTTAAATCTATAAATTCCCCCTCCTCACTTGTAATGATGTCATTTGACGATTGTATCATTTTAATTGGAGGAGGAATGAATCGTCCTTTTAATATACGAAATAATCTACTTCTGGTAGCGGGGATTCTCATCTGGATCTCCATCAACCGTAACTATGATTACAGGTTTCATGAATCCCTCTTCTGTTTTCACTAATTTTTCCAAGACTTTGAGTGTGAATAGAGTTTCGAAATCCTGAGCATGAGCATTTGCTATGGAAGAACTATGTTTCCCACTTCTTATAGCTATAAACGTTGGACCAGAATAAGCTATGGCTTTACTTTGACCTGCCTTTTTGGGAGCAATCACAATACCAGCGTAAACAGATGGGATAAGTTTGTGATGTTCAGCGATGACCCAGTCGTGGTCGGGTAAGGATACACGATACTCCATATGCATCAGTATCGGAGCTTGTTTATTGGCTGCTGTAATTCCCAAAGGTACTCGTGCTTTGTCATCCTGTGAAAGAAAAAACACTTGCATGGGTCCAAGAATTGAAGCTAAAGATTTTAAATAGCGGATGGATGTTACTGCAAATTGGGTATCAATGTGAGATCGGTGATAGTCGGCCTGAGCCCGAGAAAGTTTTACCGGCACTGTGGTGACATGTCTTCAACCCTCGATGGTTGAGGAATTTTTTGGAAGCAAACGAAGATATGTTTCACTCCTGCTTATTGCAAAACCAACCTTTTTCAGTTCTGCAGTCAAGTCATCGAAAGTTTTGACACTTCGTATTGACTCGCTTCTTCTTTTAGGTAGCTTTCAATACAAAAAAGTATAAAGCTACCTATTGCAGCCGTTCGGAGGAAAGCAGTTCCGGAAAATTTTGATATATTTTCACCGATCATGACCCCCAGACCCCAAAACCACCCTCCGTTCAAATGTTGATTTATATATATATATATATATATCTCCATATATATATATATATATATCTGACCTATGTCATACGATAACGCTCGTATTTATAAATCAATTTTGATGAAACTAATTGTGTGTATTAAGCTCACCAATGTCTCGACCGAGTTCGTTGGCCAGCTTGGTCCGCCATTTTGTTTCAAGATGGCGGCCATTTAAAAATTTAAAACTAAAATAAATATACATAAAAATTAAAAATTCAAATTTATTTTTTAATTAAGTGTTAGGCCTTGATACGAGGATTCCAGAGCATTTTTTGGTTTACCTCTATCTTAAAAAATGGCTGAGATAGAGTAGTTTGAAATTATAGGGTAGCTGACATTTTGAAACAAGACAGCACATTACAAAAATTTGCATTGTTGTAATAATTTTCCCAATCATCATACACATAAAACTATATATTCATATCCGTTAGCGCCAAATTCTCGCCAAACTTGGCGACATTTGGCGAAATATAGCCAAATTTGGCGACCAAAATAAGTCTTCATAAATGAAGCCAATTTAGCTATTGCTCAATAATTTGGCGAATTTCTTATTCAAATTCAGTATTAACGAATCTTTTGTAAACATTTTCTTTGCATTTTAACTTGCTGTTTTCGTGTAACATTAGTTAAAATTTTAAAACGAAGATATAGGAAAGCTACCTTTTCCTCCCGGTACAGGCCGGAAGGACTTTTTGTATCTGCAGCGCTTCCACTAATAGCTATGTCTGCTATTGCCTTAAGCAATAATGGTTTTCCTACATTTAAACTTGGTCTTCCTACTGATTCCCTCAAAGCTAATTTTTTATAATGTCTGGATTATCATGGCAGATTTCTTCAAGCTTTGTTCATTTGGTGGTTCGATGTTTTCTTTGGTATTCAGCATTTTGTCGTTTCCTTTTTAATGATTTTTTCTTTTTTTAGATCACTGGAAACCTTATATATCTGTTTTGAATTTGAGAACTTGACATGGAGTTCTTGGCAGCATATACAAGGCATTTAAACATTTTCCCAGTTAAAGTGATTAAAAAGTAATAACTCGTTTTTTGATATTTCCTTGGTCTTTATTTATTGCCATAATGACCATGTTTCGCCAAGGCTTCAAAGTCATTTTATCTTATCTATCTTTCTCCAATTTTAGGTAGCTTTCAATACAAAAAAATATAAAGCTACCTATTGCAGCCGTTCGGAGGAAAGCAATTCTGAAAAATTTCGATATATTTTCACCGATCATGACCCCCAGACCCCAAAACCACCCTCCGTTCAAATGCTGATTTATATATATATATATATATATATATATATATATATATATATATATATATATCTGATCTATGTCATACGATAACGCTCGTATTTATAAATTGATTTTGATGAAACTAATTGTGTCTATTAAGCTCGCCAATGTCTCGACCGAGTTCGTTGGCCAGCTTGGTCCGCCATCTTGTTTCAAGATGGCGGCCACTTAAATATTTAAAACTACAATAAATTTACAAAAAAAAAAAAAAAAAAATTCAAATTTATTTTTTGCTTACGTGTTAGGCCTTGGTACAAGGATTCCGGAGTTTTAGTGAACGCGATTTCTCGCGAATTATTTTCTTTCATTGTTGTAATCATTTTCCCAATCATACGCATAAAACTATATATTTATATCCGTTAGCGCCAAATTCTCGCCAAACGTGGCGACATTTGGCGAAATATCGCCATATTTGGCGACCAAAATAAGTTTTCATAAATGAAGCTAACTTGGCTATAGCTCAATTATTTGGCGAATTTCTTATTCAAATTCAAAAACGAATCTTTTGTAAACGGCTTCTTTGCATTTTAGCTTGCTGTTTTCGAGTAACATTAGGCAAAATTTTAAAACGAAGATATAGGAAAGCTACCTTTTCCTCCCGGTACAGGCCAGAAGGACTTTTTACTAGTAATTATGTAAACTTAAAGTTATGATAAAATATATTTAAAATTTTAAGAATAAATTGATTATAATTACTTTTATAAAATAATCAAGAAACACTGATTTCTTTTTGGCTGCCTTATGCAGTTCGTCCTCAATTCTGTTTAGCACCAATACCTCTAACTCTTTGTCAGTTTTAGAAGACTTTTTGTACTTGAAAAATATGATAATCAGCAGATGTCAGAAAAACGTCATGTCGAAAGCACAAAAACAAATTTAAATTGTATCTGGGAGACTGTAGGGATGATAGTTGCATAATAATAGTCTTGATGCCTTTTCTTCTTTTTATTAACAATAAAACTTAACAAAACAGTAAAATTAATAAACGTATTAGACTGAAAGAATAATAAATTTCCGGAGAGCTGCCATGAAGCTCATAGTCAAGATACAAATTTATTTCAACAGACAAAAACAAGTTTTCTAATCGGTTCGGGTTCGGGGTTACGTCACATTACGTAACGCGCGCCGTGAGCTTAACTCCTCCCACAGAACATGTGATCAAGGATTTTCTCAACATCCTGCCCCACCATGAACACATGGGGGTTCATCAAAAATTTTCAAAATTTGTACATCATACATATATAACATCATATATATATATATAACATCAATACAAGTAACCTAGTTTTCAATTAACAAATAATACCTCAATTATCTAAATTGTACACAATTTTCAAATAAAAAATAATATTAAGGTATTCAAGTAAACAATTTAACATAATATTATTCAAGATCAATATCTATTCCAAGTACAAGTTTTAAATTAAATTATAAAAAGTAAAATAATAATAATATATCCAAGATAATAAGATTCAAGAATGAAACCAAGTAAGTAAAACAAAACATTTTTAAAGTTTTGCCCAAGAGTTTCAAGAAGACAGTCAAATATAAAATAAAATGTTTAAATTTAAAATAATTCAGGTCAAGATACAACTGTCCAAGATACAACTATAGTCCTGGAAATCAAAGTTTGATATGCTATCTAGATTAAATCATGAACACAAGAAAATTTCAAATATTAAATTCAAGAAACAATGCAAATATACTTGTATATATTCCAGTGATACTTACATACCTTCTTCAATAAGCACAAAACCGAGAATTACAATTTTATCTTCTTACTAAAAATATAAAAAGAAACAGTTAAAAATATTATTCTAGAAAAATTCAAAAAAATATAAGTAAGAGAAGTTCAATATACATATGATCAAGAAAAAATTTAGAGTCTTTTGAAAGTAAAAAAAAGTTTTTTTTTTTTTTCAGTTTTTCAAGTCACTAATTTCAAGATTGTACAACAGATTTATTGGTCTTTTAATAGTTGAATTGTTGTTTGTTTTCACTTCACAAAACCTTATTTTTCCGTCTCTTCCAACAAATGTTTTTGTAATTTTTCCCAACTTCCAGAAAGCTCTAGGTAAATGTTCATCATGCACAAGCATAACATCATCTATCTTGAAATCAGATGTTTTATTTTTATCCGTGCAGTGAGCAGATTTTACGTTGAGGAGATATTCATTCTTCCACCGCTTCCAAAAATGGTTTAAAATTGTCTCACGCAAACGAAAACGTTTCACTAAAGTTTCTTTGGTTGCTGGTAAGGTTAAATCGTTTACTTTTATAGTTGGTACACACAAAGCTCGTTTTCCTATAATAAAATGAGCAGGTGTTAGAGGAAATGGTTCATCTAGTTCAGAATAAACGTAAGTCAATGGACGTGAGTTAATGATAGCTTCTACTTCAACTAGAAGAGTTTCAAGTTCACTTAGAGTCAACGAAGATTTGCCGATGACTTTACGTAAAGTAAACTTCACTGAGCGCACCATTCGCTCATAAAAGCCACCCACCAGGCAGCACGTTCGACAATGAATTTCCAAGAAATTCCCCGATCGGCGTAAAACTTTTTTACGTCCGGATGGCGGATAGCTTTCTACATTTCTTTTAATTCAAGCTCAGCTCTTTTGAAAGTTTTTGCATTGTCGGAGTAGATTATAGCACACAGCCCTCTTCTTGAAATAAATCTGCGAAATCCTAATAAAAATTCTGCAGTTGACATGTCTTTCACAAGCTCCAAATGAATTGCTCTTGTGATAGCGCAAGTAAACAATAAGATGTAATTTTTATTCTCACTCCCCTTCACATATAGGGGCCCCACAAAATCTAGGCCTGTAACAGAAAATGGGGGTGCTTCGTTAATGCGGTCACCTGGAAGAGGTGCTATTACTTGCTGACCAGGACGTATGTTAAATTTCTTGCAAATTGTGCAGTTGTTGAGGACTGATTTTATGCACTGTCTACCTCTCAAAATCCAAAACTTTTCACGAGTTTGTACGAGTGTGTCTGATACTCCTGCATGCAAAACCCTTTCATGGGAATCTTTAATAATCAATTCAGTAAATTTATGTTTGGGAGCAAGCACGATAGGATGTTTATCATAAAATGGCAAGTTAGCCTTTTGTAACCGCCCTCGTACCAAGAGTAATCCTTCTTCTGACAACACAGGATTTAGATGCAAAAGGTTGGATTCTTTAGGGATATTTTTGTTAAGCTTTAAGCATTTTATAACCTCAGGAAAACTTTCTTCTTGAACAAGTTTTACCTACAAATTTTTATTTCATCAGCTGATAACTCTGCAAGATTTCGTTTTTCTGCTTTTAGTTTTATATTGAAAATAAATCTAAATACCCATGCAGTTACTCGATACAACTTCTTTAGTGAACTATACCTTGACAAATTTAAAATTTGAATTTTATCAGCGTTATTTGTGTTAACTACACAAGAAATAATTTCTGCTTTTCGAGACCGCTCTTCAGAAACATTAGACACTTGAGTTGCGGGTTTTTAACTCTGGGCCACTGATCTTCAGGCAAGGAAAGAAATTCGGGACAGTACCACCATTTTTGAGAATTGACCAATTGTTTTCCTGAACAACCTCTAGTGATTAGGTCGGCAGGATTAAGTTTGCCTTCGCAATGTCTCCATAAACTAGGATCAGACAAGTCATGAATTTCTGAAATTCTGTTTGCGACAAATGGTTTCCATTTTTCTTTTGAGCCTTTTATCCAATAAAGGACAATTTCAGAATCTGTCCAGAAAACAAACTGGAATACCTGGAGAATATTTTTTAGATAATTTGCAAGTCTTGCACCAATAACTGCTCCAATCAATTCAAGGCGAGGGAGAGTTAATTTCTTCAAGGGGGCAACTCTAGATTTAGACATGACAAAACTAGTTTTAAATTTTTCTTTAGATATTTGATATCATAAGTATACTACTGCGCCATAGGCTTTAGGATTAGCATCTGTAAAAATATGTAACTGGAGACCCTCCTTTTCCATGATCAGGGTGCTAAAGTAATATCTGGGAATTTTCAGTTGTGAGAAATCCTGTATTTCTGAAATCCAAGTTTTCCAATCATTTTCTAACTCACCAGAAATATTTTCATCCCATGATATGCCCACTACCCATAATTGTTGCAATAAATATTTAATTCGAATAATAAAAGGAGTAATTAACCCAGCCGGGTCAAACAACATAGCTGCAATTTTCAAGACATTCCGATTTGTACAAGAATCATTATTTAATTTTGATAACAATGGACGTAATTCTAGTCCCAAATTATCTTCATTATTGTTCCAAGTTAAGCCTAATACTTTTAGAGAGTTATTTGGTGGATCGGAATTAGAAATAGGTATGCTCATATCAATCCATCTTTTTCTACGCTCCTCGGAATTTGTTTCAAATTTTCTTAAATTCATTCCCCCTTCTTTCAAAATATCAACAGCTTCTTTAGATAAATTAAAAGCCTCTACAACATCATTTTCTCCGGTAAACAAATCATCTACATACAGGGACGAATTAAGGATTTCAAATGTTTTCTTGTGAGAGTCTTTATATTTATTGATATGGTTTTTGATAGTACAGGCAAGGATAAATGGACTGCAGGTGACACCAAAAGTAGCCCTAGTCATTCTATAGGGGACAATTTCTTTATTTTTGTCAAAATCTTCATAGTATAAAAATCTTAAATAATCACGATCTTCTTCCGCTATAGATATCTGGAGAAAGGCTTTTTCAATGTCAGCTGAAAGGGCAATTTTGTGTAATCGGAATTTTAAAATAATATCCAGAACATTTGGGTTCAAATTAGGACCCGGATTCAGGCATTCGTTTAAAGATAAGGAATCCGCTTGTTTAGAGGAAGCATCGAAAACAATCCGAGTTTTTGTTGTAATTTTATCCTCTCGGATGACAGGTCTATGGGGCATGTAGTAACAGTTATTCTCGGAAAACCTTTTAGGGCAAAATTCTACTATACCTTCATTAACTTGGTCAAGCAAAATAGAATTGCATTCTTTGAATAAAGACTCATCTTTCAGGAATTTATTTTCCAAACTAGAAAACCGCTTTTTTGCTACTTCAAAATTATTTTTAAGCGAATCACGAGAATTTCTCCATAAAAGGCGTGTTTCATATTGACCATTCACGAATTTTAAGTTTTCTTGAAACTCATTTATTACTTCATAATTAGAAATTTTCTTTTCATTATTTTCAAAAATACCAATTGCTTCAAGTTCCCAAAATGCTTTTAATTGTGTATTTAAATTTTCACCCGAAACATTTAAACATGTTAAATCTCTTTCTTTCGAATAGCAAATTACATTTAAACAAGAAATAGAATTCATCGAATAATTATCTGGCATTTGTCCAACTAATGTTGTTCCGAAAATAGACGTTTGAAAGTATAATTGCTTGCTTATTTTGGTAAGCGATCCACATAATGTTTCATAAATATAATTAGCTCCTAACAAAATTTGAACTGGTAAATTTACCTCGAATAAATCAGCTAATTGATATTCCTTTGAAATAAGGTTTTGAACCTCAGGATTAATATTTTGACATAATTGGGTACCACAGATTTCATCCGTAATTAATGCCTCAACATTAACCGAATTATACGGATGATATCTGCTTCTCAAGGTTATTAATACACATTCAAATTCTTTTTCTGTAGGATTTCTGTTAGAAAATGTATAAATGAAAAGTTTTTCTTTTCTTAAGATTTTGGCATTTAATGCCTTTGTCAAATCACTCCGAATGAAGGTTTTTGTGGAAGCAGAATCATATAGTATTCTGGCAAATAATTTTTTAGATCCACTTTCCACCTGAACACAAGCCGTTTGCAGTAGAGTGACATAATTATTTCTCAAATTTTTTGACTTATGAATAGATTGCATTACTGTTTCATTTTCAGGAATTTGGCTAACTTGTTTTAATTTTGTATCTTGATTTTCAACTAATCTTTTACATTTTGTTTGTGGGCAAAATAAGTGATTATGTTGTGTGCTTTGACATGTTTGACAGGGCTGAATTTTTACTTTACAAGCTGACTGTAAGTGTTTGAAAAAGCATTTATAACAGCGTCCGTCTTTCTTTAACTTAAATCTTTTTTGTTTATTGGTTAGGATTTTGCATCCTAATCCAGTATGCGTATTAGAATTGCAAAAAATGCAAACACCTTTAGTAACAGTATTTAATGCAACTGATGTCGGGAAATTATTTTTTACTTTAAATTTCTCTTTAGAATATTCAGCTTTCGAACGAAACGTTTCCTGACCTTTCAACGAAATTCCTGACACTAGATCTGCAGCCTCCCTAGATTCGATTTCAAACTTGATGAATTTCATTAATTCCCCTACATCACCCATTTTCTTAGGATCCCCTTTTCTGTGAAATTGTACCACTAAATTATGTGGCAATTGTTTTAACAAAATAGGGATTAATATATATCCAAATTTATCTGATGCAATACCCATAGATTGCAAATTCCTAATACTGACTTCACTTTCATCATAAATATGTCTGAGCCCCTTAATATTTGATGAAGATTTAACAGGTTCGATTTCTAATAATTTATTAACAAAACAACTAATTAACTGGTCTTGTTTTCCGTATCTTTCTTTTAATAAGGTTAAACAAGACTTATAATTTTCTTCTTTTAAAGCAAAACCAGCTACTGATTTGTAAGCTTCACCGGTTAAGAAAGATTTCAAATATAAAAATTTATCAACTGTAGTTAATGATTCATTTGAATCTATAGCGCTTTCAAAACTATTATAAAATTCCAAGAATTTACTTGGATCACCACTAAAGGTGGTTATATTTAGTTTGGGCAAATTGACAGGATTCTGTGATGCATTATTTAAATTAGAAATAGTATTATTACTTTTCACGGATTCCGCTTGCTCGACCTTGAATTGTTTTAATTTACCTCTAATATTGGTTTTCGAATCAGATATCGCTTCATCATACTCAAGTGACTTTTGAATTTCGTTTTCAAATTGCGCTGCATCATCTATTAATTCTTCAATTTTTTCCTTTAAATTTTTAAGTTCATTTTCTTTTTCTTGTAAATTTATTAAATATTCTGATAGCTTAAATTTATCATTGTCACTTTGAGTATCAATACTTTCTATAAATGTATCGATAGAAGTTATCAATTTCGTACATGAAGTTCGAGCAAGCTTCCGTTTTGCCTTTAATTTTTCTATTTTTTCCATTATAGAATAATAATAGTAATAATAATAATAAAAGTTTTTACAGTACCTTTTATCCGAGCATAGTCCACAAGAAGAGAAAAAAAAAACTTCCAATAAATATTTTTCCTATACAGTCACATCGAAGAAAAATTCAGAACAATTTCTAAAGCGTATAAACATATTCTTGTATTCGCGTGTTTCCGCACCATGAGAAATATGATAATCAGCAGATGTCAGAAAAACGTTATGTCGAAAGCACAAAAACAAATTTAAATTGTATCTGGGAGAGTGTAGGGATGATAGTTGCATAATAATAGTCTTGATGCCTTTTCTTCTTTTTATTAACAAAACAACTTAACAAAACAGTAAAATTAATAAACATATTAGACTGAAAGAATAATAAATTTCCGGAGAGCTGCCATGAAGCTCATAGTCAAGATACAAATTTATTTCAACAGACAAAAACAAGTTTTCTAATCGGTTCGGGGTTACGTCACATTACGTAACTCGCGCCGTGAGCTTAATTCCCCCCACAGAACATGTGATCAAGGATTTTCTCAACAGTACTGCCGCCACACATCATTAGTTTTACATTGGATATCTTTCAAAGGTTTATCTGATGCAGACTTTTTGAAACTTTCAAAAAGTTTTTTATACAAGATTTCTCGAAATGAAGACATATTTCCGATTTCATTTATTTTAAGCACCACTACATTACAGTACTGAGAGGTTTTCAAAACTCACGAGACACCAGACAGTAGAGCAGTCGGTCACTATGGTTAAGGGGTTCAACCACTTGACAGAGGAGGGGTGGAAACAAAGAAGATGGAATTTTACTTACGTTTTGGAAACTTTCCCGGAAAACTCGTACTGTCACAATACAACATATCGCATCGGTTCCTTCTATTCTATTCTAACAATTGGAAATAGTAGTAAGTTCTCAGAGATAATAAGCCCTCATGCATCAAGCATGAACAGTCGCCTCTAGATAAAAGAGATCGTTTATGTTTTCCTTATGCGGTCAAAATAGCTGACATCAGAACTTCAAGTTTAATATTCTTTTGCTTACTTCTTTTTTTCAATTTGAAATTTTTAAGTTTTTTTTTTTTTTCGTTAAGAGATTTTGAAAATGTAATGTAAATGTTTTGAAAATGTCTTACGTAAGCATAATTCAAATCCCCTCCTCCCCCTTGTCAGCAAAAATAAGCAAATCGCTAACCCCCTCCCTCCCCCTAGGTGCTTACGTAATATTTGAGCGGCCCCTTTTCTTAAAAATAAATTTTAAAGATAAAGTTAAAAAAATGCCGATAGACGGCGCTTTAGACTTTGGAGTAACGAAAAACTATTTTTAACGTTATTTTTTGTATCTCATTAAATGCTTTCAAAAGTTTAGACTTAAATTTTGAGCTCAAAATCCGAATCGTTGGGAGTGGTTAAGTAGCGCAAACTGAACTGCGTTCAGGAGTTGAAATTTGAAACACCTCCCTCCCACCCCCACTCGTGAACACAGTTTAGTTACTCCTGATCTTGGTGTCGTAGACTAGGCAAAAACAATATGAGTTGTAATTTTCCAACTGGACAAAAAATTCCGGGCCAGGATTCGAACCTGAGATCTCTTGACTGAAGCTGCCATGCTCTATCAACTGAGCTATCCCGGTTGAATCTGTAGGGCATAATTCATCCAGCTCATGCCCTCCAGATTCAACCGGGATAGCTCAGTTGGTAGAGCATGGCAGCTTCAGCCAAAAGATCCCAGGATCGAATCCTGGCCCGGACATTTTTCGTCCAGTTGGAAAATTACAACTCATGATTTCTTTACCAATTTGAATAATTGTGTTAAAATTAATCCAGGCAGAAACTACTACCCCCTACACGTAAAATAAACGATAGAGTAATGACAAAATTAAATAGAAACATAACAGACATGACATACATACATAACAGACATGAGCAATTACTCTGCGCAAAATAAAAAGAAACAATTTGATGTATGCATGTAGTGCGCAATATGGATGAAGGTTGACACGTAGAAAATGGTACACGCATGATGTTCGTGAGGAATCACAAAAACTGCTCGAAAGAGTGCCCACCAGCAACGATGCAGGCCTCGCACCGCCGGCGGAGAGAGTTGCGAACATTAGTGAATACCCCGGGCATCTCCCTGATATCGCCTGCTACGACGGTAATCCTCGCAACTTGTCATTTTCCGCTTTTTGCCATTTTCCGATTTTCTAAAAAACGGAAATTCGCCTAAAGATCGCGAAAAAACGCGAATTTCACCAAAGGATCACGGAAAAAACGCGTATTTCGTCAAAGGATTGCGTGAAAAACGCAAAAATCGGCAAGAGATCGCGGAAAAAACGCTTAATTCACTTAAAGATCGCGAATTTCGTCAAAGGATTGCGGAAAAAATGCGAATTTTGCCAAAAAATCATGGATAAAACGTGAATTTCGCCAAAATATATCGTGCAAAAAAAACGCGAAATTCGCCAAAAGATCGCAAAAAAATGCAAAATTCGCCGAAATATCGCGAAAAAAACGCTAATTTCGTCAAAAGAACGCTAATTTTGTCAAAAGATCGCGAAAAAATGCGAATTTCGTTAAAAGACGCGAAAAAAAAATAATTTCGTCAAAAGATTGCGAAAAAACGCGAGTTTCGTCAAAAGATTGCGTGTAAAACGCGAATTTCTTCAAAAGCATCGCTGAAAATACGTGTATTTCGTCAAAAGATCGCTGAAAAAACGCGAAATTCGCCAAAAAATCGAGAAAGAAACGTAAAATTGGACAAAAGATCGCAGAGAAAACGCGAATTTTGTCAAAGGATTGCTAAAGAAAACTCAAATTTTCTCAAAGGATTGCTGGAAAAGCGCGAATTTCTTCAAAGCTTACTGCTTTGGATTAAAAGATTGGAATCAGATTTCTTTTAGTAATATAGAAAATTCGCCACAAAATGCCAAAACAAATTAAAATAAAAAAAATTATGCAAAAAATCCAAAAACTGGCTTCAAGCTGACTGGTAAAAATGAATGTCCTGGAGTGCCACTGATAATGTCTTTAGAAAATCTATTTAATTCTTTAAAAACTTATTTTTTATTTAAAAAAAGAGTGGGAACTCTGGTCTATCATTTATTTAAGGTGGTTACAATTATTAGCATATACTTGATTTGCTGTTTCAAGAAAAGTGTCTTACTATTTTCAAAATTTCAATTACAAAATGTAATTGACACCAATGAAAGGTGTTTTATAAATGTGCTGTATCTTGGTAAAATAGACTTCTTATTAGAGTTTCTTTTTAATTTACTCAAAGCTAAATTGATGTTATATATATATATATATATATATATATATATATTTGTCTTACGTGGCGCGGAAATAGGGCTGAATTTCTACCTTATCGTTGGCAACAACCGTAGTTTCCAGAGCTCAGACCAATGAACAGACAAGATTGTGTTAACTCCGCCTCCAATATGGCGGTCAGTGTCAGAGCAGTGAAACTCAAGTTAACAATTATTAAAAATAAAATAATATGAACGTAATCCAAAGCGTCTGAGATGATTCCTCATTTTAATTATGAGTAATATTGTTAATTTCAAATGAATTCTCAACTCTGATTTAGAATTTATTTACGAATTTCATTCACACAAAAAATCGGAGATAATAAAATATAAATTTTCTAGAATGCCCCTGCTGCCATCTTTTGCTGTTTTATTGAAGTAAAAATAATTTATTTTGCAGAAATCTATAATCAATTAAAATAATAAAATGTCGAACGAAATTTAAACAATCATTGATGATAAACTATCTTCCTACCACGTAGTGTTTTTTTTTTTTTTTTTTTCAATAAGTTTTAAACTAATTATGTTTCCAAGATCCTTTTTTCATAGTATTTAAATTGTTTATATGCCCATTAGTAGCATCAACTAAATGCATTTTTAGTTGTGTTTTCAACGTAGTTTTCAATTACTTTTTTACATTAAAACAATTGTCAATTTCATATGTTCAAATGATTTATTGTAGTACTTATTCCGGCTAGAATTACTAGAAAAATAAAAAGGGGCAAGCGAGCGAAGCGAGCTGTGACCGTGTAGCAGTCTCAATGTGAATTGCTTTGCAATTCACGGGGGGGTTGACGGGCGTTAGCGAGTAGGGGGCTGAGCCCCCTAGTATATATATATTAATGCCAATTATAATATTTGTTGCGCTTGAAATTCATAACTATTATTGCTGAAACGTCGTTCGCGCAGTTTTCAGCTTTTTTGCTTTTTTGTCAATCTCATCCCTGCTCTATCGTTTATTTTACGTGTAGGGGGTAGTAGTTTATGCCTGGTCTACGACACCAAGATCGGGAATAACTGAACTGTGTTCAGGGGGGGGGGGGGTTCAAATTTAAACTCCTGATCACAGTTCAGTTTGCGCTACTTAACTACTCCCAACGATTCAGATTTTGAGCTCAAAATTTAAGTCTAAGCTTTTGAAAGCATTTAATCAGATACAAAAAATAACAGTAAAAAATAGTTGTTCGTTACTCCAAATTCTAAAGCGCCCTCTATCGGCATTTTTTAACGTTATCTTTAAAATTTATTTTTAAGAAAATACTGACATAAAGAATAGTTTTAGCGAAAACCGCAAACGAATCGACCAATTTTTCCGTTTTTTATAATCATTTGAAATTTTGGACCCTAAACTTTAATGGCGTCTATCTCCTTCGGAAGACGTTTGGGAACCTTAGTTTCCAATTTAATATTGTTTGTCTTGATGTGTACTATCACCCCTTAATGTTTTGCCCAAGAGTTTAGATTCACCCTGTATATATCTTATCTTTGCCATATGATAGCCTTCATTTAACAACTCATTAATGTAACCAATTTGGATGTAAGTAAGTATGGGTATTAGGTTCACCGATGTCTCGACCGAGTTCGTTGGCCAGCTTTGTCCGCCGGCTTGTTTCAAAATGGCGGCCACTAAAAGATTTAAAACTAAAATAAATGTACAAAAAATAATAATTCAAATTTATTTTTTGTTTAAGAGTAAGGCCTTGATACAAGGATTCCGGAGCATTTTTTGTTTTGCCTCTATCTTCAAAAATGGTTGAGATAAATTAGAGCTGTTTGTTATTAGAGCTGTTTGCTGTTTTATTAGAGCTGTTTGAAATTCTAGGGTTGGCTGATATTTCGAAACAAGACAGCACATTACAAAAAAACAACGATTAATTTATGCGTTTTAGTGAATGTGATTTCTCGTAAATTATTATCTTTCATTGCTGTAATCAATTTCCCAATCATATACGCATAAAACTATATGCATTCATATCCGTTAGCGTCAAATTCTCGCCAAGCTTAGCGACACTTTGGCAACCAAAAATAAACCTCCATAAATGAAGACAATTTATTTGGCTATAGCTGACTAATTTGGCGAATTTCTTATTCAAATTCAGTATTAACGAATCTTCTGTAATCGGGTTATTCGCATATTAGCTTGCTGTTTTCGAGTAACATTATTAGCTAAAATTTTAAAACGAAGATATAGGAAAGCTACCTTTTTCTCCCCGTACAGGCCGGAAGGATTTTTTTTAAATTATTTCCAGTGATTACCGCAATAGTGAGGTCATACAGTGAAAACTGTAAATTGGCTACAAATGATGCAAACATTTGTGGTCAACTTAAATAGGTGGCAGCTTATAAAGGTACCAAATTTATAAAAACCTATTTGATGCACTCTTAAAAATATCAACTTAGTCAGGTGTACAACATGCAAAGATGTTTAATCTAGCAGGTTACTGTATCGAGTTCACAAATGACGAGAGTGTCTCAACATTTCACAATATGATTAATTGCAATTAGCCACATGAATGCAGTACGATGACGATTGTTTTTTGTCCCATATTGTAAACTAAAACTGACAGTTTTACGTTTTTAGGTAGATTTCATAAGAAATAGTACCTATTACATTCTCCGCTATGTTGGAATTTCTGAAAAATTTCATTCGATTTTCAATCGAGCAAATGACATCGAGCGACGCGAATTCAATCGAGCAAATGACAAGAGATGAGTGTCTCAATATTTTCCACACTATTACATTCTCCGCTATGTTGGAATTTCTGAAAAATTTCATTCGATTTTCAATCGAGCAAATGACGTCGAGCGACGCGAATTCAATCGAGCAAATGACAAGAGAGTGTCTCAATATTCCACAATATGATTAATTGCAATTAGCCACATGAATGCAGTACGATGACGATTGTTTTTTGTGCCATATTGTAAACTAAAACTGGCAGTTTTACGTTTTTAGGTAGATTTCATAAGAAATAGTACCTATTACATTCTCCGCTTTGTTTTTTGTCCCATATTGTAAACTAAAACTGACAGTTTTACGTTTTTAGGTAGATTTCATAAGAAATAATACCTATTACATTCTCCGCTATGTTGGAATTTCTGAAAAATTTCATTCGATTTTCAATCGAGCAAATGACGTCGAGCGACGCGAATTCAATCGAGCAAATGACAAGAGAGTGTCTCAATATTCCACAATATGATTAATTGCAATTAGCCACATGAATGCAGTACGATGACGATTGTTTTTTGTCCCATATTGTAAACTAAAACTGACAGTTTTACGTTTTTAGGTAGATTTCATAAGAAATAGTACCTATTACATTCTCCGCTATGTTGGAATTTCTGAAAAAAATTTGCAGATCTACGCCGATCATGACACCCAGTTCAAAACTTTATCTATCTATATCACTTTTTTATGAACACGCGATAACTTCCATAATTCTGTACAAATCTCTCCAACTAATCCAACTAATACATAAAATCAAGGGGCATAAAATCTCGGTCAAGTTCGTTAATGGGCAAAATCGAACAAGGGGGGGGGGGAGAAAAAAACTCATAACTTCTTAATTGTGATACGTATTGAATCCGTTAAAAGTTATTATTACTTCTAGGAAAAGAGCCGAAAATTTATGTATATTTTTGGTATCATTAAAAATGACCTCAAGAGGGGCAAAAATAGGGGTTTAAGAAGAAAAAAATTCATAACTTCGTCAATTCAGAAGATATAAAATCTGCTTAAATTTATTATAAATCCACTTAGTAGTATCTACAACTTTTATATTGACAAGTTTTCTTTACAGAACCAACCCTTACGGTAAATAAAAGAATTAAAACAAAAAAATCCCTTCCGGCTCCGCCTACAGATACATGTAGATTTCGAAGTGGGCCGTCCCAACTGCCGCATCATGGCAGAAAGGACATTTCTTTTAAAATTCCTAATAAACAGGCGCCTCACGGTCTGCGTCTTCGAAATCTACCTGTGCTTGTAGGCCGAGCCGTCAGGGATTTTTTTTTATGCTAATGGTGAAACATATTTATTTATTTAATTTAATGTACGGAACAATCAGCATATAATTGTTCATTGTAAGCTGCTTCTGGACTTTTAAAACTGAGTATAATGCGAATTATATTTTTCTTTTGCCCGAAACGCATTATTGGGAATGCCTGACCGCTTAGTCATTTTTCCTGTTTACTTATGGAATTCAGCGGCTTAGTGAAACGGCTTCTACATGGTCCAGCTGTTTATTCTATTAATATATCATGTTCATCGGTATTTTAATTTTTGAAAATATATCGTGTCCCATAGTTCCCTAGAGAGACATTGAAAATGAGCAAACTAATTATTGTATAGTCATGAAAATGCTCAGATTGCTCCGAAATTCGAATGTGTTGTAATAGTAGAGTGCAAAATGTCTCCTTTTTCATTCCAAATCAAGTAATCGAAATTTTGAGATTTTTGAACATTATCTTCTTTTATTTCACTTAGTTACAAAATATATCAATAATATTAATAAATAAAATAAAAAGTTCAGCTCCAAAATCTGCAGAATAAAGGTACTCGCACCAAAGTTAATTGATTATGATTTTTTCTACATTTCGAATTGACCCTTGTTGACTTGAGGGACTGACTAGATATTTAGTTTTGTTTGAAAATCTCAAATAAAAAATCCATACTATTAATCTTTAATTCGGATTGTCTTGCTTCATTTAATCTAAATTTGTGGCGCTCTATCTTAAAAACATAAAAAACAAGCATAAAAAACAAGCTAAAATGTGTTTTGGGACAGTGGGTGATGGTGACAAACTTAATTTGAAAGTAGAAAGAAAATGCTTTTATAACTACTAATAAATACATTGAGGGAAATTTTTTTTAAATCATTGACCAGTTCGACTATATTACTATAGGTGGAATGCCTCCAGGAAGTACTTTTAAAGAGAAAGTGGCCCGAATTATCGTTCTCGATCAAGGTAAAACCTTGAAAACGTACCCTGTCACACCGGCCGGCTAATATCCGAACTCTCACCCCAGCCAGACTCATAGAGGTAGAGGGAAAATAGACAGGGCTTGTGCTGTTTTGGCGTGAAGCCAAAAATGCAAACCTAAAACTGGTTACAATAGACGCTTTCAGTCGTGATGTCAATGATGACGTTTTGCTTGGAAACTGACTCCAAACAAATAGTTGCTATGTTGTATTTTCTATTATGTTTGTATATTATACCTAAATCTTATGATTATATCTCACGGCAAAGCGTTTTAATACATTATATGCAGTGGTAATATTTTCTACGATTTATATTTAACTAGCAGGCTTTGCCCGCTACGCTGGTCGGTTTCTCCAAACGAAATATACCCGTGAATCTTGTGTTTTAAAGCAATATGCACCTTTACTTTGATTGTCCTTCGCAATGCTGTAAAACGAAATAGACATCATTGCTCTGATATATTTTCTATTTTTTGCACAAAATTTGGCTATTAAAGACCAACTTCTTTATTTAATCATTTACAGTATGATTTGCTAAAGAACTATGTAACAATATGCAATATACTAAAATTACCACAGGAAAATTATTAATGCAAGTTCAATCGAAATCCATTCTGCAGTATTTTTTAAAAATGCTAATGTTTCACGGCTTCAACTGATTATAGAAATTTCACCCCTAGTTCTATAATTAGACAACATAGAACTATTATACGATAATCGTTACAAAAATATGCATTATCCCATGAACAATAGGACTTTGAAGAATGTACTTTATACCATTCTATTCAGCATACAAAAATACATTAAAATGTATTATAATTGTCACTTAACTATAATATCCGATTTTTAAGGAATTTTTTTTAAAGTTTGTTCATTTTTTTACCTCTCTTAGGGGTGGAGTTTTTGAAAATCCCGTCTTAGTGCGCCTCTACATACTAAGAAGTATTTTCTCCCCAAGTTTCGTGTTTGTAGGTTCAGTAGTTTGGGCTCCGCGTTGATCATCTACCCAGTCAGGATTTTCATATATATATATAGATAACAGTTTGTGGGAACAGATTTCGCCACATTTATCTTATAACAATGAAAAGAAGTCCGTCGCGTTTTATAGACAATTTGAATTTCTTCCATTGCTATAATAACGCGCGTATGTTTAGAAATTATCATTTGTAATATTAGAATTTTGAGGTTTTGGCGCCAAGAACGTCGCCAAATTTGTAAAATATGCAATATCTCACGAACTATGTGACTTAAAAGAATGTACTTTATACCATTCGATTCAGCATACAAAAATACATTAAAATATGTTATAATTTTCCACTTAACTGTAATACTCGATTTTTAAGGAATTTTTTTAAAGTTTGTACATTTTTTTACTTCCCCCCCCCCTTAGGGGTGGAGTTTTTGAAAATTCCGTCTTAGTGCACCTCTACATACTAAGGAGTATTTTTCCTCCAAGTTTTGTGTTTGTAGGTTCAGTAGTTTGGGCTGCGCGTTGATCATCTACCCAGTCAGGACTTTCATTTATATATATATATATATAATGCACTACACCAAAACTATCTCTGAAAAATTAACAATGGAAGTTGTATCGAAATCCATTTAGCAGAATCTTTTAAAAAGGATAATGCTTTATAATCGGGTTCAATTGATTATAGAAATTCCCCCTAATTCTATAACTAAGCAACGTAGAATGATATGTTATGCACTAAAACCTTGCTTCAAAATTTAGCTAACTAACAGTGCAAGTCCCATCAAAATTAATTCAACAAAATTCCAGTTATAAGTGGCCGGATCGAAATTCCCCTTTGTTTTATATATATACAGTAGATAGGTGAATGTATCTTTCATAATCATCTTGTCCTGATGATAGAAGTGGAATTTTCTTCTTGACCTTCTGGAATTTTCAAAAAGAAACTCTGCACACCCTCCGTAGCTGTAACATATACTCTCTAGTATACACCCTCTGTCTATAGCGTATATGCACAGTTTTTTTACGACTACACCACTGACAACTTTCTCCCATATCTCCATAACTAAACAATGTAGAAAATCAATCCCTGAAATATTATCTAACTAACTGTGAAACTTCCATCAAAATCCGTTCAGTAGAACTTTAAAAAAGGTAATCTTTCATAATCGGGTTCACCTAATTTTATCTAAAACTTCCCCCCGTAGCTCTATAAATAAGCAATGTAGAACAATGTGCTTTCTTTTTAAACCTTTCTAAAACAAATTACCTAACTAATAGTGAAATCCTATAAAAATCTGTACGGTAGAACCTGAGTTTTAATCGACCTGATTGAAATACGAATTTGCGTTTTATAAATATAGTAGATGATGATGACATGATTTCGGTAATCGGATTCGTTGTCAAGCTTTTACTTCAGAAAAAGAAACGCAGAGGAAAACTTTTCTACAGATAATTGCCAACCATCTCCACAAAATTGCGTAACTAACTGTGTAAATCCCACCAAAGTCCGTCCAGCAGTTTTAAAATTATAAACAGTTGGAATGAAATACGAATTTGCATTTTATATCTATAGTAGATATATCTTTCATAATTTCACTCATCTTTCCCAATCACTTTCCCATTAGCTCTATCACTAAGCAACATAAAATAATATATAATAGGGTCATTAGCCATACTTGAAAAGTCACTTCCATCAAAATTTGCTCAGTAGCATTTTTTTGTAAAGGTAATCTTTAATAATCGGGTTCACTTAATTTTAGAGCTTTCTTCTGTATCTCTATAACAGAGTAACGTAGAATAGCTACACTCTAAAACCTTTCAAAAAACATTACTTAACTAACAGTGTAAAACCTAACAAAATATCATGAATAATCGTATTAAAATATGAATATGAGGTTTATACTCAGATGATGATATGATTTTCTGTAATAGAATTCATCATAAAGGTTTCGCTTCAAACGTAAACGATACTTTTCCTCATTGGATACTTCTCTATTATCCCGTCGACCACTTTTCATAACAAAAAACTATCGCCAAATTGTAAGATTAAACACTAAAAATGCAGTCCCATTTACTTGATGTCAGAAAAATTATACGAGTTTGTTACGTCATCAAGTGGTTTTTAATTCGACATTTGCGTGTATTTTTCATTATGTTTTACTGATTTATTAGTTATTTCATTAATTAAAATAACAATTGTATCCTTACAGTCTTAAATTTTATTTATTTATTTTGACATTCCAATGGCAACGTTCTCCCGTTTATTTGGCGTTACAGTTTGGCGATAGTTTTTTTTTTATGAAAAGTGGTCGACGGGATAACAGAGAAGTACCCAACATGGTAGCTAAAACTCCAATTGGCGAGGTATCTGATTGCGGAAAATTAGCCCGAAATCGTATGAATAACTAACTACCCAAAGAAAAAGGGAAACATGGATGAAGACTGAAAACAAATAAAGAAGCAATATACTTGTATAATACTAAACAGACCTTCGAAACTTTATTTTAGCAATCACGTTTTATTTTAAATAGTGGCGTAGAATTAATAATTATACACAATTACATAAATATCCGTAAGAATAATATTCCATTCCCAATTGAACAGTTAATGTTTCTATCTGTAAAAATAAACAAAAGAATTAAATAACAAAAAGATGTAATTTGAAATTCTTCCATTGCTATAGTAACGGATGTATTTTTAGAAATTCTCACTTGTAGTGTTAGAATTGTTAGATTATGACGTCAAAGATTTCGCCAAATTTGAAAAATGTGCAATATCTCACGAACTATTTCACTTATGAGTATTTAATTGATACCATTCGATTCAGCATACAAAAATACATTAAAATATGTTATCATTTGTCACGTAACTATAATACCCGATTTTTAAGGAATTTTTTAAAAGTTTGTTCCCCTTTTTACCCCCCTTAGGGGTGGAGTTTTTGAAAATCCCTTCTTAGTGCGTCTCTACATACTAAGAAGTATTTTTCCTGCAAGTTTCGTCTTTGTAGGTTCAGTAGTTTTGGCTGTGCGTTGATCATCTAGCCAGAAAGGACTTTCTTTTATATATATAGATAAGAAATGACACATAGCAACCGTTTGTTTGGAGTCAGTATCCAAGCAAAACGTCATGACTGACGTCACATTGAAAGCGTCTATTTGGCCCAAGCACTTGCAGTCTGCTTTGACCACTGAGTTCCATATAATAACAGGAGTTCTGAGTTGGCGGTCATCAGCTTGCAAGGCAAATGGAGCATGCAAGGCAAAGGTATAAAATAGTCCGCGTGTTCAATATCTGATATTAGTGCTCCATTTACTATTATCCTAGTTTATGCTTCTCTAATTAAGCTAGGCTTATCTAATTAATGAATGATTCTGTAATCATGTAGGGGAATGCCATAAAGAGCATGTTTTGCCACGAATATGAAATAAAATTATCGTCACTATACCCATCCGCGCTGACCGCTGGAAATCATTTTGGGAAATATGACGACAGATCTCCTCTTTGACAAGCCTGATCTTTAAAACTCCCCAACGAAATAATTTAGTCCTCTAACCATGTGCTTGTTCTGTTTGGGCCGAAGGAGGGCATTTAAATGTGAGCGATAAGTTACTTCATAGTGCAAACCGTTTTGACGGTTACCAGACCAACAAGAAAACTCATTACCTTCCAACAAGATTTTTTTTTTCTATCGCTGACCAGGCCCCTGCATTCAACAAGAAGTTGAACCCGTGACTTAGGAATCAGTGACCACGTCACTAATTAAAAGATATGATTCAGCATTTTCGTTCCAAACAAATTAATGCGTAATCGGTGGAAAAAAATATCAAGTCAGTAGTTGTAATGTTGTGTTTGAGTATAGTGATATGTACTTTCTCAGGCACTTTTTTAAGACAGTCGTTAAAAGCTTACAGGACAGATGTTTGTTTATTTAATTGTAAGTAATGTTATTTTAAATTTAGTGTTTTGTAACAAATATATCAAGGGAAATTCATTAAAATAGTGTGCTTATTGCAAGAGTTAATCTTTACCATAAGGGCATCTCCTTTGACATGGTGACACCAGCCTCCTTGATCTTTTTTTTCTTTTTCCTGGACATCATCAGATCTTTTTCCATTTCCGAAGCGGTACGCTTCAAGTATTTATAAAGCTAATGATCTGACGTTATTCCTTTCTCTTCAAGCTGTGAGTTTCTCCATGTTACTTTCAGAGTAACACTGTGTTTTTACTTTACCGCCCGGGAGGAACTGCTCAGACTGGGAACCAAGTCTGTAGAGTATAGATGCAACTCCCCCCCCTCCCGGTCCCCTTTATTGAGGTTAAAAAAATACAAAATCTTGCCGGTAAGCATGACAGAAGGCGGGTGATGAACAATAGATAAATTAATGTATGAATATAGCGGAAACTATATTTGTAAAATAAAATAATAGTACAAAATAATATCACTGCCGGAGAATACAAAACTCTGACCCGATAGAGGGCAGTAAATAAGGAGGAACCCGAATCCCTGGTTCAGTGATGGATTAAGGTAGAAAGGTCACATAGAAAGTTAAAGATGTTTTAAGCTTTGAGATCAAAGCCGGGCACTATAATATATTAGTCAGCCATTCGTCTGGAAGAACAGGAGGATGGTGAACATGCCAGCGAGCTGTTAAAGGACAATTATAGAAGTAATGAGAGGCAAGAGCGACATAACCGCACTCACAAAGAGGAGAAAGGGCTCTTTTGAACTTAAAGAGGTAAGCCCCCAAATGGACCATGACCGTTAAGCTGTAGTGGAGAGAGTGAGCTGGAGAAGAACCAAAGAAACCACTGGGATCAGATCCTAGGTATATCTACCAGGGGCGTGCCGAAGGCTGATTTAGTGGGGGGGGGGGGGGGTGTGAACTGATTTTTTCCGAGTACGGGATCGGGGGTGAGAAAGGCTTTGCGATGGAGTAAACTGTTCTACAATACTGTTAATTTAAAAAATCACTAAAAGTCCTAAGTACTCACCAGCATTCTGCCAAACCACACTCTGTTGCCACAGTCAAAATTAAATGATGTTATCCAGTATGTGTAAAAAAATGTTTATTCTTTTACTATATAAGTAGCGTTGAGAATCCTGTTTTTAATTAGGATTCTGCTTACGATTTAAAAGAAAATGTGTACGCATGTACCGTACATTAACCAGTTCTCATAAGTAACAATTTAAGAACATTGAAGTACTTTGGAATTTATGTTTCTATAAATAAAATCGCATTCTGTTGTGTAATGTAAGTGTATACATTTTAAAATAGTACATAAAAATACAAATCTTGCTTGTTAAAAATAGAGACTAAAGATTATCCTAATTTCATCCTGTAAAACTGCTTTACTGCCATAAAGCCATGGTGTCGGAAGGGAGGAGGAGAGAGGGGAATCGGAGGGAGTGCGTTTTACCATTACGGCCTCTGGCATTGCGAGATGTTCTCCGACGCGACGGTGATAGGTAAGCTGACGAATCCCCACCTCAACGTGGTGATCGGGTGGTAAAGTGGTGTCTAGCCGACGGCACCGGATGTGGGGAGCTACTACCAGGAGGGTCTAGGCCGTCCCCTCCTTTGGGCCGGTTATCGGCTGCAAGAGGTTTGCGACTTTTGGTTGTCCTTTGAGGTCTCATGTGCAGAGCTCTAGTTCCTTGCCGGTAACCCCCGCCGATGTGGGACTTTAGCTCCGCGGGATCTTGGGGACAGACGGGTGGTAAAAGCACACTCCATAGGCCAATCCTTCTCGCCTAGTGGTCGTCCCTTGGTGGACGGCACATCCGGAAAGGTGACATGAGGGCAACGGCTAGCTAATGGGGATAGGACAGCTTCCACATTTATCTAAGGCGAGGGCAGACTTTGTATGACAAGGACCGCTCGGGTTCTATTGTGATGCTTGTCGGTGAGTGATGCGGCGTGCAGCAACTCTCGGCACCATGCAGGCGGTAGAACGTATATGTGACGGAAGGTGTGGGTGAAGGGTGACGCACCCAATGATGACCTCCTTCCCGAACGTCCTTTGCGACTCCCTCTGTAGCTGGAGTAGTTGTGAGTCGTCCTCAAATTTTGGTTGGAAAGGGAAGATGCCCAGTACCAAGAGCAATTCGTGTCACGGAGGGCCACTCAGGTCCGAGGTCTGTGGCTCGTATTACCTTCTCTTGGAGGGGGGACTAAATCTCTTCCCCGACCGGCCGATTACAATCAAAACGGGCAGGAGGCTCGTCAGTCAAGTGACAGTGTCCAGACTTAAGTCTGACCTTAGGCCGAAACCAGTCCAGCGCATCTATGCGTAGCCAGAGTTTTCTGTGGCTGGCGGTAGGGGCTAGCAGGCAGACCACAAAATTTCATGCTACTAATCTCGATCGGGAACGCCTCTTTGGTGGTTTTGAAGGGAGTTTCCACGTCCGATAGTGGTTCTAAAACTAATTTTCCGTTGCATCTAACAATTTTGTGATATGTTTTGTTTTTGTTTGTGTTGTTATATATGTGAATGATCCTCTTAATGGAGTCTATCGGAGACCTCCCGTATTTCGCTGCGGGGCTCACCGAAAGCAAAGCCATTGGGAGGGGACAACCCTAGTCAAGCAGTCTCTATGCGTCAGGGACTGGTTTTCTTCGAAGTCCCGAGTTGGGGAGAAGCTCCCCTTGCTCGCCGCAACCGATGAACTAATCGTTTTCTCCCTCCCTAGGACTCGATAATCGGAAGTTGTGGTTACAGTAATGGGCTATGGGGGTAGTTCGACATTGGCCTAGGGCCCGGTTCCTTTTTTAAGGTTCTGGCAACAAAGCCGCCGGATCACTTCTACGTCCGCCCAAATGTTGTGTAATGGTGTCCTCTGTGTTTGGGCTTCACCATATGTTGCATCGACTTTTGTTGTCAATTCATTTGGGAAAGGGTCGAGAGGCGCAGGAGGCTCATGTCCTCGTCTCTCCCCCGGCCAAAGAACGCCACCCGTGGAGGTGCACCACGTAAACCGACCCTCTATTGGTCACGTCCTCGTATGAATTCATGAGAATCTGGATTCGGCGGTGGAGTACAACTGCCTTTGGCAGCCGTAGCTTGTCATTAGCAATACGGCCTATGGAGCTTTCCGTTCTTCTTCAGTATTTATCTTATTTGGCTGCACTGAAAAATTTACTTACCAGGTCAGGTTACCAAATTCTAAGAATCAGTCCATAGCAGAAGGGAGCAATTAAAGATGCTAGGTGGGGAAACTCACAATAGACATTGCAACCCCCCCTCTTTCTTTCACCAAAATCTTAAATTCTCACAAAAGCGATTCTCTCTCTCTATTTTAGCCCTGGAAATCACCCCCGCTATTTGACCACCCCGTCCCTCCCACACAGAATCATGCACAATCTTCCGTTCTGTCTGAGAAGCTCTTTCTTTTCCTCTTTAAAGATGGACAACAGAGAATAGAAATGATAATGACGACGGCGTGGCGGAGGGGATTTTTTGCAGGGAGTGTTCTTAACTTTCTGACTTACTGACTATTCTAAATTTTACCAACTCTTACAAATAAGTGGGGGGGGGGTGTTACCCCCCCCCGCTAGGCATGCCCCTGATATCTACCCTTATCCGAGTAGTCCTAGTGATCCTGCCACTGCTTCATAAAATGAGCGCGAAGATGTCGTTTGATGTGTGAGTGTGACAGTGAAAAATCAACTGATGATCTAGAAATTGCTTCCTTTGCAGGCATATCCGCTGTTTCATATGGATACCCATATGGGCTTAAACAAGGCCTAAATAGGTTTTGCAGAGAAGATTTTTAGAAGTGATTTAATCTCAATAACTTCAGGATTTGTTGATCTAAATGCATAGACTGCCTGCAGGCTGGAAAGACTATTGCTAAAAATTGGAATTAAAATATTTACATTTTGTTGAGAGATCCACTCTAAGTCTTTAAAGATGGCAAAGAGTTCTGCTTAGAATTATTGTCATCTAGCCTGCAGGCCCACCGATGAATCACTACACTCCATTCCGTATGCAGAAAGCTGCACCTACGCCGGTAATGGTGCGTGAGTCATCGGTGAAAATCATAATATTTTGAGTGGGAAAGTAAAAATTTAAAGTCAGATTTACTTGGAGGTAGGAAGAGCTTTGCCTGACTTCTTAACGCTTGTAGATCAATAGTAATAATGACAAATTTCTTCCAATTGCTTGCAAAAATTCTCTTATGCTTGATAATTTGACAGATCGCCCTAAATCTGAGCATGTTATCACAAACAAGTCACTATCTACGAAATTAGTATATGATCAAGATACAGTTTTTGCTGTTTCGTACCTTCTTCCAATGTTACTCCACATAATATTACTGTGTATATTTAGTAAATGTCGTCAAATCTATGCCAACTCTCTGAAATTTCTGTGCCTTACTCATTTGCTAATCATCGTATTTTTCAAACCTTCAGTATGTTCAAAATTATTTTCTATTTGCTTATTGACCTATTATTTTCTTATTAGTTGCACCTCCCAAACTCGCCCTAAGAAAAAGAGGAAAAGAAAAAGTGAAAAATCCCATAAGGTAATGTGTGGCGTGGCTTCATCGTAGTGTGAAATTATCTCTAGAATGTTATTTGTGTTTTCATCTTATGTACCACCTGTATGTCAAGTTATAATTCTTTTTCACGTGTTGTGCTGCAGGTATTCTACATTCAAAAGAGTACGTGTTATGTTTTTTTTTCCCCATCCAAAGTCAAGCTTCAATTTTTATTTCAGTATTTCGATAATGGGCATGACAGTTTTTCATTTTTTTTTTAACTGCTAAGATTTTTTTGTTTGTTTGTTTGTTTCACAATTATGTTGTTTGTCATCAAGTGTGTTTCTTCTACATATAGTGATCATCTACACTTTTATTAAGAGTTTTTTGCGAAAGTTAGTGCATTCAATGCTAGCATTTTTCTGTATCATTTAAAAAACACAACAACAAGTGATTATTATTTGTTTTATATTATTGTATTTGTGTCAAGATTACACTTTGTGATACACAATACAGGGTGTTTGAAAACAATCACCCGATTAAAAAAAGATAATAACTATTCAGCTTTTAATCGGCTTTGATCGAATAATGTATAGGTAGAAAGAGGGAAATTTCGAATTTCACGCAGTTGCCGACGGGTAGCGCTAACGCTGTTCCTTCGCTCGCCACTTCACTGTTCTTCAAGCTTCCAAGACAGCCGGACCTCCCAGTGTGCGATTTCTTTACGTGGGTTGTTATAAAAGACTACATTTATGCCCTCCTTTCCAGCTACATTAACTGAACGGAAGATACGCATAACAGCAGCCGTAAGAAGCTGTGAATGCAGACATGCTCGCAAAAATTTGGGACGAATTTGACTACCATATAGACATATGCCGTGCATCCAAAGGTGAACGTACTGAGCACCTTTAATTTGGTTTGTAAAAAAAGTTATGATTATCCATGTAATATAAAATTAATCCTAAGTGTCTATGTTCAATATTTTTCATAATGTATGCATTTCAAATCCTGTAATTTTTTTTTAAATACCCGGTATTTTATTTTTTCTGTGCTTCATAACAACAGCAAAGACCTTGTGATTTTTTTTTGTGAATATTTCTATGTTTGTTGATAAAGAACTCAAGACTATTATGCGCCTTTTCTTTTTTTTTTAAATTAAAGCTACAAATGACTGTACAAAATAGTTAAAACTGTTCGAGTTTGTTTATTTTTCTTTTCCTCAGATTGGACATTATGTGACTTTATTAACTTTATTTTGCTTATATTTTTTAGGACAACATCAAACACCAGTGGTTATTTTTTTCACAGCTAATTTTCATTTAAGACGAAACCGCCTTCAGGCACTGTGATATATATATTATATTGTACGACGGTGCTCCGTTCAGATGGTAGCACAACGAAGATGATACACCAACGACGATATTTCATATTTTTTCTGTTGTTTATTTTTGATGGTTGTTTTAATCTGTCGTAAGATATATTTTTCTTTTCTTTTAAGTTCTATTCTCAGATGACTTAAACACACAAGGTCATGCCGCAGCCAGGATGCCCGAGTGTTGGGTATTCCGTATAGCTATGTGTCCTTTCTGCTATCTCTATCTAACAACAAGCGAACTCATCCGTTTTTCAAGAGAAGTTTAACGTGTGGCTGTGAATCAGCGACCACGTCACTGATTAAAAGCTTTGATTCAGCCTCTTCGTTACAAAGAAAGTGCATTCGTAACTGATAACAAAACAAAGTTCAAGTCAGCAATTGTAATGATGAATTCGAGAGAGAGATGTACTCTCTCGACCGCTTTTTTTAAGATGATCGTCTAAACTTAATACAAAAGGTGTTTGTTTCTTTAATTGTAATTAATGTTATTTTAAATATAGTGTTTTGTAACCAATATTTAATCAAGATCAATCCACTAAAATAATGTGCTCACTGCAAAAGAATTTCTTCATTATAAGGAAGTCTTTCACATTAATAAGTGATTTATCAGTTGACACTATTAATATTTATTATTTGAAAGATGACAATTTTATAAACTGATATTCTGATAAATCCACAGTAATTATGAAGATTTCGTAAACTCATTTTAAGATGAATATGTAAAGATGTACAGTAGAGTCTCGATAATTCGAGGTGGATGGGACCGGGCTTACCTCGAACTATCGAAAACTCGAATTATCGAAATCATAAAATTTAATTTATAAATAAATGAAGATAAAGCAATTTTTAAATTTCAGTGTATATTTAAATGAAAAATGTACTTACAAATTATTACATTACTGCATATAGCAACAGGTTAATTATATCTTAAAATAATTGTCAATTTTTTTTTTTTTGACACATTGTCTCGTTTCCGTGCAGCAATATCACGCCATCGTCAAAGCAGCATATTGTCGGCTGGAGTCGACTCAGTCTATTGCTCTACGTATAGCATGGCGGATTCTAGCGCAGCAGACAGCCCCTTGCTGTGACTCATTAGTGGTGTGGAATCTGTCTGATTCTGGCAGAATCCGTAAATTCTAGTTGTTCGTGACTATTTATCCATTCCTCTATAACTTCTGGCACAAAATCGTAAAAAAAAAATTTAATATTTCTTGAGTCATCCAAGCACTTTTTGGTTCATATAAGTAACCGACAGTGAAGATATCGAGACATGCTTAAATGCTCTTTTTTGGCTTTGCAGCTTTTCTGTTAACAACAAGTTTAATCTTGTGATTTCCTAAAGCATTTGATGCAGCAAGAAGTGTTAACCTATCTTTGCTTTTATGTGAGACCCACCCGGAGTACTTTTCTCTTAGCTTGATGCGATTGTTTTAGATGGTAGCATTTTGAAATTAAGGCCAGCTTCATTGAAATTATAAAGCTGGTCGTTCGAAAGTTTTCATTTGTCATGGCTTCCTGCAATTTCTTGCAAAATTGCACGGCGACGACCTCAGAATCTTCAGATAGCTTCTCTCGACAGATGTCTAGTTGCCGGATACGATATATTTTTTCAACTTTTCAAACCAGCCTACACTAGCAGTGAAGTTTGCATCACTTTCTTCAAATTCTTTTCGAAACAGCAAAGCTTTTTCTTGAAGAATCGGACCTGAAAGAGGGCATACTTTTATACTTTGCTGTGTAATCCACATACAAAGTGGCTCACCAGTTTTTTCATACTCAGACTTTTTTAAGGATTTTCTGTCCAAGGATAAATCAGAGCAGTTGTTAGTAGAAAAAGCTTCTAGTTTACTTCTGTTCTGATACGTTCGCAGTAGACATAAAGAGTGAGTGGGGCGGAAGCTCGTTGAACAACTATTCTCTGATTCTCTCCAATTTCACCCGGCGGGATCCCCTGCACTTATAGGAAGAATACACCCGTTTTTTTAAGAGAGTGGCTTCGGGGTGCGCAGTTGACATATGACCCGTCGAACAACAATAAAAACCAGATACTTGAATTTTGTGGTCCGAAATAATTCTTTCATGTGTTGCGTATATGTTCGTCATTATTTGGAAGCTAAACTGATTTTTTTCACTAACTCGGATTTACGGGAAACTCGAATTATCGAGACTCTACTGTATATGACTTTTTGTGAAAGCATAAAGCTTAAAGCGGCGTCTGAGCCAACTTTATAGGATTGAAATGGATTGGCGCACCTTGATAATGCATTTTTGATGTTTTATATTAGGACTGTGTTGGAAAGTTCTTTAGAAAATGATTTTTTCAAGCACTACGGTAATGTGATAAAAAAAAATTAATTTAACAATCTATCCTTTTCACTTCTAAAATTTGTCTCTTTATCTTTTTAATTAAAAATAACTATTCAATGCATATAAATATTAAAACTAAAATGTTAGTATCAAAGTATTCAATTCTAACAAAATGTTATTTTTTAAAATTAAAAAGAAGTGTAAATACATTCAACACTGAATCGTGTTAAGAAACAGGCGACTAAGAGGCAACTTCACTCATGCGAAAACACCTGCTCGCTAATGTTAATCCTACGGCTGAAATATTTTAAGATATCTCGTTCGCATTTCAATGTTTTATATATTTTTTTTTCATTGGATAGCTGAGGCCAATCTATATGCATACCCTTTTGTACTTTTACGATTTTGATAACAAGTTTTTTATTTTATTAAGATGCTTTCACTTTCGGAACCGATTTCGTAAGTGAAAATATCCTCAATAATAATTAAAAAAAACTGCCTCCAAAATCGAAAAAGTAAAAAAGGGCTTGCATAGAGATCGACCTCAGCTATCCAATGAAACAACAACAACCAAAAAATCATTTAAAAATATTAAAATGCAAACGAGATATTTTAAAATATTTCCCCCGTAGGATTAACATTAGCGAGCAGGTGTTTTCGCGTGAGTGAAGTAGGCTCTTGAGGACATTTTACTTACCGTAGGAGTGATATTAGATAAAAATAATATATGTATACAAATATATATAATTTTTCCATTTTATTTCAAATTATTTATTCAAAATACAGGTCACATTAACAAGAATTAATCTTTGATTATTTTAAGAATGCTGAGCATTGCAGACACTTAAAGTTCTTGTATGCTCGTTAGCGTACAGCTTTCATTTTCGATGACATTCCTTTCAAAAGTTTTTTTGTCAAGCGGTAATTGTTCTTCAACAAAGAATCCCATTCAGAAGTGTCGAAAATTTCGTCTAAATTTTCATTGAAAAAATCTTGGGCGGCAGATAATAAGTTCTCTTCATCATATTTATCAGCGACAACCGCAACATCGCATACATTTTCCACTGACAAATTCTCTATTAAACACTCTTTGCAGAATGACTTGAGTTCCTCTACATCATACTTGTTCGATGTTTCATACAAGTAAAGCGCACTGTGGAATGAAAGCGTCTGCAATTCTCCGCTGTACAAGAACTCCAGAAACTCTTCGAAGGTATCTGGGTCGCAGTCTGGGATGTTGACGATGCCAGTCTGCTTTTCTGAAGTTTCGTGAAGAAACATGGCAGCGAAAACAGGTGAACGAGCGATTAAGACAGCTCTGTGGGCTTTGTACTCCTTTTCCTTCACATGCAATGTTACATCGCAGCTATATTTATTAACGAAGAGACTTTTAAAATTCTCTGACAGCGTATCCAGTTCTGAAAATAAAAATAAAATTTTTACTACATATTAAATCATAGGAAGCCATAATGATAAAGTAATACAAAATACTTTATAAATTATAGTTCATTAACTACAATAATTAGTTTCATAAAAACAAAAGAAAGACACGAGGACAGTGTGTCCGAAAGATGACTCATGGATTTTGAAAGTCAATAGAAAAAAAAACAAAAAAAACAAGTGCGTAAGTATGATCGAAGATCGCTCAAAGGGTTTCGTTCAATATTCTTTTCAAAACACTTTATCCTTTCTTTAATAAATCCAAATAAATTTCATTTAGCAACAACAACAACAACAACAACAACAACAAAAAAAAAAAAAAAAAAAAGTCATGTTTTTTATAAAGTAAAAATTTACCGGTCTATTTTTCTCGTTTTTTCGACTATCTAAACCAGCCCGATAGCGGGCGAAGCCCGCTATTATATTCTTTCATAATAATATCTATCATAAGGACTAAATGCAATATTTAAAAAAAAAATTAATTTCAATTTTAAACATGTTGTACACTTTCAAAATGTTAAAATATGCGAATATTTCCATAATCGGGTTTTTATCATGATTCAATACGTTCCTCAAACTCATATATTTACTATTCTCTATTATTCATATTGACACTCGCTTTGTATTATTCTCAAACATCTGAAAAATCAGCTAAACTTCCGATATGATGTCAGATTTTTCCTTTTAATTCTCTAATGACCTGATATTAATCTGCTTTGTGTACTTACACATACTCATACTCCTTGTATTATTGAGAAATCTTTCCGTTTTATTACCACTATGACGTCAATCAATTTTATTTCATATTAATCTTTTTTTCTATTGGTGAAACTTTTTATTTCATTTTCATTTTTCACGTGGAAATCGTCTGATAGAAAATTAATTATTATAGAAAGAATTTCATAGTGGATTTTTAATTTTTGGCATCTGTTATAACGAAAAATGTTTAAATTTAATGAGAAAAGGCTGTTGGTTTTTTATCTCTATTCATTAAAATAATACGAATTTTTCAAATTTTAATATTTTGAGCTCTTCATAGTTGGTATTCATCTATGTACACAAATTTTTAACTCTGTAAGTTGCATAGTTTTTGAGACTGGCTCTGTGACAGACAGACAACGCAGCGGGAGTAATAGGGTTTCGTGAGATGAACGAAACCCTAAACAAGTGGGTAAGTGTGATCGAAGATCGCTCAAAGGGTTTCGTTTAATATTCCTTTCAAAACACTTTATCCTTTCTTTAATAAATTCAAATAAATTTTATTTAGCAACAACAACAAAAAAAAAAAAGTCATGTTTTTTATAAAGTAAAAATTTACCGGTCTATTTTTTCGTTTTTTTAAAAAATATCTAAACCAGCCGGATAGCGGGCGAAGCCCGCTATTATATTCTGCCATAATAATATCCGTCATACGGACAAAATGCAATATTTAAAAAAATAATTTCAAAATTAAACAAATTGTACACCTTCAAAATGTTAAAATATGCGAATATTGCGATGATCGGATTTTTATCACGATTCAATATGTTTTTCGAACTCATATATTTACTATTCTCTATTATTCATATTGATACTCGCTTTGTATTATTCTCAAACATTTGAAAAATTCGTTAAACTTCCAATATGGCGTCAGATTTTCTTTTTAATTCTCTAATGACGTGATATTAATCTGTTTTGTATACATACACATACTCATACTCCTTGTATTATTGAGAAATCTTAAAAATTTTCCGTTTTATTACCACTATGCACTCTAAAAAAATCTGTGAAAATACAAGAGATTTTCCGTAAAATTTTACGGAGAAGTTTCATTTTTCCAAAATGTCAGTACAATTTCCGTAAATGACATTAGTTCCGTTAAAGAGACTTCACATCCTTAAATATGCAGAAAGTTTTCCGTAAATTTGATGGATTTTTTCCGTATTTCTTTCAAAACAGTACAATGTCCGTATTTCTTGCAAAACAGTGCAATTTCCGTAAATGACGTTTAAAGGTTGAGTACAGAAATCGCCTTTTTTTAAATGCGAATTAAGATTGTTGTATTTACTAGAGTTTTTCTAGGATACAGGCCTGGCCCAGCTCGACCCGCTGGCCCATTGTAACCGAGGCCATGTCAATTTATTGTGAAAACAATAGAAATATTTATATTTTTTAATGAAATATTTAGGAACTTATTTTATTTTTATAAATTACAATATATATATATATATTTAATCTACTTTTTTTTTCTTGATAGTTCTTCAAATTTGATTTTTTTTTCACTTTTTTTTTTTTTATTTATCTTTTTTTAATGTGAGGCAATATTGAGTTATTTAAAGGTTTCATAACATTATCTCTGCAAATTATAGCTATGCAAATTGGTATTAAACTAAACTGTTTTGGCTTACAAATTTATGAATTACGCTAAAATTTATGATTTTATAAATTATAATTTTACTAAGTTTACAATTTTTTCCTTAAATTTATAAAATTAGTTAATGTTTTTTCTTTACTTTTATAAAAATCAAGTTTTTAATTTTATAACGTTTTTAATTTATTTCGTTAGTTCATATTTTTATAAATTAAACTAACTTAATTTAAATTAAATCAGTTAGTCCATATTTAAACTTACCTATCCCAAAGTCATTAATTTAAAATTTCTCTCTCTCTCTCTCTTTTTTTAAATATTTTTAAAATGTAATGTTAAAATCCCCTCCCCCCCCCCCCACCGGAGCCACAGAAATCCCTCCCGGAGAAAAATGTCTGAATTCAACACTAGTTAGTACTGTTGCAAAAAGAAGCAATTATTACTCTTAATATTTTTTTATGCATATGATACATAATAAATTAAAATTTATCTGTTATAAGGCACCAAATAATATAATACAGCAAATTATTGAAAATTATGAAAAGAAAATATTAAAAACATTGGAAAAATCAATCTACAGATGAAACCTAGTTTTTGCATCATAAAAAGCGATTCAAATAAGTTACAGCATTTGAGCGAAAACCCCGACCGGTCATAGCGCTGTGGTCTATAGGGCATCAGGTTGGTACACGGTACATTGTGGGTTCGAATCCGCTCGCAGCAAGGGTTGGTTAAATTCTATAAAGTCACTCAGAAATGAAAAAAAAAAATACCGAAATGTATCTGTTCCTTATAAGGTTGTACTCGCGAAGTACCTTGTTTTTCTTTTTTGGTCCTATAAATTTTATTTTAACGACATAAACATTTCTAAAAAATACGGAAGATATCTGTTATAAAACGGAAAATTAAAAACGGATATTTCAGAATTCACGGAATTTTTTTTCCGTTAAAATACGGAAATACTATACTGGCGTCTCGATTGCCAGTACAACTTCCGTTTTTTTTCAGGAAATTTTTTTTACAGTGTGACGCAATTTTATTTCATATTAATCTTTTTTTAAATTGGTGAAACTTTTTATTTCATTTTCATTTTTTACATGGAAATCGTCTGTTAGAAAATTAATTATTGTAGAAAGAATATCATTGTGGATTTAAAATTTTTGGCATCTGCTATAGCGAAAAATTTTTAAATTTAGTAGGAAAAGGCTGTTAGAATTTTGGGTTTTTATCTCTATTTATTAAAATAATACGAATGCTTCAAATTTTAATATTTTGAGCTCTTTACAGCTGATATTCAGATTTATGTACAAAGTTTCAACTCTGTAAGTTACATAGTTTTTGAGAATGGCTCTGTGACGGACAGACAACGGAGTGGGAGTAATAGGGTTTCGTGAGATGAACGAAACCCTAAAAACAAGAACGAAAAATCATGCGTCAAGCATAGATTATGTAACACTTTCCAACGCTTCCAAAATAATTTTACTAATCATTACCGTTTAATAAACTGAAAGATAACATCTAAGTAAACAATTTGGAAAACGCATAATATATTTAAAAACGTAATTTTAGGAATTTCCAACATATACAATTTTCGGAAAAATATCCGAATACTTTTATTCACCCCTGTATACGATCTATAGATTTGTATATATACTACATAGGATGCTAAATTTTAGTTCAGTTAGGAAACGCGTAACACAGTTTAAAATTCTCCTTCTGGAATTTCTGTCAATAAACGGAAATGTGTTCGCGAACTTTTGTGCTGTCCTGTATAGGATCTACAGAATTTATACACACCACGTAATAGACAAAAAGTGAGTTAAATCGCGTTCAGCAACTTGAAACGCACTTCCAGGAATTATTGTTAACAGACAGAAGAGAATTCTTTTGTGTGTCCCTGTAAATGAACGATGACTGCTATACACACAATATTCTGTAGTAAGCCTCTTGTAATGCACCTTAGTGATATATATATTAATTTCAATGCGTTTAAAATAGTGAAACATTATTTAATTAAACCGCAAACGATTTAATTCCATAGACGTAATGTAATGGAAATCTTTTGACTGTCTCTGTAAAGTAACTATAAGTGCTATGCACACCCTATTCCATATTAAGCTTCTTGTAGTGCACCTTAGTGATATATATACCAATTACAATGTGTTTGAAATTGTGTAACATCATTAAAATAAACCGCAAATGTTTTTTTCCCATAGACCGTAATTCTTTTCAGTGTCCCTGTAAAAAACTATAAGTGCTACACACTTCAGTTAAAATAGGGAACATGCTATAAATAACGACAATAACATATAAAAATTGCAGAGCAATCCGAGCATATTTACAGGAGTTAGAGCACGGACAGACGGCCAAACAAACCGAAGTCATAAATGCTTTTCAACTAGGTTTTAAAGTGTTAAAATGAACGACAAAAGAAACTTATCGTTTGCGGCCTTATGTTTAGTAAATCAGGGAATATTATCCCACCAATTTGCAAATTTGGTTAACATTTTCGCCAAAAATTGGCGTTGCAAAATAGCGGTGATACTCCAAAACAAGAAATATCCGCTATACCAGCGAATAAACTATTTTCAATAATGTATACTCTTTCAAAAGCACTCACTAACAGATTGCATAGCAAAATACCGAATGAAGATGTGATGGATTCGTTTCTGCGTCAATTCGTCGCGCACAATTCATCACGGAATAATTCGTCGCGGTATCAATTTGTTGCGACATAAATTCGTCGCAGCGAAAATATCTTTGAAAGCTTTTATGATAAAAATAAGGAACTTTCATGTTCTCATCAGGGAAATTAAAAAAAAATCACAAATGATAAAAGATTCCTTCAAAATTGGCTGTAAAATGTTAGTTATAATTCTCTAAATCTAAAAAACAAATTATCAGTAAGTAATTTTACTGAATTATTCTTATTTTTATCATAATAGCCTTCAAAGATGTTTCCGCTGCGACGAATTGAACCCGCGACGAATTGTGCGCGATGAGTTGTTCTGCGACGAATTGAACCCGCGACGAATTGTGGGCGATGAATTGACGCGACACCGATGGATTCAATTTATCTGCAACTCTCTCTCGTATATGTACAGCGCCATCGTTTCGCGAAAATGTTAACTAAATTTGCAAATTGGTGGGATAAAATTCCCTGGTTTCCCAAACATAAGGCTGCAAACGATACTTTTCCATCGCGTTCAGTTTTTCTTTATTGACTTTCAAAATCAATCAGTTATTTTTGGGACACACTGTAAATGAATGAAATAAAGCGTCAATACCCTGACTGCCATGGTACACAAATATGTGCGCCAGAAATATTTTCCGAGGTGCCATACCACACGAATATGTGTGCCATCAATAATTTCATTGAAGATAATTTATTGCTATTTTGATAATTTAATACCATGTATTTAAAAAAAAAAAAAAAAAAAAAAAAAAAACCGTGTCCTTTCAGTCATGTTTAGTTATTTCAGTGTGGTGTTCAATATATAAAAATAGCTAAAATTCGATATTTTTATAAATAAAGTAAAGTATAAAACAAGTAATATAATTTTTTTTAAAGTCAATTCCTACTTTGGTCAATAAAGGAAAAATTTATTTTAGTTACTTCTTATTAAATAATTACAATTAACTAGGGGGCCTACCCCCTGCGAGCTACGCTCGCCAACCCCCGCTCAGACTTCGAGGCCTCTAAAAACATGACAGCGTGCTTTATTTAAAAAATATTGGTAAATCTGTAATTGGGTTGCCATGCTTTTATCGTTTTAATGGGGCATTTTTTGATTACCATGGCCTCATACACAGCTGTTGCGACAACTGACGACTGTTTTCGGGATTGATAAGTAAAATCAATTACAACTTGAAAACCATCTTGTATAAAATGGTTAGGTTTAAATTGTGGCTACCTCTCGGACTTTTATAACAACGATCTGTATTCTATTCTTCCGTTGCATTTAAGGATGAGGAAAATCCATCTGCTTGTGAATAACATTAAGAACCACGGTATTGAAATGTACTATGTTATAGACATTTTCAGTAACAGGTTTTAATTTTCTCTCTATTTTAGTGCACCATCATGCACATTTTCATGTTATTTTAAATATGTAAATTATTTATTTTAATTAATATGTATATACGAATTTTCTAATAATTATTTATCATACAAAATTAATTAAATATTTTGTGCATGCATGCCTGCATTTATTCGGCATCCATCAATTGATGAGATATTTAAGCAAATTTGCTATCCACGATAATTTTACACCATGTTATGTCACTTGAATATTGTCCATAAGAAAATCGGGTACTTTTCCAGTATAGGATCCTTTGCTTTTAGGTTTGGCGTAATTCGAGCTTCAAAAAGGGATAGATTCGTTAAAATACATAGATTTGTTGCCAAAAGTTATGAAAACAAACCCAATGAACTATTGGTGCTTTTCTATTATAGGGGTCTTGACGCTTTTTTAAAAAGCTTGGCGGAAAAAACCAAGCAGGATAGAAAACCAAGCAGGATATTTTATTCTTCTTCCGTTCAGTTGGGCAATTATTATTTTATATATTCTTTTCAAATATCCGAATTAGTGATTTTATAAATTCGTTTAATTAAATTTTACAAAAAAATAACAAAATGATATCAATAAATAATAATTACTATTAATTCCTTTATTATTATTAATTCTTTTGCGTTTACATAAATGACGTCATTTGGACGAATTTATTCAAAATATTTTCAGTTTATAAATTAAATTAAATGCTGACAGACGATTGAATCCTGACGATAGAAATGAGATTTTTTTTTTTTTCAAATTTTCCTGAAAAACAATTTAATCAGAATCTTGTCTTCATTATCGATTGAAATAAAAGATAAATTCAATTTCAATTTGAAAATGACGAATATAAAGAAATCAATATCCCTATCGGGATCCTTTTCAATTTTTTTCCCTTTTTTGTCACAAAAAACTGAGTAATTAGTTGCCATCACTACAGAAATGTCATTAAAATTAGGAAAAAATTAATATCTCGAAAACTAATTCCAATTTCAAAATTCTATTACCAGTTTTGACATCCGCGGATTTTTATGGACAATTTGTAATAATTTCACCATCAAGCGTTTAATATTTTATTAAAAATAGCCCTGAAACATAATCAGTCGTTTAATCAGTCGTTTCATAAATTCGTTTCATAAATTCGTTTCACAAATTCGTTTCATTAGGATTTTATATATATAGGGTAGATATAAATATGTAATACATATGACAGAATTACAATATTAAGTGGCAAAATAGAAAGTGAATTTCCTTGCAATTTTCCATTTTAATAAATAATATAAGAATCGCCCGGATAATACGTAAGTACCAAAAATAATATGAAACAGTATAGAAAATAGCATTAAAACATAATCACGAGTCAACAGTTACCATGCCAACAGTCTCATGTAGTAGTGGCTCTTTCGAAGAGTGGAACCTAATGGAGTGTTTCTGCTCATTTATCTTCGAGTTTTGAATGCTAGTAGTTTGGTCATTTAATTTAATCAATGAATTAATATTTGAAAAAAAAAACTGTATTAACATCAAGTGTCATCCACTACAAGTTTTAAAAAATGTATTTGAACTTGAGTGGGTGAATAAAAAGTATTTTATTAACGATTGAAAATTTGAACAAGATATATAAATATAGAGAGAGTGTGAGCTAATAGTAGGAATTAAAAAAAAAAAAAAAAAAAAAAGTCTCGAAAAAGTGATGTTACGTTTTAGGGTTTTTGTTTTCTCAAGAAAATCAAACGTTAAATAAATATTTCTAGATGTTATCAAGGTTAATCCGTAGCCTGCTTATCGCTTTGTTTTCATATTTGAACATTGTATATGCCTTTAACCCCTTCGGGACCGGCGGCTTTTACACAAATTTTATATTGTTGGCACCACTTTTTAAAAAAAAGCTACCTTTACTTAAACTATCACAAAAATGCTCTAATTAGAGAAAGCAAATGTTACTTTTATTTTTTACTGGTGCCTAAAACAAATTCTGTATGCTCTTTTTGAGGGTGCATATATGCACCCATGGTCCCGAATGGGTTAAATCGGTTTTATTTTACCAAAAGATTTATCTTACCTATAGATATTATTGCGTGTAAAATACGAGTTGGGGGGGGGGGGGGAGGGAATACAAATTTATAGTGGGCCACGAAGTATGACAATGAAGAGGACCGCTGAAAAACATTGTTTGGGATACATTGCATGTAATAATATATCCGAATTCTTCACTATGGCTCCACTGAAAGTTCTGTTTCGTTGAGTTTCGGCAAACATTTGGTTTCGATGAAGAGAACAGCCGTATGGCTGTATCTGTAAATTCATGCATATAAACGAACCCATGCCACCTTACAGTAGGTGGCCACGCTACTCTAGGTGGCATTGATACAGCCCATAGAGCCTTCAGGTATTTTCCCTTCTCGCAATCATTGTTTGACGATTCAAACAGTATTGTTGACAAATGACAATAAATATTTAGTACAAACAATAACTGTTCATTCTTTGTAATTTGTAATAATAAAAAAAATAAAACAAGATGTGTATAGAGTAAAATATACTAATGGAAATTGGTTGTACGGGATAATAATGAACAATCTATAATAAATTAGTGCGTGTACTCGCGCGCCCATCGCACTCGTCAAGAAAGAAATTCTGAGTGTGCTATACAGTTTAAAATAAATCTCATTCTTCCATGTTCTTTCAAAATCGACAAACACTCCGTATCTTTTAAAATCGAAGTTGTCATTTCATTTTACAACTTTAACAACCGAATTTGTCTTTTTTCTTATTTTATTTGAATGAAACACATATTTTAATTGATTTTATTAATACTTTTAATTTATATTATTTATGTTACTTTTCATTTGCAAAATTACAAGTTAGTGGAATTGATGAGATAAGAAAACATAATAGTTTTATTTCAAAAACTAGGGGGCCTACCCCCTGCGAGCTACGCTCGCCAACCCCCGCTCAGACTTCGAGGCCTCTAAAAGCATGACAGCGTGCTTCGTTTTAAAAATATTGGTAAATCTGTAATTCGGTTGCCATGCTTTTAACATTTTAATGGGGCATTTTTTTTATTATCATGGCCTCATACACAGCTGTTGCGACAACTGGCGACTGTTTTAGGGATTGATATGTAAAATCAATTACACCTTGAAAACCAGCTTGTATAAAATGGTTAGGTTTAAATTGTGGCTACCTTTCGGACTTTTATAACAACGATCTGTATTCTATTCTTCCTTTGCGTTTAAGGATGAGAAAAATTCCATCTGCTTGTGAATAACATTAAGAACCACGGTATTGAAAAGTACTATGTTATAGACATTTCCAGTAACAGGTTTTAATTTTCTCTCTATTTTAGTGCACCATCATGCATATTTCCATGTTATTTTAAATATGTAAATTATTTATTTTAATTAATATGTATATACGAATTTTCTAATAATTATTTATCATACAAAATTAATTAAATATTTTGTGCATGCATGCCTGCATTTATTCGGCATCAATTGATGACATATTTAAACAAATTTGCTATCCGCGATAATTTACACCATGTTATGTCACTTGAATATTGTCCATAAGAAAATCGGGTACTTTTCCAGTATAGGATCCTTTGCTTTTAGGTTTGTCGTAATTCGAGTTTCAAAAAGGGATAGATTCGTTAATATACATATATTTGTTGCCAAAAGTTATGAAAGCAAACCCAATGAACTGTTGGTTCTTTTCTATTATAGAGGTCTTGACGCTTTTTTAAAAAGCTTGGCGCAATTCGGGCATCAGAAAGTGAGAATTGGTGCCAAATGACATAAACAGCCATGGAAACAAATTCAACGATTTTTTTTGTTTATATGCGTATTTTAATTATACGTATATTATTATTGTTTTTTCTATACAAATTACTTCTGATTATATATAAAATAGGATAAATGACATTTTACGCTAAACAAATTGTATAAATATTGAAAAATTCTTCTGTATACGAAATGACAAAGTGAATAGGTTGACAGAAAGTATGTTGCCAAATTTCCTTTTCCGCCAAGGCTATTTTCTCTGTTTCGTCAAGGCCCCATATACTGGAAAAGCACCGAACTTTTATGCTTGTTTATACATGTATTTATATGTATATATACAATTTATTTATAATTGTCTTTCAATTTACCTCTTTTTGTACATAAAAATAGATAAATGGCTTCTTTATACTAAACAAATTGTATAAACATAAATGACGTATTTACATAAATGACGTCATTTGGACGAATTTATTCAAAATATTTTCAGTTTATAAATTAAATTAAATGCTGACAGACGATTGAATCCTGACGATAGAAATGTGATTTTTTTTTTCAAATTTTCCGGAAAAACATAATTTAATCACAATCTTGTCTTCATTATCCATTTAAATAAAAGATAAATTCAATTTCAATTTGAAAATGACTAATAAAAAGAAATCAATAATCCCTATCGGGATCCTTTTTGATTTTTTTCCCTTTTTTGTTACAAAAAAACTAAGTAATTAGTTGCCATCATTACAGAAATGTCATTAAAATTAGAAAAAATTAATATCTCGAAAACTAATTCCAATTTCAAAATTCTATTACCAGTTTTGACATCCGCGGATTTTTATGGACAATTGGTATTAATTTCACCATCAAGCGTTTAATATTTTATTAAAAATAGCCCTGAAACATAATCAGTCGTTTAATCAGTCGTTTCATAAATTCGTTTCATAAATTCGTTTCATAAAATCGTTTCACAAATTTGTTTCATTAGGATTTTATATATATAGGGTAGATTTAAATCATCAGATAGCAATCACTAACTATTTAGTAGTAAATAAATACTCTTTCTTTTAATAACATGCAATTAAAAATAATTTCTAGTGCCAAATCTGTTTCGAGTATAGATCTAGTAAATATTTAACTAAAATCTAGCCTATTACTTTCATTAAAAATTTTTAACTACTTTTAATTTTAAAAATTCACATTAAAACTGGTTTCAATTTATCGAATTTTTCAAAAACAAAATATTTAACCTTAAACCGAAACTAAACTATGATATATAAGCAATCAAAATTATATGGAACTTCGCTGATCGTTTTTTCGAAACGAACATGGGGTTGGGGACATCATTTCTCCGATATTGTGCACCTTAGATGGGGTACGCTCGAATTAAACAAACATTGAATTATTGTGATTTTCAATTTTTAGACGAAAATCTTTCCAAACAAACCGGATTCCTTTAGGGTTGCTACTTAATCATATGGGACGATGTAATTCCCTAACTTTACTAAGTGTATTTTAAGGAAATTTTAATCTAGTCGTGTAGTGTGGTCTGTACACTGAAAAAAAAAATTGTTGATTTTACAGTATAATACTACAGACACACCAGCTCTCAGTATGCGCGGTAGTGTATTACTGCTTATTTTACTGTTTATTACTGTTGATTTTACGGTTACCAGTATTATACTGTAAAATCAACATTTTTTTTTTTTTTTTTTTTTTTTTTTTTTTTTTTTTTTTTGTAGTGTATTTTACTTTGTATACTCCGAAAGTAAAATAAATTTTGTATCACTCAAAAATACTAAAATTTATCGAACTACAGATAATATTGAATGAAATTTCCACTTATGAATGAATCCCCGAAAGAAAAACTTGCTTCTAGGATTATATTAGGAATTGCTTTCCTTTATAATTTATGATAGTTATAAACTTTCAAATGAAGTTTTCTTCAAACTGAAAGAAAAACAAGTTGGAAATTGTACGTTAAACGTGACATTGGAGGTGCGTTTGTTTTATAACTAGTTTCACAATGTAAAATTCCTCCTTATTATTTCACTGAAATGAATTATATCGTCTGCTATGAGCGAAAAGAGGATGCCTTTTTTTCCCCTTATTACGTAGGCCATGTTTACAGATGCGATTTTTTTTTCGACACCAGGCAGCACTGTAAAATTCACCATGGAGATCTTGCTTTGCGAATGATTACCTCCATGGTTTAATATTTCTATGAATCACGTTGAATGAATCTCTTGCATATATTTACTTTAATGGATTGAGATATTCGGCTGTTAACACAATTATAATTTCCACAAAAGTTATCTCAGAATCTATACAATTTTGAATGTAACTCATATCTCAAACAAACAATTCTTTTCAACGATCTTTCTAAAAATGTAACTTTTATGCAATTTTATTCGGAAAAATAATTTTGAATAAAAATGGCCGCTTGGCATATAAATAAAGAAGTGGTTTGCCCGTATTTGTTTTTCCTCAGTCACATGACTTGTGGCTTTTACTATATAGATTTACATATGATAGGATTTAATAGAATAAAGAAAACTTTTATTAATATCTTTTTAAGTTTTGATTCGATTTTCATAAAATTTGGAATGACTCTACAAAATTCTGCAACGATTATATTTACTAAATTTCAAACCATTCGATTGGATAGTTTTTGCGCTGTTATATATGCGACAGACCAGACGATGACTATACGTGCTACGTATTTATATAATTACGAAGGCACCTAAAAACAAGTGGGTAAGTGTGATCAAAGATCGCACAAAGGGTTTCGTTTAATATTCCTTTCAAAACACTTTATCATTTCATTAATAAATTCAAATAAATATAACTTAGCAACAACAACAAAAAAAAGTCCTGTTTTTTATAAAGTAAAATTTTACAGGTCTATTTTTCCGTTTTTTCGAACATCTAAACCAGCCGGATAACGGGAGTCATAATAATATCCGTCATACGGTCTAAATGCGATATTTAAAAAATATATAATTTCAAAATTAAACATGTTGTACGCCTTCAAAATGTTAAAATATGCGAATATTTCCATAATCGGTTTTTTATCATGATTCAATACATTCCTCAAACTCATATATTTACTATTCTCTATTATTCATATTGATACTCGCTTTGTATTATTCTCAAACATCTGAAAAATCCGTTAAACTTCCAATAGGACGTCAGATTTTCTTTTTAATTCTCTAATGACCTGATATTAATTTGCTTTGTGTACATCCACATACTCATACTCCTTGTATTATTGAGAAATCTTAGACATTTTCCGTTTTATTTACCACTATGACGTCAATCAATTTTATTTCATATTTATCTTTTTTTCAATTGGTGAAACTTTTTATTTCATTTTCATTTTTCACGTGAAAATCGTCTGATAGTAAATTAATTATTGTAGAAAGAATTTCATCGTGGATTTTTAATTTTTGGCAACTGCTTTAACGAAAAATGTTTAAATTTAATAGGAAAAGGCTGTTAGAATTTTGGGTTTTTATCTCTATTTATTAAAATAATACGAATTTTTCAAATTTTAATATTTTCAGCTCTTCACAGCTGGTATTCTGATTTATACACGAAGTTTCAACTCTGTAAGTTACATAGTTTTCGAGAATGGCTCTGTGACAGACAGACAACGGAGCGGGAGCAATAGGGTTTCGTGGAACTATTAGAAAGTCACTTAAATGAAACTTTAGACAAAGTGAGAATAAAAAAGCAGGCATATCAGTGTAGGGGTTAAAAGGCTACTTCACTCAAGCGAAAGCACCGGCTCGCTAATGTTAATCCTATGGGGGAAATAATTTACGATAGCTCGTTCGCATTTCAATATTTCTAAATGATTTTTATTTTTTGCATTGGATCTTTCGAATGCCGAATATTTTTTTGCCACTATCGAAATCGGTTCCGAAAGTGAAAGTATCTTAATAAAAAAACTTGTAATCAAAATCGAAAAAGTACACAGGAACATGCATAGAGATTGACCTCAGCTATCCAATGCAAAAAAATCATTTAAAAATATTGAAATGCGAATGAGATATCGTAAATAATTTTTCCCATAGGATTAACATTAGCGAGCGGGTGTTTTCGCCTGAGTGAAGTAGACTCTTAAGAAGATTTTAAATGATTTATTAGTTATAAATTGTCACTTTAAAACAACAAATATTGCAGAAAATTTTCAAAAGAGTATATTAATGAGATTTAAAAATCGTAAACTGTGTGCAGAGGTGGTAAGAGTAGAAAGTGGGAATCTTGAGAAGCAGGGTGATTTGGATGAAATTTCTAAAGAAAATTAAAAAATGGGATCTATGAAAACATGGACTATTTTTTTCTCACCTATCATGGCACAAAGCTCAGACTTATTTGACGGCTACTATTAAATTTTATTAAATTCCCTGACTGATTAGGCCAAATTCCTCGACTCTTCCAGGTTCTCCAGGTGGAGTAGCAACCCTGTTTCTTTTACTAATGTGATAATTCGCCACGGAGCGCGGAGAAAACGCTAAAATCACATAAGAAATTTAAAAAATAATAATAATAACTAATCAATAATTTTACAAACTGCAATTAATTTCTAGACAATACAATTTTCCCCGAAATTCCTTTACATTTAAAAATGCAGCCGTTAATGAAAGAAGCCGTTTGACTTTTACATTGACTGATTTTTTGAAATTATGTTATTATACAAAATAGACAAATAAAAGCCTTTTATTTCACTAATGTCACGTAATGTAATTTGATTTTTTGACATTTTATCGAAATTTCATTTCCTTTTTTTCTTATAAGTTCAGTATTTATCTTACATTTTTATTTATGTACTAGCATGCTACGCCCGCTGCGCTGTGCCATTTTTCTAAATGCACCTTAAATCATACGAAATGACTTTTTATTTTAAAGGAATATGGATCGAATGCTACCCTAGTCCAAATTTTCAAACGAATTATATCAATGGATTTGAGCTTGTATTTTAAAGCAATAGGGATGTTCACCTGGTTTTTCCTTCTATATTGCTGTAAACGATGCGAACGACATTGTTTTATATTGTATCATACATTGGACAAAATTTGGGCTAATAAGAGGCAACTCATTTAGTTGATTATTTATAGAAGAGTTTGGTAGGGAAATGAGGCCATTATGAGGTTATGGCAACAGGAACTAAAATGTTCTCTAGTCAACATGCTACTAAAAAGAGAGCATTACAACGATTGCATAAATTGACCGTTGAACTTAAATATCGTTCGGGTGATTCATTTTCGTCTGTAAGTTCTTGAAATCCGTTTCTCTTTCTTGTCTCTATGTGAGGTTCTGGTAACATACGTACAATCTCACTCTATGTTACGTTATATTTCGTAATATACGTCCTCTTCAGGTAAGTCTACTACGGTTTTTCAACTTTCATTTCCAGCAGAGTAAATACAGTCAAAAACGTAATAAATTGTTTGCACATAAAGAACAGTGTTTAACTTTCCTATTTAAAAAAAAAAACTGGTGAAACATAAAAAAGTGCATTTTTAAAGCTGAATAGTTTGAATAAAATTAAAATGACGCAATTTTCACTGTCTTTCCATTTTTTGACCAGTTGCATTCGTGTAACCGTTAACCTGAAAAAAAAAAAAAAACCCGATGATTAAATCCGGTAGAAGAATAAACCTCTAGTTTGCATCAATAAAATCTTCCCAATCTTCAATAATCTTGTCGATATCAGAGTTTGACGTCAAACATTAGAAGTGAAAGAAACGATATGGTTACTAATGTACCAGAGTTAGTTACAAAACGAAGTTATTGACACGCCAAACTATGTTCCATTAAATAATGTCAAATTACTGTTAATTTAATTATAGATCTTTCATTAGCAAAATTCCATACCTTATACAAAACTGACAATGATAAAGTTAGTTATGCAAAATGTTTAGTAATAATCTTTTTAGTGAATACTTAAACCGAATATTTTATTTGCATTTCACTAAAGAACATAAAAACACGCAGAAATACATTAATTTGCCACTATGTTTAGCTGCTAGGGTTGTGTGCAAGTCGAAAATGCTTTATAATGATTGAAAAATTATCTAATCAGAATTTCAGCTACTCGTTTTTCTTATCCAGGCTGAAATGATAAATCGACAAATATTATTTATTCCATTCGCCACCATTGACATTACAAAGTTTTTCCGTACATTGATTGGAAGCATTGCTTTTTTTGGTAAAACTTTGCTTCATAATGAAAAAAAACCCCATAAATTTAGCAATCACTAATTTCAAAAGTCGTCTAATCTTCTGTAATCTGAATCGTCGTCCAGAGTAACTTTGAAACATAAACGAAACTTCCAACAATATAGTAAAAATGCCAACTGGCAGGTGACCGGAATACGGACGATTAGTCCAACATCTTTTAAAAACAATGACGAATCAAAAAGAGCATCGAAAATTTATTTCAGCACGCAATTTTTATTATAAAAATTGCCTTTTGTGATAGTAATAACGCATAATTGCACACATCTCCTTAAGAAGATTCTTTAGTTCCTAACTTTTGACGCAGTGGATATTTCTATAAGTGAAATTGGCGATATATTAAAAAAACAAAAATAAAAGAACAGACAATATTCACTGATCTGAATTCGAGGCTATAAAAATCATATGTTTGGTGAAAACAAACCGGCATGTTTCCGTAGTAAATTTTTAAATGTCTAAAATTTAACTATTTTACAATATGTGTTTGGGTGGCAGATATTCACTAAAATTTAAATATTTTATCGCATATTTATAACAATAACTGTTATTTATATAATTTGCATTTGAATATAAAAATTTACTCCAAAAAGAATCTTGTATACCCGAAAAAACACTATTATCTATACTATTATATAAAGAGGAAACGGTGACTGACTGACTGACTGGGTGACTCATCAACGCCCAGCCGAAACTACTAAAGTCAGGGTCACGCAATTTGGACTGTAGATTGCTGTTATGGCCTAGGCAAGCAATAAGAAGGGATTTTTGAAAATTCCCCCCCCCCCCCCGAAGGGGGTTAAAGGGGGGTTCGAATGTTTTAGGTCATTGTGCCATATCTCAGCAGCAGTTATAGGTTGGAGCTTGAAATTCCAGAAAACAAATCTACTAAAAAAATGATTAAACACCTATTTCAGCGATTTTAGAAACTCCCCCCAGAGGGGGGTAAATGGGGGTGGTCGAATGTTTTAGGTCATTTCCGTATCTCAGCAGCAGTTATAGATAGGAGCTTGAAATTCCAGAAAACAAATCTACTAAAAAAATGATTAAACACCTATTTCAGCGATTTTAGAAATTCCCCCCAGAGGGGGGTTAAATGGGGGTGGTCGAATGTTTTAGGTCATTTCCGTATCTCAGCAGCAGTTATAGATAGGAGCTTGAAATTCCAGAAAACAAATCTACTAAAAAAATGATTAAACACCTATTTCAGCGATTTTAGAAATTCCACCCAGAGGGGGGTTAAAGGGGGGTGGTCGAATGTTTTAGGTCATTTCGCCATATCTCAGCAGCAGTTATAGGTAGGAACTTGAAATTCCAGAAAACAAATCTACTAAAAAAATGATTAAACACCTATTTCAGCGATTTTAGAAATTCCACCCATAAGGGGGTTAAAGGGGGGTGGTCGAAGGTTTTAGGTCATTTTGCCATATCTCAGCAGCAGTTATAGCTAGAAGCGCGAAAATCAGGAAAACAAATCTACTAAAAAAATTATTAAACATGTATTTTAGCGATTTTAGAAATCCCCCCCCCCCCGAAGTGGTTAAAGGGGGGTGGTCGAATGTTTTAGGTCATTTCGTCATATCTCAGCAGCAGTTATAGGTAGCAGCGCGAAAATCAGGAAAACAGATCTACTAAAAAATGATTAAACATGTATTTCAGCAATTTCAGAAATTCCCCTCCCGGAGGGGGTTAAGGGGGGGGGAGGTCGAATGTTTTAGGTCATTTTGCCGTATCTCAGCAGCAATTTTAGTTAAGAGCACAAAAATCAGGAAAACAAATCTACTAAAAACATGACTAAACATGTATTTCAGCGATTTTAGAAATCCCCTCCGAAGGGGTTAAAGGGTGGTAATCGAATGTTTTAGATCATTTCGTCATATCTCTTCAGCAGTTTTAGATAGGAGTGCGAAAATCAGGAAAACAAATCTACTAAAAAATGAATAAAACACATATTTCAGCAATTTTGGAAATTCCCTCCAGAAGGTGGTTAAATGGGGGGGGGGGTCGAATTTTTTAGGTCATTTCGCCATATCTCAGCTTTAATGTAGGAGGACGAAATTAATTAAAGCAAATCTACTAAAAAATTGGTTAAACACGTATTTCGGCGATTTTGGAAACTCCCCCCAGAAGGTGGCTAAAGGGGTATTCAAAAGTTTCGGGTCATTTCGCCATATCTCAGCAGCGAATTTAGGTAGGAGTGGGAAATTCAAGAAAACACATCTACTAAAAAATGGATAAACACGCATTTCAGTGAGTTTAGAAATTCCCCCCGAAGGGTTTTAAAGGGGGTGTGGTTTTGAAAATTTTAGGACATTTCGCCATATCTCAGCAGCTGTTTTATCTAGGTGCGCGGAATTCAGGAAAACAAATCTACTAAACAAATGATTAAACACGTATTTCAGGGAATTTAGAAATCACCCCCCCCCTCCCCCTCGAAGGTGGTTAAAGGGGGATTCGAAAGTTTTAGGTCATTTCGCCATATCTCAGCAACAGTTTTAGGTTGGAGCGCGAAATTCAGGAAAACGAATGTAATAAAAAAATTACATTGTCTACCGTGCAAAAAATCACATTGTTTGGCGCCAAAGGTAAAATCAAAATCATAAATAAACAATTAAAATGTAACTCATAAATGCAGTCATTTTTACAATTACATCTTCTAGTTCCTCCTGTAAATCACATGCTAGGGGAGTTATATATTAACAAAAATTAACAGAAAGACAAAAAAAAGAAAAAAAAAATTGTCACTCATATAATATCTAATTAAATGATCAGATTTTGTTAACCTGACGCAAACGATAAATCGCCAAATATTTGACTTAATTGCAATCTCATGCATTGCAAATGTTTTTAAGCATTACAAACGTTCCTTTGGAGTTTAAATTAAATATTTTCGCTTTATAATATTATCCCTCATTAAAACAGTTTTTTTCCTTTTTCTGCCGGGGGGGGGGGGGGGGGTATTTTAAATAAAGTTAATAAGATAATTTTTCTTTTACTTTTCTATGTGTTTGAATTATTTTCTGATATAGCCGTTTCAATTCTTTCGCCAACGATAACGGTCGCCAAAAAATGACCTATGGTAACCTTATCGTCCAAAATAACAGAACTTTCCATCATAATTCTATAACTAATCTTCGTAGAACGTTGTGTTATATACTAAAACCTTCCCTGAAAAAATATCTATCGAACAGTGCAAGTTCCATCAAAATCCATTCAGTGGAACTTGAGTTATAAAGGAACGGAAGGAAATTTTCGTTTGTGTTTTATATAGTAGATTTGCATCTCAAGATCTTCATGCATTGATGGCCTTGTTTGTAAAATATCTTGATATATTCCGTGCTCAAAAGTCGCTATCTCTTCAGTTTCATGGTTTGTATGTATGTTGTAACTTTTTAGTTATTTTCCTTATTTGTTGGGCTTACCAATTACTTTAGATAACGGAAGTATATTATGAGTATTTTTGAATCTTTCTCATTTTTTTAAACTTTAAATAAATTAAAACACCAATTAAATGCCGGAATTTTTTATTTTCACACGAAGAGCAGTCGCTAAATCAGCCCACAAAGCACTTCATATACTGTAAATGATACTACCTGAAATGTTTTTTTACTAAAACAAATGATCTCAATTTTCTAGGACAAAGCAAATTTGCATCCGCGAATACAAAGTAAATTTTTTCAATAAAATTTTTTCATTGAAATGTGTCGTAAACAGAGATTAAATCATTAACTTTTTAACACTTTCCAACCTAGTTGAAAAGTGTTTATGACTTCGGTTTGTCTGGCCGTCTGTCCGTGCTCTAACTCCCGTAAATACGCTCGGATTGCGCTGCAATTTGTATATGTTATTGTCGTTATCTGTAGCATGTTCCCTATTTCAACTGAAGTGTGTAGCACTTATAGTTTTTTTACAGGGACACTCAAAAGAATTACGTTACATTACGGTCTATGGGGAAAAATCATTTGCGGTTTATTTTAATGATGTTACACAATTTCAAATACATTGTAATTGATATATATCACTAAGGTGCATTACAAGAAGCTTAATATGGAATAGGGTGTGCATATAGCACTTATAGTTACTTTACAGTGTCAGTCAAAAGAATTCCGTTACATTACGTCTATGGAGAAAAATCGTTTGCGGTTTAATTAAATAATGTTTCACTATTTATTGAAATTTATATGTATCACTAAGGTGCATTACAAGAGGCTTACTACAGATTGTGTGTATTACTACTATTGTGTGTATAGCAGTCGTCGTTCATTTACAGGGACGCACAAAAAATTATCTACTGTCTTTTAACAATAATCCCTGAAAGTGCGTTTTAAGTTGCTGAACGCGATTTTAAATTTAACTCGCTTTTTGTCTATTACTTGGTGTGTATAAATTCCGTATTTCATATACAGGGCAGTACAGAAGTTCGCGAACACATTTCCGTTTATTGAAATAAACTCCAGAAGGAGAATTTTAAACTGTGCTACGCGTTTCCTAACTAAATTAAAATTTAGCATCCTATATAGTATATACAAATCTATAGATCCTATACAGGGTTGAATAAAAGTTTTTGGATATTTTTCCGAATATTGTATATGTTGGAAATTTCTGAAATTAAGCTTTTAAACATGTTATGCGTTTTCCAAAATGTTTACTTAGATGTGGTCTTTCAGCTTATTAAACGGTAATGATTTGTAAAATTATTTTGGAAGCGTTGGAAAGTGTTACATAATCTATGCTTGACGCATGATTTTTCGTTCTTGTTATTTATCCAATGAATTGTCTCAGATGCTTTGTGAACCAGGCCTTTGTTTATAATCTTCTAAAATAATAAAAACATTCCAATTTATTACATTAATTTATTCCATCCCACTTCTGTAGTCCCTAATCAAACTTAGGTTTTTGCCGATTTCTTCTCAAACATACTTTTGAAAATAGTCAACATTTCTGGCTGGGGATTTTTAAAAGACATTAAAAACCTAAGTTAGTAATAGGATATCAGTTCTATTAGAGACTGATATAAAATTGCACCTAGGCATTACTGAAGCAGATTTCTTTTTTGAGAATTTTAATCAGTCACAAAAAATTAAAGTATGGGTGGTTTAGAGATTGCATTTTTTTTTTCAAAACAAAATAAGCAGTTTTGGACTAACTATTTATTATTTCCTCGTAAGATATTCATTAGATCACAGTTTTCAGCAAAGTACAAACTATTTTTATTTAGTTTGTTTTATTAACTGAGAACATTTGGAGAGATCTGACCAGATACTAAACAAGAATCCGCATTATCAAATTGCGGGATACGCTGCAAGATTGAAAAGACATGGGATGCCGCGAGGTTGGTAATTTGTAATTCATATTTGTAGGAAGCCGCCAGGTCTTTATCAATAAATACATTAATTTTAGAAGTGCGTTCCTCTTGGAAGAGTTTAAACCAACTGCACTACATGTATTGGCATCAATCGTGTCAGTGTTACCAGATGAGCAAAAGTGAATATCCCCTACACAATTTTGAATATTTCCTAAATCAGTGACTTTATTCCAAAAATGAAATAGCAACATAAAAAAGATTTAGCTATATCTAATCAAAAAATTTTCAACCAAAATCTAGCTTTTCTTGAAAAATATCTTCAAATAAAAAATAATCCGCAAAATTTTTTAAACTATTAGAACTTGGATATTTGTGACTACAAAACTCAATTTATCACGTTTGGATAGTGTAATAAATTAGAAATTGATGCACACAATCAGTGTTGAATTCAGGGGGTTGCCCGAGGTAGGGATAGCTACTCGAAGCATCGAAATGTCCTGCGCAGAAGATTTGGGAACCCCCCCCCCCCCCCCCCCCGCTCTCCGCTCAGAGCGCCAAAATGTTCCTCTCTGAGAAAAATGTCTGAATTCGACTCTGTACGCAATTACAAAAATATAAAAAAAGAAAAAAGCATTTTGTCAGAAATCTTTATCAAGAAATAGCGTCGAAAAGGAGAAAAATGTTAACACAGAAAAAAATCTAACTTGACTTAGACCAGCCAGAAACGAGAAATAACGAAAAAATTCCCTGAAATTTTCCCTTAAAAAATTAATTTCCCCAAAACATCCCTCAGTAACACTTTTCCAACAAAAAATTTTCCTAAAGTCTCAGAATTCCCCAAAATAGAAAAAAAAAAAATCCCCAATCTGGTAACACTGAATCCTGTTAAGATACAGGCGACCTAATAGACTATAGAATGATAGAAAGAGTGAAAGTAAAAGGGTATAAATTGTTTTGGCAAGTCTGTTTTAAACCTCCAGCGGGAGTGCTGTAATTTTTGTAAATGAGTAGGCGTGTGTCGCATTTTTTACGCAGTCGTTGCACTATTACAAATACGAGACATTTCATAACAATGTATGAGCCGTGTTAGAGGATCAATTATACATATTAGCAGTAAAAATTTAATTTTAATTTCGGAGAGGTCTGTGCAGTGCTGTAGTTGGAAAAAATATTTGTGGGAACTCACCTATTCATAGAGTAGATAGGGAGTGAATTTTTTGCATCGGTCATGATGTTATTGCTACAGATGAATGCTCTTTCGCATTCAGACATTGAAATGGGTATAGTTTTCACAGCCTAGAGAAAAAAAAAAGGCTTGTACTCGTACATGTTATTTTTTTTTTTTTTTTTTTTTTTTTTTTTTTTTTTTTACAGTAACAAACCAAATATTTCTGGGAACGGCGTTCCCACGCGTTCCCACCCAACTACAGCACTGGGTCTGTGACACTAAAGTATAAGAAACATCACACATGTAGTAAAATTTGTGACAGCGCACTCGCTGAAAGGTTAAGGAATAGATTATTTATATGCATAACAAAGAAAATAAACATTTTCTTTTATTAACGCATGTAGAGCATGAAATATTTTAAAAATTCATTCTCACTTACTTCTCAGCTTTTCGAGTTTTCGTTTTTCTAACACAGTTGTCTGAATGGATGAACGAGGGGGATCGTACTTCAGCCTGCATGTGATAGTAAAATTACCAGATGGCGTAAGCTCTGACTTTCGTTGAAGTACTTCCGATCGTTTAATAAATTTCCATCGATCAGTCAATAGTTCGTCTCCAGACATAACGTGACTCATTAAGTGCTCCACATCGCCACCTCGTTTTTTTATACCAAAACTATATTCCACTGAGTATTCTCGTTTTTTATCGTTACGGAGATACAATGCCATGAATTTACTATCCAAACTATTTGCTCCGTACAACTCGAGATACCATGTGCTATTTGCAAAATCAAAAATGGGACTCTCGTACTTGAAAAAGCTATGAACAAACACTGAAACAAAATCAGGAATTTCCCATTCGATTCCTGTTTCTTCATCAAGTTTCTTTATTTTAATTTTACCAATTACGCATGGCATAGCTATTGGTGATGAAGTTTAGTCCACCAGAATCACTGACAAGGAACAAAGAAATCCTGAAAGTAAATAAGACGAAATGAAAATATGGAAAAAGAATGCCTGATGTAGCCAGGCAAATTAAAGCAAAAAAGAGTTTAAACAACATTGTCATAAATATAATTGAAATAGACCAGGATTTCACTTATGGCTCGTAAAATAGTGTATAATCAGAAATCTCACACACTGAAAAAAAATTTCGTAAAATTTCAGTAGATGTACCGTAAATTAACCGTTTTCACTCTTTACGGTATGAGAACCGTACTTCTAAGGTATATTAAGCGTTAGAAAATCGTATATGTGCCATTTCGATTATAAACGGTATTTATACCGTAAAATGATTGATTTTCAGTAAAAAATCGCTATTTATACCGTAAAGTAATTATTTTTCAGTAAGGAAAAAGCTGGTAGCCCCGCCTCGGTGTACGGCAACCCCTGAAGTGATGCTTTTGCTCGCAGGCCTGAGGAGAGAGGGGGAGTGCAGTCGGTACCATGAACCTAAATAGAACCTCTCTTCTAGGTTCATGGTCGGTACATATACTTTAAATATTTTACAGTACATATACCGCTCAGTTAAATTACGGTATATATACTGGTCACAAAGTTGCCAGTATATGTACCGTAAATGTTGACCAAAATTTTTTACAGTGCAGTCTTTGCATTTTAAGCACTTTACTATCAATCAACATTTCAGAATACCAATCTTCGCCTTATGTAATCGTAGAATACTCTGATTAAAAATGCTGAAGGTTAATATTTGGAAACAGTGGTAGTAAAGTAGATGTGGTTGTTACTTAAAAAAGCAAAGACCGTAGGAAACTTGTACAACGAATGAAAAATAAATTCAATTTACTTTTGTTTTCTTACATATTTTTTTCATTAAAAAATACACTTTCATATTTTATACATAGAAAATACACTTTCATATTTTATACATAAAAAATATACTTTCCTATTTTTTCCCCCTCACTGAATATTTTTCTTTTTTTTTTAGTACATATATTTCTCTTAGCTCTACATGATTTCTGTTTATGTAGCTATCTATCTGATATAAATCTCATAAAAGAAATGCAAACAGTAGTAATTTTAAATTGTTTTCTTGAGGCAAACTTGCAGCAAATTCAATCGTAAAAAGTTATCAAAAATATTTTTTAAAAAAGGTACTAAAGGGTTCATACTAAATTTAAAAAAAAATCATTTTTTTTTAAAATCAATAATTTATCCATCAGCATTTTTTTAAAACTAGGAGCACGATCTCCCCCCCCCCCCCCCTCACAAACAGATAATCTTAAAAGTAAAGTTATACATCACACACACACACGCATGTATATATATATAACAATATAAATTTAATTTTCTATTTACCTTGGTTGCATAAAATTGGAAACTGTCTTCAAATACAAATATTTAACTAAAAATCTGCTGCATCATATAAAACACACACACACACGTCTAAAAAAAAAAAAAAAAAAAAAAAAAAAAAAAATCAACTTTTTGCATTATCCTCTTTAATAAAAAGCTATGCGTTGCTGGCGACTGGGATTTTCTCTAATCGTTGCCACAGATTAATCTCGGAAAATGAAACATTTGAAGTTACTGAAAAAATTAATTGCTCGAAAAGTATTGGTCAGAAAATTGTTAGACAAACTTCGTTAGAAAGGTAAAAAATTGTATTTTTCTTGATATAAATTTCAAATCTAATGATTATGCCGTATTTCAAATATTGAACTTCGAAAATTACCAAATTTCACAATGGAGTACCATAGCGAAAACTTCACGTGTAACAAGATAATAATGATAACGGACATGTGCCCTGACGTATACTGGCTATAGCACGAGTCACAAATTATAGTAGTCTTACTATTCTGTTAAAATATAAAAGTATTGCCACGATTGCAGGATTTTTATTTAATTTTAGTATAATCATCTTAGAAACAAGATTTTGGAATTTTTTTCCGAATGGGACTAATAAATTGGCCAATACTGTATATTTTTTTGAGTTTAAAAGAGGAAAGGTGGGGGAGAGCTTAATATTATTTAGGTTTCCTCTGGAACTTTTGGTCAGAATTGAAAGTTTAATATATCAAAACGTCAGAAATTAAATCGACATTAAATCGGCAATAACTATAACGACTGTCCTTTTCAGTTCGTTTGGATAGATTTTCATTAAAAAATATAAAATCATTCAACATTGATTTTAGGTACTTTTAAGGTTATTACCACCGGCCCGTGCATGTCACCTAGTTTATAATATCCTCTTTAATAAAAATGTATGCGTTGCTGACGACTGGGATTTTCTCTGATCGTTGCCACAGATTAATCTCGGAAAATGAAACATTTGAAGTTACTGAAAAAATTAATAGCTCGAAAAGTATCCTCTTTAATAAAAAGGTATGCGTTGCTGACGACTTGGATTTTCGCTGATCGTTGCCACAGACTCTTTAATAAAAAGGTATGCGTTGCTGACGACTGGGATTTTCGCTGATCGTTGCCACGGATTAATCTCGGAAAATGAAACATTTGAAGTTACTGAAAAAATTAATAGCTCGAAAAGTATCCTCTTTAATAAAAAGGTATGCGTTGCTGACGACTGGGATTTTCGCTGATCGTTGCCACAGATTAATCTCGGAAAATGAAACATTTGAAGTTACTGAAAAGATTAATAGCTCGAAAAGTATCCTCTTTAATAAAAAGGTATGCGTTGCTGACGACTGGGATTTTCGCTGATCGTTGCCACAGATTCATCTCGGAAAATGAAACATTTGAAGTTACTGAAAAAATTAATAGCTCGAAAAGTATTTGTCAGAAAATTGTTAGACAAACTGCGTTAGAATGGTAAAAAATTGTATTTTTCTTGATATAAATTTCAAATCTAATGATTAGGCCGTTTTTCAAATATTGAATTTCAAATGTTATCAAATTTCACAATGGAGCATCATAGCGAAAACTTCACGCGTAAAAAATAATAACAACAGCAATGAGAAATGTGTCAGCACGAGTCACAAATTATTATAGTAACCGCATTATTCTGTTAAAATATAAAAGTGAATTATGATGTCACGAGTGCATGATTTTTATTTAATTCTCGACAAATACGAGATGCGCCATTTCTTTTTAGTTGTGAATAATATAGGTTTATTCCCGTTATTAAAAAATGTAGCTAGAAAACATATGAATCAATGGAAAACGGTAGGTAATAAATTGTAAACGTAATAATAAGCCGTATCAAAAAAAAAAAAAAATAACTTAGTGAAATAAGTATCCGTTTTTAGCTCACAGGCTATCAAAGTCTGAGAGCTTATGTGCCCGCCGGTTCTGTATGTATGTATGTACGTACGTATGTATGTACGTAACGCGATAACTCTTGATAGAACTAACCGTTTTACTTAAAATTTTGTTTATAGATTCCTTGTGATAAGGCGCTTCCCTGATTAGTTTTGGAGGTTCATTGGTTAAGCATAAAGGGGGAAAACGGGGGGCTAACCCCCATAATTTAGATAAATGGGTTTTTCATGCAGAATTATCCCATTTTCTTCAAATTTTGTATATGTGTTCATTTTGATAATGCGCTTCTGTGAATAGTTTTGGGGGTTCATTGATTGAGTATAAAGGGGGATAATCCCCCCCGCCCTTAATTTAGATAAATGAGTTTTTCATGCAGAATTATCCGATGCATGCTCTCCCCCCCCCCCCCCTCCCGCTGAACATTCCTCAATTCTCCTGTGGAGTAGAAGCCTGTGTTATTTTACAAAGTTACTTTTTAAAGATGAATACGTTAGCATGCTTGTACACGTAAGTACATTTTACATTTTTTTTTTTTTAATATGTGTAAATTAAAGATACAGAGATATATTTAAGTTGCTTTGAACTTATGAATAATATCATGTCAGTGCTTACAAAGATTGTGAAAAAATTGTTTTGCTACAGATAATTTGTAAAAAGATAATGTTTGTAGAGGCATGTTCTACTAAGAGTCATCATTTAGGGAGGGAGAGCAATTCTTTCCTTCCCGCGGTCTGAATTTCAGACTTTTGTTTTCATTATCTCTTTCTTTATTTTCGTACTATTAGTTGAAAGTTTTAATTTGTTTTTGCCAATATATTAATTACTCCATGTAAAAAAGTTAATACAATAAAAATATTACTTTGAAAATATGTTTGATAAAGGAATGCAAGAACAATAGATAATTTCAAGTGGACAGAAAATCTGGAATTACTATATTTAACGGAGGAATTCCCCCCCCCCCTCCAAGCAAAATTTGAAATGACAGTCCTGACTGGCGCAATGTCCACAGACGCTCTCGCTATTTTAGTTTGTTTCATAAATTATTTCTCATGCACTAAATAGTAGACTAAGCAATATGCTGCTGCTGAATTTAGTTTTGTGTAATTAATATTACACAATATTCTGGGTAAGTTTACTATTTTATAACCGCTACTTGTGTGCACCGTGATCAGATAACTTGTGGTACGCTCTTTACGTTCAAGATTTCTTTACACTTATATGAAGATAACTTTAAAAAAATATTAAACATGCAACTTATTGCTACATTCAAAATATGCAACAAGTATGTTTTCATCTGCTGTTTATCAGCTACTATCCATAAACATGATTTATTAGGCTGTATCAAAAGTATTTTCGTTTTTTTAATGCTTTTATATCAAAGCCTGTAACTGGCACTTTATCACTTCTATTGTTGAACATAGAATGTTAGTTAAGAGAATACATGTCCCTCTATATTCTATAATAATACAGGCTTCTTTCTTTCATATTTAGGTTACATAAAGAATGATACAAATGTTGAGATTTTATGCATCTTAAGACATGGTTTTAAACTTAGGCTTTAAAACAAATAAAACTGTCCTCAAAACTCGTGCAGTTGGGAGGCCAGGACAAAAGTAGTGTCCGAACGATTCAAAACAAATCCAAACGTTTTAAGGAAGAGGATCTCAGCCCTGAAATGAAACGCAGAAGTGACATGTGAATTTTGACCAGTTTAAGAGAAAAAAACGGAGAACCCATTCTTTGCAATAAATTTTGATACTAAAAATTATCAAAACTACACATTCAACAATTAATAATGTATGAATGTGTAGTTTTGTTAATTCTGTCTTTTTAATTATTATTATTGAACAGAAAAAAAAAAGAATTACTTATTACAAAATGTGTGAGTAAGAACATTTTTTCTATTCGCATTCGGTAGATGGCGTTACCAAAAATACTCGGTAAATCTCTAGTCTTGAAAGTTGAAAGCTTCGCAAAAATTAATATAATTTTAAGTTTACAGAGCTAAAATATCCAAAAAGATCTAAAACTTAATAGTAATACATTCTTTTATATATACTTCATTTATAATTAACATTTCGTTAAGTTTCTACATCATAACCTATGCGTTGGCTATAAAATAAGCATCAAAGCACAAATCAAAACGACCGTCATATTTCCTTCATCTGCACATGTAATAATTGTTTGTAGGCAGGTTCAGTCACTCGAGTGTATTTTCGATTTTTACTCCCATTTCGCCAAGTTGAGTTCATGGTGAATTGGATTTCAGATTCAAACCTGAGTTAAACTCTTAACCTGCAGTTGAAGTTGATGGTGGAGTTAGTAAGTTCTATCGTTGCTATCGTAATGAGTGTTTCGAAAGCAATGAGGAAGTGCTCACATATGCATTTTAGTGATCCCGGCATTACCGAATTTCACCCATTTTTGAGATTTCAACGCAATAAAGTTACGGCATCCAATGATGCAGGGGGCTTCGGGTTTCAGAATGAATTTTCTTTGCGGTTTGATTCAATTCTACGTTTTAGATGAATATTTTCCATTAATGAGTGGGTTTTTAATTTATCGTGCGTTAATTACGACTTTTTAAATTTTTTATGATTTCTTGTATGACAATCGGTTACGCACACAAAATTTCACATCTGTAACTTATACAGTTTCTGAGAACGGACTATGTGACAGACAGACAGACAGAGTGAGACGAATAGGGTTTCGTGAGATGAACGAAATCCTAAAAAAGAAGCATAACAGCGCCACCTGTTGGGCTGTTTACACCAAAACGTAACCAGCATCTATTTATGTCAAGGTGTAACAGAATCTGCAGTTTGATGAAATTCTGTACATTAGTTCTCGATCTATAGCTATCATGAAAATCGTGAAAAGTGTAGCATAGTAGCGTCACCTGTTGAGCGATTTACATCAAAAACTAATCAGCACCAATTTATATCTGGGACTAACTGTATCTAAAGTATTGTTAAGTTCCGTGAATTAGTTCTTGAGATAGAGCGCCCACCAAATTTTTGTCACAGGCCAGGCCGTGAACTGCAAAATCATAAACGGGCTGGACCCGGGCCGAACTTTTAGTTTTTACAACGGCCCGGGCCTTGAAAAACCCGACCCTTGCAGACCTCTATATGTTGCACAAATTAATGTTTTTCTTTATGTTGTTTATATATGTGATGTGTAAACTATATTTTTGAGATTACCTTGTTTTTATTTTATCTTATTTTTTGATTTTTTAGGGGAGGGGGGGGGCGGGGGCGTCGCGTTTTCGTAATGATAAAAAATGTCGTTAATTGTTGACATGCGAAATTTATTTCATCCCGGAAAATACATCAGGGGATTTTATTTTGGAAAATGAGTATGAACCCTGTGTTAAAAATTCTATTTAAAATTCCCATGTGTATAGTTTTGGTAAGATTAAATTTGCTTTATTAAAGTATATATTATATGTTATAATTAAAAATTTATGTTGCAGGTTCCCATGTATACAGTTTGGTAAGTTTAAAAAAATTAACTTTGTCTTTCAATCAAAAAAAAGTGGGGGTCAAGGAGGGAAGGGGGAGTAAGGGATGTTAGCACTTCGTCAGCCTTATATGTTCACTCGCGTGCTATAAGATGATTAAACCGCTTCATTTAAATATTTTCCATTATTCAAAAATATCTTCCTCTTATAACACACTTCCAACCAGAAAAATCCTTTCTTACACAACACACACATCCACCCCACCCTACGTTTAGAAATACTATTTGACCATCCTACTATAACAGATGTCAGTGTTACCACCTCACACCTCCTGCTGAGGCAGAACTCTCGTTTTTCTACTACCAATATTCGTATTTTTTAAACGGATTGTGCCGTTAGAAAGTTTAAACTACGTAGATGAGGTTTGGTGTCTTTAGTTTTTCCGCATTTCGAGCAGTTCAATCGATGGAGGTTTCGAAGGACGAGAAAAAAAAGGAGCCATTTCCGACCATCGGATCTTCAGTGCTTAGCAGTCTTCGGAACGCAGTCGAAAACCTTTAAAACGGGGAACGCGCGCCATTTTGCGATGTTCATTATGGTTTTTAACCAATATCTCTGTTTATTAATAAAAAAGGGAAAATCTGCACCTTAGGGGCATTAAAACCTGATATTCATCCAAATTTTTACGTGCGGTAGATTTCGTTAGTCCACGCGGCTAAACGCCTTTCTTTTATTAGCATACATGAGTATTTGTCTAAGGTTTAAAATATATGTGAAAATAAAACTGTGTCAGTTGCTTCTCATATGTGCATAACAGGATTAAAAGAAATGTTTGCCTCTCTCAAAGAAAATTGCCCCATCCTCGAAGAAAATTTTGAAATAGCGTCCTGAGCGCTGCTATTTTGAAATGACGTAAGATAATATAGTAAACGCAGAGTCTGGCAAATTTGATCTAATGTGGATTGATAAAGGGACGAGATATCGAAAATGTCGAGTTTCACAGAATAAAGGCAAGGGGTGGATTATTCACAATTTCATAATATTTTGCTTAATGTTACTCTAATCGAAATTGTAGTACAATATAGGACACATAATAAGGCAACAGACCTTGAAATAATTGTTAAAAAATTTTAAAAATCATATACAAAATTCTAGACCAAGACTATCTCTAACACCCATTTTGTATTTGTGCAACTTCATCGCACAAGCGTCGGAGAAACAAAATGTCCATAATATATGCCAATAACATTTTAAATATCAATTTCAAAGACAGCACCACATTATTTCAGAAATACTGTTCTGATAGACCATCAGAAATAATTTAAAAATAAATACAAAAGCAAAAGAACTAGTTGGATATGCCAATCCCAAAACTTTCTTCTATCTTACACGCGTTAATACTTCAAAATTCGCTATCACATCGCCAATAAAATTTCATATTTTTCGTCATTCTGTTGTACGTAATGTTCCGCTGTACAGCTTGCGAATTGTCGGGTTACCTCGGATGCAAAACATCCTTAGTTGCACGAGCAGCCGATGTACAACACAACTAAGATAAGTCCTTCGGGCCTGTACCGGCAGGAAAAGATACCACGCCCCCTATTCCTTGGGCTTAAGATTTTAGCTAATTTTACTGGAAAGCATGAAGCTAAAATGCGTGAAACCCGATCGTTCCCAGTTCTCGTCAATATTGAATTTGAATGAGAATTTCGCCAAATTAATCAGCTATAGCCAAGTTATCTTCATTTATGACAACCTGTTTTTGTCGCCAAATTTGACGATAATTCGCCAAGTTTGGCGAGAATTTGACGCTAGTGAATATGAATATATAGTGTTAAGCATATGAGAGTTGGAACAAATGTTACCACAGTGAAAGAATTTTTACCATAAACCACGTTCATTAAAGCTCTTAAATTAAACTCGTTTATCGAGGAATCCTGCTGTCTCATTTCAAAATGTCAGCCACCCTAAAATTTCAAATTACTGTATCTCAGCGATTTTTCAAGATACAGGCAAAACAAAAATTGCTCTGGAATCCTTGGATCAAAGACATTTAGCGGAAAAAGTTTTAGGATTTAATTTTTTTTTGCACAGCTTTCTGAATTTGAAATCTTTAAGTGGCTATGACAACGCCTCCTTCCGGTGGAATATACACAAATTCAACTGGGACCTGCTGGCCATAGCCAAAAACATATGAATGAAATTTTGTTCAATTCTATGCATAACTTGATACACCTTTTTGATGATACAATGAGGACAGAGAAAATTTTTGTATAAACATGTTTTTGGAGATCACCTAAAACATGTAAATCCGTCGAAAACCGGAAGTGAAAAAAATTTCAATTACAATACTTTCTTCTATTATAGATCGAAGAAAGTAAAAGAGTGATATTTGAGTTATACGGAATGTCGAGATATCGGGATTCTTCTTCTAGTAATTATTTGCTGCTTTGATTAACGCTTACAGGGGACCTTTTCACATGACAGAATAAATAAAAGTAGAAGTGCTTCTTTTATCAAAAATGCACGGTTACCACTTTTTGTTTTCTTCGATGAATAGACTAAATTATAAATTTTGCTGAAAAGCGAGGCTTTTTTTAGGGTTTCTTTCATCTCACGAAACCCTATTCGTCCCGCTATATTGTCTGTCCGTCACAGAGCCGGTTCGCAGAAATTATATAACTTACAGACGTGAAATTTTGTGTACTTATAGCTGAATACCTACTATGAAGCTGAAAATCATAAATTTAAAAAAATCGTATTATTTTAATATAGAGAGATAAAAAAACAAAAATCTAACAGCCTTTTCCTATTAAATTTAAACATTTTTCGTTATAGCAGTTGCCAACTATTAAAAATCCACAATAAAATTATTTCTACAATAATTAATTTTTTATTGAAAGATTTCCACGTGAAAAATGAAAATGAAATAAAAAGTTTCACCAGTTGAAAAAAAATATTAATATGAAGTTATATTGGTAATAAAACGAAAATTTTCAAACATTTCTCAATAATGCAAGGAGTATGAATATGTGTAGGTACAGAAATCAGGTTAATATGACGTCATTAGATAATTAAAAATAAAATTAATCTGACGTCATATTAGAAGTTTAACGGACTTTTTCAAATGTTTGAGCATAATACAAGGAGATTATCAATATGAGTAATAGAGAAAGTAAGTAGGTATGACGTCCGCAAGTGATTATAACGTCACATAAGTTTGAGGAACGTTTTGAATCACGATAAAAACCCGATTATGGAAATATTGGCATATTTTAACATTTTGAAGGTCTCTATACAACATGTTTAAATTTGAAAATGATTTTTTTTTTACTATCGCATTTAGTCCACATGGCAGATATTATTATGATAGAGGATAATAGCAGGCTTCGCCCACTATTGGACAGGTTCAGATTTTCGAAAAAACGGGAAAAATAGACCGGTAAATTTTTACTTTATAAAAAACATGATTTATAAAAAACATTATGGGACCACTGTGCCGGAAAGGGTTAAAGTGTTTAGTTTTCAGTCTCGGACCCAAAGTAAAAATTCTTACTTATTCTTAAATTGAAAAAACAAAAACTTGCTATTTGAGAAATAGGTATGTGTATGTTTCTTAAAGAGTTTAGTCTTCAGGCTCGGACTCAAAGTAAACATTTTATTTATTCATAAATTGAAAAACAAAAACTTGCTATTTGAGAAATAGGCATGTGAATGTTTCTTAAAAAGTTTTACAATCCTCTAAAAATCTCCGTTTGAAAGAGAACTGAATTGTTATTGATGGGATATAAGGAGAAATATTTTGTCTGATTCTTTACCACATAAAACTTTTCCTTTAAACATAAAGAAGCCGTCGGATATCTCTTGTCTATTTCCGCTTTCTGTTTGTAATCTTTTTTTCAGAATTACTGAAAATCACAACCAATGCTTTCTGTAATGGTTAATGATATTTTAAAAGAGTAAGATTTGTGATTTTGCAGCTTTCTGCCAACGGTTGGGCATAAACAACAGATTTGCAATTTTCGGGGACATGAAAATCACGAAACTTTGTCATGAGAGAGTGTTTAGGATTAATACGTATTTATATGCAAGAAGATATTAAACGAGAAAATAATCTTGAAATAATTTTTAAATATTATTAACAATTTTCATACTTTCGGTATCAGGCTCGAATTCTGATGAAAAAAAAAACTAGTAACAAAAATCATGCGTCGAGCATAGATTATGAAATACTTACCAACACTTCCAGAATATTTTAACAAAAAATCATCGTTTAATAAGGTGAAAGAATGATGTCTAAGTAAACAATGGAAATACATTTGAAAACCCAATTTCAACAATCACCCTCAATTGTCTTTTGTGCAGCCCTGTTTATGTGATCTATAGATTTGTATGCATAGTACATGGTATGCTAAAATTTAGTTCAGTTAGGAAACGTATAGCACAGTGAAAAATTCTACCTCAGCAATTTCTGTTATTAAACATAGAAATGTACTAGATATCTTTTATAGTGCCCTGCATATGATCCATAGAATTTATACGCACCAAGTTATAAGCAAAACTTTAATTAAATTTCAAAACGCATACCGCAACTGAAACCGAACTTTCAGCAATTATTGTTAATAGACTATACTCTAACCGAATTCTTTTGTGTGTCCCTGTAAATAAACGATACATGCTTACTCATCGTATTCTATAGTAAGCATCTTGTAGTGCACCTCAGTGATATATATATATTAGTTTCAATATGTTTGAAATAGGGTAACATCATTAAAATACACCGCAAAGGATTTTCCCCTATAGAACTTAATGTAACGGAAATCTTTTGAGTGTCCCTGTAAAGGAACTATAAAAGTTGCATACTTTATTGTCAATACCGAATATGCCATAGTAAACCTCAATAACATATATCAATTGCATGGTTATCGGAGTATATTTATGCGAGTTAGAGCAGAGACAGACAGACAGACAAACAAACCATAAACACTTTCATAAACACATTCATAAACACTTTTCAAGTATATTGAAAAGTGTTAAAAATGGGCTTGGATTTTGAATCGTCAGACAAGGTCTCCGAAAAAAAAAGCTCGACCTCAACTTCAGCATTTAACACTCCAACCCACAAGTTAAACCTTTCCCAATAAATACATAAATTTTAAAAACTATTCTTACCTTGCAGTCTAAACAAAGAAAAGTATATGTTAGTTGTTTTCAACGTAGAATCGAAATCATAAAGAGAATATTTCCCATTATCAGTTTAGAGATAGCAGTAAAATCTGATCTAGAACACGTGATGTTTTATTGTGATGCTTCTGATTTCAAACATATCTAATCAGAGTAGAAGTGGAATGTTCAACTGAAGTTTCATCTCTGCACTGCAAAAAAAAAAAAAAAAAAAAAAAAAATAATAATAATAATGTTGATTTTACAGTATAATACTGGCACCCCAGCTGGGGGCAGTTGGTGTCCGTTTCCAGCCGGACTTTGATTTCATTCTGTTCCTCGAGACCGCCTTGGATTGACATTTTATGTATTTGCTAGGGGGCCTACCCCCTGCGAGCTACGCTCGCCAACCCCTCTCAGACTTCGAGGCCTCTAAAAACAAATTTATTTAAATTAATATTAATTGTTATTTTAAAAATATTGGTAAATCTGTAATTGGGTTGCCATGCTTTTAACGTTTTAATGGGGCATTTTCTGATTATCGTGACCTCATACACAGCTGTTGCGACAACTGACGACTGTTTTCGGGATTGATAAGTAAAATCAATTACAACTTGAAAACCAGGTTGTATAATATGGTTAGGTTTAAATTGTGGCTACATCTCGGACTTTTATAACAATGATCTGTATTCTATTCTTCCTTTGCGTTTAAGGATGAGAAAAATTCCACCTGCTTGTGAATAACATTAAAAACCACGGTATTGAAAAGTACTAGTATTTTATAGACATTTTCAGTAACAGGTTTTAATTTTCTCTCTATTTTAGTGCACCATCATGCATATTTTCATGTTATTTTAAACATGTAAATTATTTATTTTAATTAATATGTTTATACGAATTTTCTAATAATTATTTATCATACAAAATTAATTAAATATTTTATGCATGCATGCCTGCATTTATTCGGCATCAATTGATGAGATATTTAAACAAATTTGCTATCCGCGATAATTTTACACCATGTTATGTCACTTGAATATTGTCCATAAGAAAATCGGGTACTTTTCCAGTATAGGATCCTTTGCTTTTAGATTTGGCGTAATTCGAGCTTCAAAAAGGGATAGATTCGTTAATATACATAGATTTGTTGCCAAAAGTTATTAAAACAAACTCAATGAACTTTTGGTGCTTTTCTATTATGCCTAGGGTCTTGACGCTTTTTTAAAAAGCTTGGCCGAAAAAAACCAAGCAGGATATTTTATACTCCTTCCGTTCAGTTGGGCAATTATTATTTTATATATTCGTTTCAAATATCCGAATTAGTGATTTTATAAATTTGTTTAATTAAATTTTACAAAAAAAATAACAAAATGATATCAATAAATAATAATTACTATTAATTCCTTTCCCCCCTTTTTTTACGTTTACATAAATGACGTCATTTGGACGAAATTATTCAAAATATTTTCAGTTTATAAATTAAACTAGCTGTTACCCGTGACTTCGTTCACGTATCATTAAAAGAAGAATAAATGCATTAATTAAGCAAAAGCTTTCATTTCCGATAATTAGAAACGTAAATAATTAACTAACTCTTTATCACATTCCATAGGAGACAATACAGTATTTCTATGTTACAGAGGCCTTGACATAACTAAGTTTTAAAAAAGTGAAATTTTGTGACAAATATTCACGAAAAGGAAACTGCAACCAATGAAAAATGGCGGGCCAAATAAAATCGTGGAAATTGGCGAATTGTGTAAAAACATATGTCAAGTTTACCTGGTAAACCATTTTACTTATAACGCCTTTGTGAAACGTTTTAATAGCCATCCTTCAAATATAATGGAAATAGTATATTATTTTTTATTAAATTCAATTCTTGGGAATATGGAGCAATAATTGTAGACCTAAATGCAAGGAGCTTAAATTTGCCTCCTTGATTTAATCTATAACTGAAAAAAAATCTTTATTTCTGAATGAAATTATGTTGACAGACGATTTTTGTTCTCCAGAATAAATTGATTCATGAAGTTAGAATATGCGAAAATACGTTTTTCATTTTTCAAAAATTTTACTGTAATCAAAATTTTTTTTTCTTTCACCCTCTGTTCAAATTGAGAATAAATTCTTTTTTTCAGTTTTAATGAAAAAAAATATATTAATCCGTTTTATTTCTTCTTTTTTATCCACAAAAATGGAATGATTTTTGTTGCCATTTTTAGAGAAACTTCGTTAAAATTTAAGGAAAAAAAATGAAAAAAAATAGTAATATCTCGGAATTTAAATCATTTTTTTTTAATTCTGAGAGTTTATGACATCCTCGGGTCAATGATAACCAGTGTTAAGTAAATCGCGTTGCGTTCGACAATCTGAAAGGAGTAGTTGCGAAATACAAACAGGTGGTCAGATTTTAATATAATAGATTCGTATTTATTTTTCCTTTCCTAATAATCATGGTGTGGTTTTTGGCAAAAAACTGTCATCTGTATGTAACTGATATTCATTCTTAATAATCGGTATAGATAAAAAAAAATTTAAATTTTTCGTTTTAAATATGGCGTGAAACTTATCTACTTTCTAAACTTACCGATCCTTGTAGTATTAATGTATGAGATTGATTCACGCTCCTTGTAAAACACATTTGAAAATTCCCGCTTTATTTCAAATATGACGTCACTTTTTCCTCAGAGAAATCTCTTTTTAAGGGGATAATTCTTGTTAATTTTCTTTTTCTGGCAATCAGGGCGTAAATTTTAGCGGAAATCTCACATTTGTATATAACTGGTATTCAAGCTAATTATTAATTAGTATCGATAAAAAATATTTCAGTTTTTCATCTTAAATATTACGTCCATTATCTATCTACTTTCATTATATATTGATATTCATGCTCCTTGTATTATTACGAATATTTGAAAATACATGTTTTATTTATGACGTCATATTTGTCCAAGCCGAGGAGGATCTTTTTCATAGTTCCATGGTCCAAGCGAAATCTATTTTTAATAATATACTTATTGTTTACTTTTCCTTCTAATTATAATGCAGTTTTTGACAGAAATAGATCTTTTTAATGTAACCGATATTCATACTTCATCTATAATAACAAATACTCCATATTTTTGTTTCAAATATCACGGAAATTCATCTTCTTTTGAATTCTTTTGAATTTTCATTTTTCACGTGAAAATCGTTTAATTGAAAATTATTTGTCGAGGAAAATTTATTTTCTGTCTTTTTATTTATTGGCAACGATCAAAGCCCTAGCAACGATAAAGTAAAATGGTTAAATTTTATGAAAAAATGTCCATTTATTCTCTATGAAAATAATGACATTTTTAATTATTAAAGAAATTATTTGAATAAAATAAATAAAATCTAGCCTATGTTCATTTGAGGGTTATAATGAACCTATATGCAAAGATACAGGATCATTAAATGCTGCATTTTGACGCTGGCTTCAGCCTAACATTTGCACACAATCGGATTTATAATATTATTAGCTGTTACCCGTGACTTCGTTCACGCAACATAAAAAGAAGAAGAAATACATTAATTAAGTAAAATATTTCACTCCCGATAGTTAAAAACGTAAATAATTAACTAACTCTTTATCACATTTCATAGGAGACATTACGGTATTTTTGTTATAGGATTTTGATATAACTCAGTCTTAAAAAAGTGAAAATTTGTGCCAAATAATCGCGAAAATGAAATTGCAACCAATGCAAAAAGGAGGGCCAAATAAAATCGTGGAAACAGACGAATTGGGTAAAAACAAATGTCAATTTTATCTGATAAACAATTTTACTTTTAACGCCATTGTGAAACGTTTAATGCTTAATAATTAGTATAGATAAAAAAAAAAAAATGTAAATTTTTCATTTTAAATATGACGTGAAGCTCGTCTACTTTCTATAATTACTGATCCTTGTATTATTAATGTACGGACTTGATTCACACTCCTTTTAAAACATATTGGAAAATTTCCGTTTTGTTTCAAATATGATGTCACTTTTCCCCCAGAGAAGTCACTTTTTAATGAAATAATTCTTATTAATTTTCTTTTCCAGGCAATCAGTACGTAAATTTTAGCAGAAAGCTCACATTTGTATGTAAATGATATTCAAGCATATTATTAATCAGTATCGATAAAAAAATGTTTCAGGTTTTCATCTTAAATATGACGTTCATTATATATCTATTTTCATTATATACTGATATTGATGCTCCTTGTATTATTACGAATATTTGAAAATACATGTTTTATTTATGACGTCATATTTGTCCAAGCCAAGAACGATCCTTTTCATGGTTCTATGGTTCAAGCGAAATCTTTTCTTAATAAAATAATTATTGTTCATTTTTCCTTCTAATTATAACACAGTCTTTGACAGAAAATGTCTTCTCAACCTAACCGATATTCATACTTCATGTATAATAACAAATACTCCATAGTTCCGTTTCAAATATCATGGAAATTCATCTTCTTTTGAATTCTTTTTAATTTTCATTTTATACGTGGAAATCGCTCAATTGAAAAATAATTGTTGAGGAAAAATTATTATTCCATGTTTTGTATTTATTGGCAACAATAATGCTTAGCAATGCAAAATGTTTAATTAAATTCTACAGAAAAAATATTCATTAATTCTCTATGAAAATTATAAAATTTTGAATTATTAATAAAATTATTTTGGCCTGAAAATATTCTTTCGAATATTCTTTTGAATTGAAAAAAAATTGAAACCTTGTATTATTATCAAAATCTAAACAAAAGTACATTTTTCTTCTAGTAATGTTATTTAATCTTCTTTTTAATTCTTAATTTTTTTTAATTTCATTTTCATTTTTCGCGTGAAAAATTTAAGTAAAAATTATTATTTCGGTTTTTGATTTAGTGTTGGCAACGATAAAATGTTAGCAACAGTAAAGTAAATTTAACCATTTTAAATTATTAAGAAAATTATTTTGACCTGAAATTACTTTTTCGAATATTCTTTTGAATTGAAAAAAATTGAAACCTTGTATTATTATCAAAATCTAAAGAAAAGTACATTTTTCTTCCAGTAATGTTATTTAATCTTCTTTTTAATTCTTAATTTTTTTTTTATTTCATTTTCGTTTTTCGTGTGAAAAATTTGAGTAAAAATTATTATTTCGGTTTTTGATTTAGTGTTGGCAACGATAATATGTTAGCAACAGTAAAGTAAATTTAACCATTTTAAAACTTTATAAGGAAAAAAATGTCCATTTATTCTCTATGAAAATAATGAAATTTTGAATTATTAGGAAAAATATTTCAATAAAATAAACAAAAACCAGTCTATGTTCATTCCCGGCTTATAATCAACCTATATGCAAAGATACAGGGTAATTAAATTCTCCATTTTGACGCTGGCTTCAGCCTAACATTTGCACACAATCAGTTTTATAATATTATTAGGATTAGGATTAGGATTAAATGCTGACAGACGATTGAATCCTGACGATAGAAATGCGATTTTTTTTTTTTTCAAACTTTCCTGAAAAACATAATTTAATCACAATCTTGTCTTCATTATCGATTGAAATAAAAGAAAAATTCAATTTCAATTTGAAAATGACGAATAAAAAGAAATCAATAATCCCTATCGGGATCCTTTTCAATTTTTCCCCCTTTTTTGTGTCACAAAATAAAACTGAGTAATTAGTTGTCATCATTACAGAAATGTCATTGAAATTAGAAAAAAATTAATATCTCGAAAACTAATTCCAATTTCAAAATTCTATTACCAGTTTTGACATCCGCGGATTTTTATGGACAATTGGTATTAATTTCACCATCAAGCGTTTAATATTTGATTAAAAATAGCCCTGAAACATAATCAGTCGTTTCACAAATTCGTTTCATTAGGATTTTATGTATATAGGGTAGATTTATTTTTGTAGAAATTAATAGCGATGTATATTTGTTTAACGAAATCTTAAAAATTTTAATTTAGTTTTTTTTTTGTGTGTGTGGGGGGGGGGGGGGGGTGTCTTTGTAGAGCTTTTAAATTTAGATTTTCTTTAACCATCTTTTTCGCTCATTCTAAAATACATTGATTTTCTTAATCTTTATTTGAATGTAACCTAATGCGGCTAAATTAATTTTTTTCAATGAGTGTTTATGTATACATTAATGTCTAAGAGGGTCGTTAACATTATTGTTATTACGTATTCCATGAATTGCGAACATATAATCTGAAGATAAAATATATGCATAAGTGTGCTTTTTGAAGAATTTTTATTGTAGGATAATGTTGCTTCAGAAATATCGGCATATGTACTATACAAATTGCCTGGATCGGACCAGATTTTTAGATTTCTTAATCTGCTGGGCCGAACTTGGACCAAACTTTTAGCTTATACCGGTTGGGTCAATAAAGATTTTGTACAGGTCTAGGGCAAATTTTTAGATTTCATAAAATTCTGGATGAGGCCAATATAGTTTCTGTATGGCAAATCCGGATCTGGGTTTGGAAATTTAGGCCCGTGAAGACCTTCAACCTACTCTACTCTGCAATTAAATATATTATTTTTATCTCTCAAAGCGCTCAGTTTCAAACAAGTTCACAACTTTTCTAATGTAATTAATAATACAAAATAATACTTATTGTAATGAAAATTTAAAAAAAAAATTGATCAGTTTAAAAATTATATAAACGGTATAAATTATATTTTTTAAATTACAGTGAATATTGGATCACATTTGTAGGGAAGTAATTTTTTTAATATAGAGTTTTAATCATGCTTTTTCAAATTGAGTGGAGCTTATTTAACCCTTTCAGGGGCAAAGTACGTATTTGAAATGATTGACTGGCACCAGATTTTACAAACAAATTTATTTCAAAATAAGTAAAAGTTTTTCTTCACTTATTTAATGAAAATAAATTTTTCCTTTCAAAATACTGGTGCCAATGTGGCATTAAGCGATAAAAATTAGGTGGTCCAAAAATGAACCACCGTTCTTCAAAGGGTTAAGGGAACGCTCCAGCGATCCTCTTTGATCGCGAAAGCTATTGGATCGTGTTAAGGTATTGGAAAATTTAAAAACAGAATGGCCGAATATAATTATCAAAATTCAGTTTTCACCATCAAAAGGTTAACATCCTATGCCAACTTAATGTTTTAAGTCTCCGCATGTTTTCGAAAAAGGAAAATTGAAATTTTACCATCTTCTTAAAATACTTAAGGATCATACATCCCCACTTAAAATTTAATGCGACAATTGTTTTGTGCACTACGTTGGCATCGGACGTTGGTGAAAACTGAATTTTGATAATTATATTAGGTAATAAATAATCACCTAATGAAAATTTCTCAAATGTCCTTTCCGATCACGAAATTCCATGTTAAGATATTGGAATATTTAAAAACGGAATGACAATGCCTTATATAATTATCAAAACTAGCTTTTCCCCGTCAAAATAATAGGTGTCCTACCTCGACGTACTGCATTTTTAAAAATTATTTAAATTTTTAAAAATTTAATGTATTATAAAAATTTTGCTTCAGTAATAATGACTAGAAGTCATATTAAGTGTTCTTCAAATTTTAAAACAATAAAAAATTTACATGACGAAATTAATAGTAAAACGAAGAAAGGAATGGATAAATTGCCACACTTTGTTATTAAATGATGTCACTTCAGGTTTAAGAAAAACTAAGTTGACATGCTCGGCCTTGCCCGGGCCCGTCAAAAAGCTTTAAATGAATCCCAAATAAAAATACTGATTTTTTAATGGTTATAAATATAAAGGTTTTACAGCCCATGTAAAAATTACGTCAGAAATATTGTTATCTGGTTGTAAATCAATTATGTTTTCTTCCTGGGAAAAGGACACTTCTTCAAATTCTATAGAAGGGGAACTTCCCCTCCCATTTTTCTTTCCAGTCCTGCCTTCAAAAAAGTGAAAGCGCCTCCCTCCCTTTGCATTCTTCTTGCAATCACCAATTCCCTTTTGTTCACCCCTCTCAAACAAAGCAGGTGAAAGAATGAAAGTTCCCTCCAGGAAGGGGAAATAAAAATAGAATTAAGAAGAACTTAGAAGGAGTATTTCCTAGTGGTAGGGTTGGGAGCAGTTTAGGCCAATAGGAGAGTTATTCTTTCCCCAGCACTCTTGATTCTTCTTAATTTATTTTCCTGCTTTATTGCCCGTTCAAAAAAAGTTGAAGCATGCGCAGTAAAGTCAAATTTGCACTGAAAAATTAAGACTTTTGCTTCTCGCTTCAATATATCAGATGGCACTTTTAAAGCTAAATATCGTAAAAGTCGGGTAAGAATGGGTATTTTCTGCGTTTTAAGCAGTTATTTCAATATAAGTCTTAAATTCTTTAAAATGTAAAAGAGTGTAAATATAATTTTTCTTCGTATATTTCAAAGTCCAAGTTTTTCTTTTTTTTTTTTTTTTTTTTTTTTTAAGAAATCTTGGATTTGGGATTAATTAAAGATCAGTGGAAAAATAAGACGTAAAGAAAATATTATATGTATATAATGCATAAATATTTACGTATAATTCAAAACTTAAGTGAAAAAAAATACTGACATTTAATAATAAAAGGAAAGAGAAATTGTTCTCATACTTTTGTATTTGAAGAGGAAAAAAAGAACAATAAAGGTAACTTATTCTTTAAATCCTCGTGAAAAAAAAAAGAATGACATAAATTGTTGGTTTTATTAAGAATTTAATTACAAATATACAGAGATTGCTAAAAAAAACAATAAATGTTGAATAAAATACAACATGATGTATCGGATGGTATTAATATAAAAAGTTATTTTATACAATACTTATGATTTTTCATTCTTCAACTTATCGATGTATTCGATGAGAAGCTCATTAGCTGTTGTAAAATTATTTATCATAAAGGATTGCCATTCTGCAGTACGCAAAATATTCTGTGAGTTATCACGAAAAAATTCCGTGGAGTGTTCTAGAAGGTCCGAATCGTCATGATTCACTGCAAGCTGAATTATTTTGCAAATGTTTGTAGTACACAAAGTTTTTTTTATAAATTCGCAGCATTCCTCCTTTAGAGCTCCCAGCTCATATTTATCAGCTGCATAGTACAAACCAAGCATATTGCTTCCATCTAGATTGTCAACTTCCCCACAGTACACGTACAAAAGCAACTGTTGCATGGACTGTGGATCGCAGTCGTGCACATCGATAACTCCACTATTTTTCTCCAACATATTGTGACTCAGCATAGATTCGAAAACGTGTGAGCGGGCCATCAGAATGTCACGATGTGCCGAAAATTCTTTGTCCCCAACTTTCAAGATGATGTCGTGATTCTGACCATCCAGGAACAATTTCTTATAGTCTTGGCATACAGATTCCGCCCCTGTAAGAGAAACAAGTAATATAATTTTTTTTTTTTTTTTTAAAGTCAATTCCTACTTAGGTCAACAAAGAAAATTTTTATTTTAGTTACTTTTTATTAAATAATTACAATTAATATGCATATACATATGGCAGAATCATAATATTAATTGTCGAAATAGAAAGCGAATTTCCTTGTAAGTTTCCATTTTAATAAATAATATAAGAATGGCTCGGATAATACGTAAGTACCAAAAATAATATGAAACAGTATAGAAAATAACATTAAAACTAGAGATCGACCGAAATTTCGGTTTCGGTTTCGGCGCAAAATCGGAGTTTCGCAGAATATTCGTTTTCGGCGAAACTGCTGCCAAAATTTCGGCCTGACCGAAACTCGACCGAAACTATCTGTATTTCAAAATCTCGTTCCTTCTTTCGGAAATTTTCAACTTTGCTCATTGATATGAGTTGTATCGGCTCAAATGAGACGCTGTTTATTGCTTTGAACTCCACTGTTTATCATTATCGGCCATGACTGATCCATGATGCGAGCGTAAATTATAAAGCAAGCAATGAATATACGACTAAACTTAAAAGACGCTTATCACGTGATCTTTAGAAGCTGCAAACTTAACAGTAATAGAAAATTTTTACTTTGAAACTTCAGATTGTTTTGAATACTTTCCTGAATATTAAAGGTGTTGTTAAAAAACATGAAGATTTACGAAATTTATTACGAAAGATATATCGAGGTATGTATACTCAAAATATTTTTTTATTAGATGAAATTTGTATAATTGGAAACTATTTCTGTCTTATTGATAAATTAATTACGTTTTATTTTATATGAAAATAAATAGTTTTGGATAGAGGCGCAGAGTCAACTTGGCACCGGAGATAAAATTTTCAAACAGGGGTGCCATTTCAATACTTTCTGAAGGAAGAAGGGAGTGGAAAAGCTTTTTTTTTTTTGTGGGGGGGGGGGGGGAGGGAGACAATGATTGAGCAAAGATTTCTTTTGATCTTATTGTGCACATTCTAAAAGAAAATTGACAATTGTTACATTTTTATCCTTATATATATATATATATATATTTAAAATTAGCTAAAGTACAAAATAATGTTAAACATGTCTCACTTTGAGAATATTGAAATGGAAAATAAAGTTTAAAATTAATAATTTCTAAGCTTAAAATGTTGTCTTAGTTGGTAATTTTCCTTTTTTAGTCAAATTGTACAAATTATTTTAGATTTTGTGCCCTTTACTTAAACTTTTACTTAACCAATACTTAATTCTTTACTTATACAATTTAAATGCAAAATATTAACAAATTGAAAATATGAATATATTTAAAAATTAAATATTCATTAGTGAATTTGTTTTACATTATTTAACAACATTGTCAATTAATTATTGATAAATGCCTATAATTATTGGTTGTTATAAAATAATAAATATAAAAGTTGTATTATTCATGTATCATTTTGTTGGAAACGTATACGCACACATATATGTACATTTGTTTGTTAGAAATGTGGTTCAATACACCTATAATTAATAAATTAATTAGTAACGTAATTAGTTATTATTAAGAAATTATTTGTTTTTAATTAATAATTATATGCAGTTATGTATGTATTAATCAGTTTTTAATTTTTTGACACTTTCGGTTTCGGTTTCGGCCGAAAGTGGAAATATCACCGAAATTCGGTTTAGGTTTCGGTTTCGGTCTAAAAACCTGTTTCGGTCGATCTCTAATTAAAACATAATTATGAGTCAACAGTTACCATGCCAACAGTTTCATGTAAAAGCGGCTCTTTCGAAGGGTGGTACCTAATGCAGTGTTTCTACTCATTTATCTTCGGGTTTTGAATGCTAGTAATTTGGTAATTTAATTTAATTAATTAATTAATATTTGAAAAAACTGTATTAACATCAAGTGTCATCCACTACAGGTTTAAAAAAATGTATTTGAACTTGAGTGGATGAATAAAAAGTATTTTATTAACGATTGGAAATTTGAACAAGATATATAAATGTATAGAGATTGTGAGCTAATAGTAGGAAATGAAAAAAAAAAAAAAGTATGTTTAAGTTTTGAAGAAATATTTTGCTTTTACTTGCGCATTTTTGTTATTTCTAACAATACAAAATTCGTTGTAGAGTGCTGCATCGGGTAGGTAACCCAACTTTACCTGACCGGACCGAGTTAATTTTTTTTTTTTTTTCGTTGCGGGGCGGATTGACTTTAATGTTTCGGATTCGGATTGGATTTTGACTCTTTCGTTCGGGTTTAGGAACACAATTTTTCAAAAAGAAAATTTTTATATTTCTTAAATTAAAAAACTACACATTTTAATATTAATGAATGTATGTGTATTCATTTTTATAATTAAAAAAAAAGAGATAAAGTATGATATTGGTGATATAATTGTAGGCTACTTTTTCATATTAAAAATAAATGAACAACGTGAAATAACATAAATAAAAATATATAAATTGGCAAACAGCTGTTTTGGAGCCCCTAAAGCTCCATCATCAGTGCCAATTCAAAAGATTAAAACCGATTTAAAAGTTTAAGCCATGTAAAATATGCTTTCGTCTTTCGCACGCGCCAAGATTGAATGGTGGCGACCTTTTCAAAAGAGCAGCGGAGTCAGGAAAGGAAACACATGTGACGCAGAGACCAATAGGAGCGCCCTGCCAAAGTGAGTTTAAGTACAGAGGAGAAAAAAAGGGGGGGGAGGGACGAAGAGAATGTGTTAAGTGAAAGGTAGCCAGACATTTGAAAAATTTGGTAAGGAGGAGAAAAAGGGGGGATTTTACATGGCTTAAACTTTTAAATCTTTTAATATTTTGAATTGGCACTGATGATGGAGCTTTAGGGGCTCCGAAACAGCTGTATGCCAATTTATATATTTTTATTTGTGCTATTTCACGTTGTCCATTTATTTTTAATATAACGGCAAAAAGTTTAATCCACCTTTTTAGATACTTTTCCATAATTGCAGTAAAATATAGATTAATTTTCTATCACTTCGGGTTCGGGTAGTTCGTCGAGTTTGGATAGTGTTTTGGTCTGTCAAATTTTCTCTCTTTTGTTCGGGTCGGGTTTCAGGTTGACTTTAAACAGAATTTTCGGGTCAGCCATAGACTTGAGGATAACATTAGAGACTACTCTTTTGCATTCAGCGGAGGCTTGAAAAGTGAGGCAGACATGTGTCACGTGTGTTAGGGAATTGGAGTTTCCAATATGGCGATTTTTCGTTACTCTTGGCGTTACTCATAATTCAGAGTAAAAAAAATTCGCATTAAATATTTTCTTCTTAGATTTTGTAATCTTTATTTTCATTTGAACATATACTTTCACCCTCAGTTTAATCGAGAGCTTTTATAAAAATACAGACCTGCCAAGTCTCCGGCTTTTTGGATACCAGTAATTTAGTACAGAAAATGTTCTTTTATTTAATCTGAGCATTTTGCGAATTAAAAGAACAACATTTTCTCTAAAAAATTACTGGTGTGCAAAAATTCGGAGACTTTTCAACTCTGACAAATAATTTAGTATTTTAGTTTATTTGGATTGGATTTTATCGAAGTCTAGTTGGCTATATGTGTCACACATATATTTTGTTATGTTCAAACTGAGAAGAAAATTTCTACTAAAAACAAAAATCAAGCTTATAAAACTTAAATAACATTAAAATTGAATAAAATAGAACATTTTATGGCTGCTTGAAATCTTAAGATTATTCTCAAATCCAAACTAGGTACTTTTTGACACACTTTTTAATTAATTGTTTTTCGACTTTGTATTAAACTGCCGGGTGTTCTTATTAAGAAACTAAACAATAATCGAACTGTTTCTTCCATCTTTTCTGTAAAAATAGAATATTTATTTATCAGAAAATGCTGTCAAAGTTGGCGTTTTGAACAGAATTTCCAATCGCGACAGCGCACACTCTCAAAAATGAATACTCAAATTTCAAAAAATTTTCTTCGTTTTTGACGAAACGCTTTCTTGAAATATGCTCCGAGTAAACGTTTCGTCAAATCGAGTAAATTTGCATCCTCAAAATTACGAAGAAAGTGGTTTCGTCAAATTGATTCTTTGAAAGTTCCAAAAAAAAAATGTTTGGTGGCTCCATCTGTCGGAGCTTTTAGAAGCTTTTTTAATTGACTTGGGGCAAAATAACACCGTCCTTCGGTGAGGGTCGAACGCGCGACTTTTAGCTTGACAGACCAGCGTCTTACCTCTCAGCTAGCGGGACTTCGAAATTGCTTGATTTTAAAAGTATTTACGAGATGTTGATGTGTGTTTATATTTTTAGAAAGCAGATTGTATTTTTATCGGTGTTGTTATAACTTCTGCATGTTTTAATTAATAAGGCTAGATTATTATTATGGTTAATAAATAATTAGAAAATGGCTTGATTAATATAATTTATTAGAGAAATTTCCTTTGTTCAATGAATATGCTCTAGTTAATTTGTTGATCAGAAATAATTAATTTTGAAGTGCATATTTTGGAGGCGAGTTCATCAATTTCAGCGGATAAGATTACTGTTTATAGAGGGGAAAGGTCAGTTATACGTATTTTAAATTTGATTGTTATATGAATATATTTCTTAAATAAAAAAAGCACCTAATATTGTGATTTTTTATTTATTATTATTATTATTATTATTTATTATTATTGTTATTATTATTATTATTATTATTATTATTTTTTTTTTTTTTTTTTACCATTGGGAAAATGTACAGCTTTCGGTCGAAAATGGACCAAATGATGTTCGCATTTTACTATTTTAACCGTTTTTAACGAAATTTTGTAACTTTAGATGATTTTTCTAAGCGTTTTTAACGAAATTCTGTAACTTCAGAAAAATTTATCTTTGAATCGGCAATAGGAATGCTTAAATTCATTACAAAAAGGATAGACGCAAATTATCAGATATAAAAAATAAAGTAGAAATTTGGTACATTCGTGTTATAGCGGCCCCCAAGGATGAAATATTTTTGTTTCTGTTTTCATTAATTATATCTTAAATTTAATACTTTCGTGCAATTTTTTTTTTTTTTTTTCTTTTTTTTTGAACGATTTTGTAACAAAAATAATCTGGCCGGGAATGCGGAAACATTTTTGTAAAATATTTGAGATTTTCCATTGCATTAAAAATCATTTAATTTTGAAACGAAATGATTGTCAAAAATGACGAAATATAGCTTAAGAATTGCGGAATCGTCAAAAGTGAGAGTTTTATTTTTGACAGCGAGGAAACAGTTTCGTCAAGATATTTGAGGATTCGCGTTTCGTCAAAAACCACGTGACTCAGTGACGAAATGATTGTCAAAAATAAGGAAATGAGGCCTGAGGATTGCGGAATCGTCAAAATTGAGTGTTTTATTTTTGAGAGTGCAAGACATGAAAAAAAAACTACCGTCTTGAGGGAGAAAAAAACCCGCTTATAACAGAAGTTATAATTCATTCATAGGAAAATGAGAAAAAAAAAACTGTTCTATTCCAAATCAGTTCAATAAACATGTCTGCAAGTATCATGCTTTTATTTTTTAAAATGAGTCAGAAAGTTTCGCGTTGTCAAACAAAGAAATTTTTTTTTGAGAAACGCTTTTGTTTTTTTAATTTTATTACTCCCTTTCTATTTTTAACACCCCCCCCCCCCCCCACACACACACCCTCCCCGCCTCATTGACTACAAAATATTCGACTAAAACCACACGAAAAAAATATATAAATTGAATACGTTTCGTTATTTGAAACATTTCATTTTGAAGAATATGTATTAATAAATAAGAATCACACATACCTTTAAAAACATGTTAAAATAATAAACAAATTAACGCGTTTTTTTTTAATATCACGCGTTAATTATATAACGCGTGTTTTTTTTTTTTTTTTTTTTTTTTTTTTTTTTTTTTTTTTTTTGTTATTTTAAGCACTATTTAATGTTGAAATCAGCGAAAATAGTTCTGTTAAGAAAGTTTTATAGGATAAAAAAAAAAAAAAACTAATCCTTTTTTACAGACACATATTGAACTAGATTGCGGTGTGCACTGTGCGGTGTCCAATATATATATATATATATATATATATATATATATATATATATATATATATTAATTTGTCTAATTTTCTAAATAAAAAAAAAAAAATTCAAAATTTTATTATCTAGATAAAAATTCATTTCATATTTTGAAAAAAACTTTTCATTTTTTTTTTCCTTACTGTTCTCAGATTTTAAAAAAGCGCAAATAATAACTCCAAAAATTTTTCAATTACAAAATATAGTTACGTAAATAATAAAAGAGAAAGAGAACTTTAAAATAATTCAATTACTACGCATGAAAAGCATTTAATGATAAACATTGCATTATAGCTAAAACACTATATTTAAAACAATTTTCTTAAAGCATATAAAATAAAACTGTTCTTCTAGACATTATTACAAAAGTCCTAGAGGCTGCGACATTTTTTATTTAACCATTTTGTTCAAGTTGATTTTCAACTGAGCGATCGACAATAGCCAGCCGTCAATTGTCGCGACAGCAGTGGACCCTTGTGAACCAAAAACTTAGGTTTTGCTTAATTTTTCAAAAGGAAATGAAAGGCAATCCGATTACAGAAGATCGTAACTAGTCGAGATCAGGTCTTTACAAATTTGATAAAATCTGGTAGCCAGAAAAAAATTCTAGTAGCCAGTAGAAAATATTTACCACCCCCTCCTTCCTCGTCATTAATTTTCAATAAGCACAAAAGTTTTTATGAATTAATTGAGGAAAAATAATAACAGGCATTGTTTAGAATTATTAGATACATAGTTTAGAAAGATAATATAAACTAAGATTTCTAATGAAACTTATCAAAATCATATATCTTTCCAAAAAAAAAAAAAAAAAAAAAAAAAAATAGTGTAAAGAGTGAATTAACCGGCGTGTTCGGAAAATGCTGATGGCGGAATGCTTCAAATGTCCGGATAGTTGGATGCTACAAAATCTATATCTGCTGAGGAGCGCATCGATGAAATAGTGAAGCAGGAAAACAAGTTTTCGCCTTTTTTTTCGGTCGAAGTCTCAAATAATTCTGACTGGATTATTTTAAAATTTACATTGGATGAACTTATTTTTGCCAAATTAAAAACAAAAGTAAAAAATATTTTTTGTGTGAATATAGTTTTAAAGTTTATTATTATTTTTTAAATATTGGGAAAGGGGTGTGGGGGGGGGGGGGGGTGGCATTTGTGCTCATTTCAAGAAAGCTTAGGTCAATTTATGTACAAAAAAGAAACAACAACAAAAACCCAATTAGATTAAATAACTTGGTCGCCAGATAAAAATATTTGATCGCCAGTGGCGACCGTATTTGTCAAGCCCTGGTCGAGATAATATAATTCAATCTTCCGTAATCAGGTAATCTTATTTTTTAAACAGAGCAAATCAATGTGTTTTTAGAATCTGCGAGGTGTGGACGGGTGGTTAGGAGCATACTCATAGGGGCAGAGCATCCTAGTCATATAAATAAAACAAGAAAACGTTCTATAATAAATATGCAAAATGCGATTTTTCTTCTTTTATTTGAAATTCTATGTTTCAAAATAGGAAGGAGCTGGTAGTGTCATCTTTATATGATCTTAATAGTTATGGATGAGAATTTTATATTTAGGTTGATATTTTTACAATTTTTTTCATTAATAGCCCAAGCATTAATTGTCCTGGTATTTTTTGTGTATAATTTTTTTTCTCTTTTCTATAAGGAAAGTAATTGTCATTTGGTGCAAAAAATTGCGCAAATTTATAACATTGATTATATATTGAAACTACACACGCCAGCTCATGGCAAACAATTGTATTGAATAATACTATCCCACAATCTTGCTGTAGAAGTGATACTAGTAATACGCACACAATAATAATATACATTCAGTTTCACAGGTGTTAAACAGGCAATTTGCATGAAACAACCCCTTACTGACACTAAGATCAAATTGTCATTAACCAAAGCAAGGTTCCGCCCAGACTTTTATCCCAGACTCCTGTTTATGTGAAATTGTGAAACGTTTATTATATTATATTTGTGAAAAACCTAAGTTATAATTTTGTGAATTTGAAATTATCATTATATGCAAACTCCTGTTTATCTATTTTAAACAAGATCCTTTATGTGTAAAAAAAAAAAAAGCTAGATAATAGATTATTTGGAGCTTCAGTGGTTTTGAGAAGATCAGGTTTTATTTTTAAATGATTAAATTCGTGAAAAGTTCAGTTCGTTCAAATTCGTGAAAAGTTTTATGAAAAGTCTATATTTGAGAAAAAGAATTTTGTGAAGGATCCTGTTTTATGAAGACATTTTTTTGTGAAGGGTCTTGTTTTATGATGAAATTTTTTGTGAAGGACCCCGTTTTATGATGAAAAATTTTGTGAAGGGCCTTGTTTTATGATGAATTTTTTTTTTCGAAGATCTTTGTTTTATGATGAAAAATTTTGTGAAGGGCCCTGTTTTAAGGCAAAATGTTTTGTGAAGGGTCCTGTTTTCAGATGGAAAAATTTATGCAGGGTCCTTTAAAGGACTCAAATTATTCCTAAATAGATCCCTGCAAAGGAAAATGTTATAGGCGTACAGTTGTGTGGGCTCATAGCCCCACCAATACATTTTAAGCTGAACTCTTTGCCCTCTAATTAATGTAAAAAACGACATAAGAAAATATTTTCTCTTTGTGTGCTATTTTCGTAATTAAAATGCTAAAAGTTTAGATTCTAAAAGGTTGATATATACATATGCAAATATAAATGAAAAAAAACTACATCCTGGAAGACAACATTATTTCAAATAAACTTTGGTTGTGACTTCATTATAAACGATTTGGGAATAAAAGCGAGTTTATATACATATTTTTAAATAAACATCTCAAATTCAGATTGTCTGTCTATATTTAAATGGTAATTTATTTAAATATATACTTTTAGTTTTAATTTCAGTAAAAAGGGTTTAAAAAGAAATATTAAATTTGTAATCGATGCCTATTACACCTATATACACACCGCGACAGATTCGTATTTGTGTGTAAAAAGTTATATTAAAGTTGAGCCTCAACCAATAGTTTTCAGAACTCTATGCCTATTGTTTAAATGATTGAATCTCACCAGAATTTACCAACGAATTAATTTGAAAATAAATAATTTCCTTCGTGTACCTTATAAAAGCAAAATTTTATTTAAACATTCTAGATGCCAACTGGCATTTTGGAATTAAACTTAAGTGGCATATATAATATACCAGTCAAGCGATTGAAAATTAGATGCCAATTGGCATTTGGGAATTCAACTTAAGTGGCATATATAATATACCACTGTTCTCTTGAAAGGGTTAAAAAAATCTTAACACGAATCACAAAAAAGATTATCTTTATCTAATAACCATATTACAAAATTATCTGTTCTAGGTGTAATCAGAATGATTTTTTTTGCTGTTGTATTTTATGCGTCTACGCCGCGATGAATTGATATCGTGACAGATTCTCGCAGAATAATTAGAAAATATGATCAAGAATACAGAACAGAAAATAAATGAAATGATATTGTAACATAAAACTTGTGTATCTTATTTAAAAAGCTTTCTTCATACAGGGATCTGTTTAGGACATGGATTCTTAAAAGAACCCTTCACAAAAAGCGAAAAAGCCTCATGTTAAAACAGCGCCCTTAACAAAAATCGTCATCTTAAAATAGAGTCCTTCATAAAAATCCTCATCTTAAAACAGGAGCCTTTACAAAATATTTCATACCAAAACAGGATCCTTCACAAAATTCGTTGTCTTAAAAATAGACCTTTAATAAAACTTTTTGTTTCTAAACTGAATTTTTTCGTAAACTTAATATTTTAAAAATAAAATCTGACCTGTCACAAAATAATTAAACTTGTCAAAGAACATATTACTTAGCTGTTTTAAAACGTAATAAAGCTCCTGTGTAGAGGATAGATACACAAGAAGCCTGAATGTAGGGATAATTGCAAATTCACAAATTAAAAAAAGCTTTTCACAATTTCACAAAAACAGGGCCCTGTGAGAAAAATCTGGACAGACCCCTATCATATTTAATCATGACTTACTTTTCCGTTTCCTGCGCTTTAGTTCGTCCAATAAATCTGGCTGATTACGTGCAAGCTTCAGCACGCACTTGATTGTAACAATATTAGAAGGTGCCAGCTCGAACTGACGTTGCTTAATGTCTGACATTTTAAACGAGCAAGAGCCAGACCATTCTAAATCATCTTCCAATGCTCCTGTGGCTAAATTTTCCAAACTGCCATCCAGTTTTTTCAAGCCAAATTCATATTTCACTGGATATTCAAGAGGTTCATCGATGTTGAGTTTCACCTTAATAAATTCAGGCTGATACGTCGATTTGTGATGCACTTCGAAACGCCATGATGCACCAGCAAATGAGAAAGAGGGGCTTTTCAAGAAAGAACATTCCTCTTCAGCGATTGAAAAAAAGTCTGTGATTTGAAATTCAATTTCTGCTTCTTCGCGGTTTTTCTTTACAACGCCCGTCTGTTTAACTTTAAACATTGTTAGGTTTGAATCAGTAATATCTCCTCGGATTTTGAAATGAAGTCGGAAAAGTCCTAAAAATAAATAAGATGGAAGTAAAGTATACATAAAAAGAGTATTTGAAATCAGACACAATCATGCAAGTAAATAAATAATACACACTGGTTATTTCATAGATCATTATAATAGTTAAAATTCATAAAGAAACAACTAAATGTAAATATATTGCTTGAAGGTGCGTAGAAACATACATAAAACATTTAAAAGCACATTAAAGTCCTTTTAAAAATCCAAAACGTTTTCAACCGAACTACTCGGTCATCATCAGTGAAAGACTGTTCAATGAAAATTAGTTTTTCACTGATGATAATCGAGTAGTTTGGTTGAAAACGTTTGGAATTTTTAAAAGGACTTTAATGTGCTTTTAAATGTTTTATGTATGTTTTTACGCACCTTCAAACAATATATTTACATTTAGTTGTATCGTTATGAATTTTAATTATTAAACAAGGTGAATTTGCACTGAAATTTTAACTTTTTATTGCATTATAATAGTGTTCAAGGGTCGATCCAGGCAAAATTTGAAGCCTATTTAAAGCCGTTCATAAAAATCTATTTAATAAAACAGGACCCTTCACAAAAATCAATTTGATAAAATGGGTCCCTGCACAAAATTCTTTATAATAAAACACGGCCCTTCACAGAATTCTTTTTACTAAAATAGGCCCTTTCACAAAATTCTATTCCATTAAAACTTACTATTTATTATTTTGTGATGTTTTAAAATGTGTAATTTGTAAACAAACAAGTTCACCAGACAGGCAAACTTCAGCAAAAGATTTTAAAAAGTTTTTGTTTATAAATAAATGCTTGGTGGGAATTTCAGTAACTGGATTTCAACTGTCGTTACAAAATGTTATTTTTCATAAAAATATAATAAATTTCACAAATATAACCTTTACTTCATAATGAACAGAGGAAAGTATATTCAACTAGGTAAAATATAGTCAATGGTTGGAGTATCATAGTTGAGATTTTTTCCAACAGAGCGAAAATATTTTCGCTCTGTTGGAAAAAATCTCAACTACAATACTCCAACCATTGAATATAATCTTTACTTTTCACAAAATGGGTCCCAAGGAAAAAACAAACTTGGATCGACCGCTGGTGTTATTAGTTTGAGGTAAAGTCACTATCTATGTTACATACATTTGAAGAAAGCAATTAACCCATTAACGCCGACTTATTTTACACTTCTTTTAATACTTCGATACCAGTTGACACCAGTTTTCCCATACTGTTATTTTAACTGATTGAATCTCTGATAGTTTCACATTAGATAATATGAATTTTTTTTTACTGAGATACTGGTGTTCATATTTAAAAGTTTCGTATCACTTAACTGGTAACTTTTCGTACCAACCGGCATTAATGAGTTAATAAAAATCCCTGACGGCTCGGCCTACAGGCACGGGTAGATTTCGAAGACGCAGGCCGTGGGGCGCCTGTTTTTGGGGAATTGCGGAAGAAATTATCTTTTTGCCATGATGCTGCAGTTGGGATCGCCCACTTCGAAATCTAACTTGTTTGCAGGCGGAGCCGGCAGGGATTTTTTATTTATTTATTTATTTATTATTATTATTATTATTATTATTATTATTATTATTATTATTATTATTTTGCTATAAGAGTTGGTCCTATAAAAAACTTGCCAATGTAAAAGTTTTAGATTATATTAAGAGAATTTATAATAAATTTAAGCGGATTTGATATATTGTAAATTGACGAAGTTATGATTTTTTTTCTTCTTCCTTTTGATGTCAAAAATTTGTCATGCATAAATTTTTGGCCCTTTTCCTAGAAGTAATAATAACTTTAAATAGAAGATTCGATACGTATCATAATTAAGAGGTTATGTTTTTTTTCTGTTTTCACAAAAAGCCCCCCCCCCCTCCCCCTTGGTTCGATATTGCCCATTAACGAACTTGACCGAGATTTTATTCCCCTTGATTTTATGTATCAGTTTGGAAGAGATTTGTGCAGAATTATTGAAGTGATCGTGTCCATAAAAAACTGACATAGATAGATAGATAAAGTTTTGAACTGGGGGTAGTTTTGGGTTCTGGGAGTCACAATCGGCGTAGGTCTGCAAAAATTTTTCAAAAATTTCAACTTAGCGGAGAATGTAATAGGTAGTATTTCTTACGAAATCTACGTAAAAAAATAAGCAATGGCTATTTCATAGGTCATTGCTAATAAATATAAAATGGATATCTTATATCAATATCGAAGCTGCCAATCGCTACGAAAAAATCGTAGTTTCTACGATTTAAAGCTAATAACTACGATATGCTACGCAACGTCCAACATTACGATTTTTAGCGAAAAACGCAAAATTTCCCAGCTGCGGCTTGAAGTCCGCGCAGTGTATTTTTTAAATTGTACATAGGTAGTGTGGACAGAGTATCTCAGTCCTCCTCCTAATAGATGCAGACATCAAGCATTTTCCTGCGGGTCTTCATTTGAGTCACAGAACAGTGGTAAAAAAAAAAAACAAGTTGGAAATTGTACGTCAAACGTTACAAACGAGGTGCGTTCGTACGCACGTTTTAGAATTAAATTCATGATATCCCGTGCGTAGAACGGGTTAAACAGCTAGTTAAGTATATATTTTATGACACTGTTCATACAAATATCTTAACTAGTTATATAAATATTCAGATATATATGTATCAGCTAGTTATATAAATATTCAGATCTTGATGATTTTTAATTCTGTGAAATGAATTATACCGTCTGCAGATTAATTTCTGTAATAAAATAAGTATCTCGGTCGCTTGACGATTAAACTTCGGAAGCTCCTATAACAAAAAAGCACCGATTTAAAAAAAAAAAATTCAAATTTCTTAATAAATATTTTTATTAATATCTCCTAAAGTTTTGATTCGATTTTAATAAAATTTGAAATGTCTCGACAAAATTCTGCAAAGATAATATATTTTAAATTGCAAACCATTTGGTTGGGTAGTTTTTGCGTTGTTATATGCGGACAGACAGACAGACGGACAGACAGACAGACGGACGGACAGACGGACGGACCAAACGACGACTATAGGTGCTACGTATTTATATAATTACGAACGCACCTAATGACGTGAAACGAATTAAGACACATGATAGGGAGAAAAAGAGAGGTGTTGGAAGATGAGAATTAATTCGCAGAGTCGTAATAATTAGTTCTGATGTTGTAATAGTTAAAGTTGCTCTACTCGTAAATAACTGTAAATAACAAAGTTATAACATAATCCTTTTTTAATCTAGAAGTACTTATTACTGATTGTTCTTGTCGTTTCCTGATTGCTATCAGAGTTCAAATGTAACGCGCATATTTGACTTACCCTATACTACGTATGATGGGTAAGTAAAAAGTGGTCATCAGGTAATAACGACTTCAATCAAGAATTTATCTCACTTATAGATAAATGAAAACGCAGTTCGATCTTTCTTTTAAAGAAAGCCTGAAAATGATGTCAAAATGAGCATTTAAAACCTAATTTCGATACCCGATAATCATGAAAAGGTCATCATCGGGTAACAATCGACTTTAATCGCTTATAGAAAATTGAAAAATGCTGCTGGATACTGTTTTTTATTTCTTTTAAGAAAGCATTCTTCTGAAAATGAACAATTAATATCGAATTTCGAGACTCGATAATCATGAAAAGCTTGTCATCGAGTAACAATCGACTAATAGCAATGTATCTCACAGTGCAACACATAGGGCAGAAATTTTTTAAAAAAATAACACCAACGAAAAATCATGCGTCAAGCATAGATTATGTAGCACTTTCCAACGCTTCCAAAATAATTTTACAAATCATACCGTTTAATAAGCTAAAAGATAACATCCAAGTAAACAATTTGGAAAACGCATAACCTTTAAAAACATAATTTCAGGAATTTCCAACATATACAATATTCGGAAAAATATCCGAATACTTTTATTCAGCCCTGTATAGGATCTATAGGTTTGTATATATACTACATAGGATGCTAAATTTTAGTTCAGTTAGGAAACGCGTAGCACAGTTTAAAATTCTCCATCTGGACTTTGTAAATAAACGGAAATGTGTTCGCGAACTTTTGTGCTTCCCTGTATAGGATCTACAGAATTTATACACACCACGTAATAGACAAAAAGCGAGTTAAAATTAAAATCTCATTCAGTAACTTAAAACGCACTTCCAGGAATTATTGTTAACAGACAGTAGAGAATTATTTTGTGTGTCCCTGTAAATGAACATGACTGCTATATACACAATATTCTGTAGTAAGCCTCTTGTAATGCACATTAGTGATATATATAAATTTCAGTGCGTTTAAAATAGTGAAACATTATTTAAATAAACCGCAGACGATTTTTCTCCATAGACGTAATGCAACGGGATTCTTTTGACTGTCCCTGTAAATTAACTTTAAGTGCTATGCACACCCTATTCCATATTAAACTTCTTCTAATGCACCTTAGTGATATATATAAAATTCAATGCGTTTAAATTAGTGAAACATTATTTAAATAAACCACAAATGATTTTTCCCCATAGACCGCAATGTAACGGAATTCTTTTGAGTGTCCCTGTAAAAAAACTATAAGTGCTACACACTTCCGTTGAAATAGGGAACATGCTATAGATGGCAACAATAACATATAAAAATTGCAGAGCAATCCGAGCATATTTACGGGAGTTAGAGCACGGACAGACGGCAGACAAACCGAAGTCATAAGCACTTTTCAACTAGGTTGGAAAGTGCTAAAAATGAAGATTTTAAACTTCTCCGTATGCTTGGGTTGGAGGAGGAAGCAAAGAGGAAAAGTATAAATTTGGATGAGAGGAGTGAAGGTAATTTAAATGATCGATTATTTATTTATTTATTATTAGTGAGCAACAAATAGAACAGTGTTTTTAAATAAAACTTTTTATTTGAATATTTTTTTTTTAAAACTAGATTCTAAATTCTCTATGTTAAGGGAGGAAGAGAGGAGCGGAAATTTTGGGGAGGGATAATTTCTACGACTGATTATTTATAGTCACTAGAGAGCACAGAAAAGGAAGAATTTTTTACATAAAAATTAAGATTTTTAAGGATTTTTAAACTTTTTTATATGTTGAGGCAGGGGAGGCAAAGGGGAGAAGCGTGAATTTAGAAGGGAGAGGTGAGGCAATTTAGATGATTATGATTGTTTATAGTTATTAGTAAGTATGAAATAGTCAGATTTTTTTCTTTGAAAAATAGAAAGTTTTAAATATCTGACGTTCTGTATGCTTGAGGATGAAAGGGAAATGGGGGAAGAGGAAGTTTTAATTGAGGGGGCAATTTTGAGGATTCGTTATCAACAAATAGAGTAGAATTTTTTAAAAAGAATTTTAAGGATTTTAAACTTTGCATGCTGAAGGTGGGCGTGGGGTCAAAGGGAAGGAGAAATTTTCAGAAGGGGATGGAAGAGAATATTTGGATGAAGTTAAAAGTAAGAAACAGAAATTAATTGACACACGATTCTTACTCCTATATTTAAAAAAAAAAAAAAAAAAAGGTTTGAAGATTTGAAACTTTTTGTGATGGAACGGGGTGGGGAGGAGGAAAATACAATTTCGTTTCGGGTGGGGGGGGGGGGGAATTTAAATGAAAAAAAAAGGATCTATCACACCCAGTAAAAAGTTTTGTTGATTCAATAAAAATTTGGTTGACCCAACAAAACTTTTTGTTTAAATATGGATCAATGGAAATTTTGTTTGAATCAACAAAAAAAAAAATATTGTTGATTTTTTTTTTTTTTTTTTTTTTTTCCAATTCCAACAAAAAAATTTTGTATCGTCAGCAAAAAAAGTTTTGTTAATTCAAGTAAAATGGTTCAATTTTATTTGAATTAACAACGTTCTTTTTGTTACATAGATATATACTATGTGTTATTTTAGCAATTTTCTTTTTTCAACAAAATATATTTTGTTTGTTTTACGAACTTGTTTTGTTTATACTACAAAAACTTTTGTTAAATAAACCAATCTAATATGCAATTTTAACTATTTTTTAATTCATTTTCAGTAATGAATTACGCCTGTAATCCTTGAATAATAACAAGTGAATTTTTATCCTGCTTTTTTTCAAGCGTAAACTAACAGAATGAAAATGCCCAAGCAAGGACTCGAACCCGGGTCCTCAGAACAGGGCTGTGAGGCTCTACCACTGAGCTACAAGGAACGATATCCCAACTCTGCATTTCTCACTCTTATATGTGTCGGACAGGCTGCAACCGCAGCACAAGATGGAAATGTCATCATGAGCACGCAAATTTCTGTGGCAAATATGAGACGACAATAGAAAGCCCAGCATACGGCAACACATAGTTAATTTTTAATTCATTTTCAGCAGTGAATTACGCCTGTAAAAAGCAGGAAAAAATTCACGGGTTATTATTCAAAGATTACAGGCGTAATTCACTGATGAAAATGAGATAGAGCTATTGCAGAAATCGCGAAAAATGCAACATAGCAGCGCCACCTGTTGCGCGATTTACACCAAAAACTAATCAGCAACAATTTATAATAGGAAGTAACTGAATATAAAGTTTTATTAAATTCCATGCATTAGTTCTTGAGATACGCCCACACAATTTTTGTCACATACAGACAAATAGTCATTGACAGTCATTTTCTAAAAACAGTCAAATCGTGTTCAGGATCTTCTAAAATCCGTCGGAAACCGGAAGTCGAAAATTTTCATGAATCCAATACTTTCTTCTTGTAAAGGTACAAGAAATTAATAAATGGGACAGGGGGATTTTTAAAATTACCTTGGTCTGTCTTAATGAAAAAAAGTTTTAATTATCCAAAAATGATGTTAATCCTTTAATTATATAGCTATATAAGTCAAATAAATCAAGTTACGTAAGAGAATTATGGCTACTACACAACAATTTAAATTTTGAAAAACAGCAAAATTTTGCTGGAATTAAAAATTTAAAAATTAAAAAATTATTGTAAAATTAAAAAAAAAAAACAGATTTTGTTAATTCAAGTAAAATTGATGAAATTTTGTTAAAATTTTGTAAGAGTGTTAACAATATTTTTTTGTCCAAGAAATAAAACCAATTTTTTACTTCAATCAAAAATTTTGCTTAAAACATCCAAAATGTACTCAACAAAACATGTTTTGTTTTTTTAATCAATTACTTTTTCTGGGTGCAAAACAAGAAAGATTCCTACTCCTGACGTATTGGATATTGGTTCCAGTTAGAAACATTGAGGAAGTATAAAAGAGCCATTTTAGTAAAAAATTTCCTATTGTCAAAACATTATTTTAAATTAAATTTCTGTCGTTGATTTATGTCATGAATCAAAAAGCAAAAAGACGAACTTTACTGTAAAAAACAGACTTTAAAGAGGAAGAGAAGGGGGGGGGGGGGTCATTTTAGATCTCTACATTAAAAAATAACGCGATGAAAAATTAAGGACTTTCAAGGATTTTTTACAGATTTTACATGAAAACAAATATTTTTAATAAGACTAGCAACTGCTTAAGGAAAAAAAAAAAAAAAACGTCTCTCAAGAACAGTACGAATCCTGGTTTAATATTCCTTACGTGGGCCGTTTTAACAGGTTTTTCTGTACAGAAGTTTTTTTAGACTTTTCTCCCAGGTTCCTGAATTTCTGAACAGCTTTTTAGGTGCGTTCATAATTATATAAATACGTAGCACCTATAGTCGTCGTCTGGTCCGTCCGTCTGTCTGTCTGTCCGTTTGTCCGCATATAACAGTGCAAAAACTACCCAACCAAACGGTTTGAAATTTAAGATATATTATTTTTGCAGAATTTTTTTGAGACTTTTCAAATTTTATGAAAATCGAATCAATACTTTGGAAGATATTAATAAAAATATTGATTAAGAAATTTGAATTTTTTTTAAAAAATCTGTGCTTTTTTGTTATAGGAGCTTCCGAGGTTTAACCGTTAAGCGACCGATATATTTATTTTATTACAGAAATTAATCTGCAGACGATATAATTCATTTTATTTTATAGAATTGAAAATCATCAAGATCCGAATATTTATACAACTAGCTATTAGAGATGCAACGATTATTCGGCCGAAGCCGAATGTTCGGCCCATTCGGCCTATATGCCGAATATTCGGCTTCGGCCGAATATCAAGTCCATTATTCGGCCAAGGCCGAATAATTTTGTTTCTTGTGCGAATAAGTTGGGTAATGTATAATGGACACATTTACATTACATTTCATCCATTATTCAGCTTTTATTCGGCCAAGGCCGAATAATGGATGAAATGTAATGTAAATGTGTGGAAAAATGTGAAAAATGTAATGGATGAAATGTTTTTATATTTGCACAGTAAAACTTCTTAATTTGACACTTTATATTCATCATGTATAATAAAAATTTTATTTGAAATTAACTAACACTCCCCCCCCCCCTTAATTTTCATACCCTGAATGGGTTTTACCTACCCGTACAAATAGTATCTGTTAAATTTAAAATTAATCTATTCAAAATTGTCCTAATAGAACCGTACAAGCAAATTCTAAATTTTTAAATCAAAATGGGAAGTTTAATATTTATCCCTTGTTACATTTAAAAAAAAAAAAAAAAAAGTTTCAATGATATTTTAATTATACCTATAAAGAACATAAATATATACGATAGATTAGATATAGATGTATTGCATGTATAACATAGATATTTAAGTCATACATGCTGCAATATTTAGGGGGGGGGGGGAGAGTAAAATACGCTTAAAAGTTAAATACAATTTAAGTGATTTTTTTAAAGTGTGTTACTAATATTAAATAATGAAAGAAATGTAAATATACTAAATTCTTTTAATTATTATATATGTATGTTTTACATAATATTTTCAAGAACATCATTGTAATGTTTAAATTTATATTTACCTTAAAAAACAAAGTTAAAATGTTTTTAATAAATGTAGATTACAATGCAGAAATAATAATAATTCAGTATTTTCAGGTTATAGTCTATTTCTTTTTTTTTTTTTTTTTTCATAAATGATACCTTCTTTTGAAAATAATCCCTCACTATATATGGTACTTCCTGGTGAAGAAAGGTATTTTTTGGCTAATTATGAAAGGTTTGGAAAGTTTTCTGAATTTTTCGCCCACCACTCCAAAGGACACTGTTGTCTTTCTAGAAGTGATTGGGAAAGAAAATTACTAATTTTTTTTACTTCTTCACATTGAGGGGAATTTTCTATATAAGCTTCACTATGTGACTGGCTTGCAATTTCATTAAAGCATGCCCACAAAGAATTTGAGTTTGAGAAACTGGAATGGTTATGTTGGAAATATTTTGTTCAGATTCTGTTACTGGTTTTATACTAGCCTTTCTTAGTCCTACTATAGCAATTAATTTGGACTTTACATCTACATCCTTTGCTTCATCTTTGTTGAAAAATAACACTTTAAATCTGGGGTCCAAAACAGTTGCAATGGAATAATGTTCCTTGTCTTGAATCGATCCAAAATGCTTCTCCAAATTTTATAGAACGGTGTCTTTCATGGTGCCTACAGCAAAAAAAATCTCCAGATTTAGATAAATATAACTTTAATGTTATAACTATCGGGATAGGAATGACTTCAGAAATTAATGATCTTGATGAGGCAGTTTGTTTCGTTATTACTTCAAATGCAGGATTTTTCAAAATTTTAGGGAGGAATTTTAGGAATTTTTTTTTCCAAATTTTAGGAAAATTTTAGGGGCATTTGCGATATTTTTAACATTACAAGTATGTAATAACAGTATTTTCATACTAGTCAGGCACATGTGGTACACTGCCACTGGCTCCCATCATTCCAATGAATTCAGCCCTTGTTCCATGTGCTTGTGTTGATTGTTGCGAATGAGGGCATTTAAATTTGCACAATAACCGGCTTCCTATTACAAACTGTTTTGACAGCTTATATTTACTGCAATTATATTAATTAGAATTTTGAATTCCTGGATCATTGAGCCTAACCAGAATGAATGCTCTCTTTCTCTCTCTGTTGGATGTTCTCGGTGAACCTAGAGAACAAGAGGCAGGAAGCAGGGGTGATTATGAGAAAAAAAAAATTCTGATTCTAACAGAAAAACTTCTGAAAGGTTTTTTTCACACTTCTTTGTCGATATTTGCATTTTTTTTCCCGTGTTTTTTTGACGAAACATGCATTTTTTTGCGATTCTTTCATGAAATTTGCCTTATTTGCATGATGTATTGACAAAATTCCACGTTTTTTTCGTGATCTTTTGACGAAATTAGTGTTTTTTTCGTGATCTTTTGACGGAATTCACGTTTTTTTTTTTCGATAACTTTTGTCGGAATTTGTGTTTCTTTCGCAACCTTTTGACGCAATTTGCTTTTTTTCGAGACCATTTGACGGAATTCGCGTTTTTTCATGATCCTTTGATGAAATTCGCGTTTTTCTGTAATCTTTTGACAAAATTTGTGATTCTTAGATAAAATTTGCATTTTTTCCGCAATCTTTTGACGAAATTTGTATTTTTGTGCGATCGTTTGACGAAATTCACCTTATATGCACGAATGATTGACAAAATTTCACGATCCTTCAACGAAATTGGCATTTTTTTCCCACAATTTTTTGATGAAATACACGTTTTTTCCGCGATTCTTAAACGAAATTATCTTTTTTCCTTGATTTTTGGATGAAATTGGAGGGGGTTTTTTCCCCGATTTTTTTTTTAATCGAAATTCACGTTTATTCCACGATCTTTTAAAGAAATTCTAGTTTTTTTCCCCCGAGATGTTTTTAAAAAAATTACGATCCTTTGAAGAAATTAGTATTTGTCACGATCCTTAGATGAACTTTGAGTTTTTTTTTCAGGATTGTTTGTCGAAATTAGCTTTTCCCCCCACGATATCCTTTGATGAAATTTATGTTTTTTCCGCAATCTTTTGACGAAATTTGCGTTGGTTTAGCG